>CAHIKZ030004539.1:3965000-4220000 GCA_903632075.3 Acanthosepion pharaonis
AGCTAAAAACATGAGCTTCCATTAACTGTGTCAATCTCTTATTTTTAGACGAAAAATGTTCAAACTCAGAATGCTAACCATCCTCAAGTACGTCAACATATATGACAAATTTATTTAGAATTAAGTACAGTAGTGTACTGTATAAGAAACTGAAACTGGAAACTATCCTACCTGCAGATTTGGGCATGAAGCCATTGTCAATCATCAAGAAAGAAATTATATAAGAATAAGACAAAATAAAACAAATAAATAAACAGATAGTCATACATCTTGAGTAAAAAAAAAAAATGTTTTATACAATTATATTATTGGACTGTGTTTTGAAGTAATGACATTATTTATCGTTATCATCAACTTTTAATATGTTTTGAGATCAACAAATATATATGAATACTAAAGTAATACATTTGTAAGTATATGGGCACATGGCCAAGTGGTTAGAATGTTGGCATTCTGACTATGAGATACAGGTTCAAATCTCACCATGGTCAATTTGTCATGAAGGAGACTTCCTGATGTTATTGGACTGGAGGATGTCAATCCCAGTGTGGGGCACCTTTGGAAAGTGCCTGAAGACCATACCATGGATTAACCCAAGCCTTGTGAAATTGAGTAGACGAAACCCTTGTGGCTGTCGATAGCTGTGCTAGCACAAAGTCACAAGTCATTTTGGTCAAGGGCTTGAGTATGCTGGATTGCTGACCATGCTAGATAACACACTCTTTCCCAGAAACTGTAACTAAGGTCTGCTCAGCATAGTTGCAGTATAAACCACAGGTGGGCTCTGTGCGTGTTGAATAAACACAAATTCACCTGAGCAAGTGACTGCAATAGGGATTGGTTAGCCACCCTATTAGATGGGTATCTACGAGCGGCTAGCTATACATACATTTATAAGTCTTTTAAGAAAATAACATTCACAGAAAACATGAGTTGCAAAATATTCACACAATGAAGGCGTCTACTTTAATGCTTATATCAAAATTTGCCCAATTTGGAACAAATGTCTACAGTAAGAGTTTGCACAGAAAATGGATCAGATGCTTGCTCTAAGTCTTGTGCCCAAAATTAGCCAGTGCGCATCAGATGTTTATTCTAATGCTTACATCTAAATTTATTCAATTTGGAACAAATGCTGGCTTTAAGGTTTGCACAGAGAATTCACCAGGCTTGATCAGATACTCTTAGGTTTGCATCCAAATTTACCCAATGTTGACCAAATGTCTATTTTCATGCTGGCATTTTAAATAGCAAATGATTTTATAATTAATCAAATTGGAAAACACTGATATTGATAAACTGATAAAGTAATATTAAATAAATACTGAACAATTTACACAATTGTAATACATGAAGATTGTATTGTGCCAATCTAAACTGACAAGAGCCTGTCTGCTTTGAAAAGAAACATTACAAAATATTGGCATCAACTGCTGGAGCCAAGCATATATCTCAGGTAATGAACTTGGTAGACACACATCAACTGAACAGGCAGACAGAAACAGACTTACTTCATGCCATGAACGGGTATATGTACAAAGCATCAATTTGAATAGAGAATAAAAAAGCATCTTTTATCATCCGTGACAACCTTTATCTGAACCTATTGTTGAAAATCAATTATTTTTGTACTTACACACACCCAGCAAAGAAACCAAGGAAAATCTATATTTTTCTGTACAAAAATGCTTCTGAAGAAAAATAATTTTAATTTTTCTTTATTTTTCATTTTCACTAGAAATTCATTAAACAACATAATTTTTTGTAACTACCAAAATTCTGTAAAATTTGCTTTAAAAAAATTGAAGAATAGAGACAAATCTTCTACAAGGTAATTGAAAATTTGAAGAAACGTCGAAATGGTAGCAGTCCCATCTCCCATGCAGGATTTGGTTGTGAAAGTCTGTGATGCAAATGAAAACATATTGTCAATAATTAATTCTGATTCAACTGAGAAATATTAAGATTCTATTGTCGACCATAACGGTAAACTAAAGCTGTGTCGCTTTCAAAATTGTTTACAAGTATCGATTTCATTTTTTTTTTCTCCCTACGAAATGACACAAACAAGAGAAGTAAAAGGCCGAAAACACTTTGCATTCATAGTCGAGGAAAAAAAAAAAAAAAAAGGGTGGGTGGGACATGGAGCGAGTCGGTTGAAGTCTGTTCAGATCATGAAGCTGTTAAATGCACTTGTGCGTTTTGGTCTTGTGTTTGTAAAGCTGGCATGGGAAAAAATATTGTTTTCTGTCAGTTAAGGAGGGAAGAACTTAGGACAACTTGCTTGATTACGGAAGAGGACCAATCAAGTAGAAAATTTATGAATTACGTCACTAATTCGTGACGTCAATTTTTTTTTAGAAAATAAAATTTAATTAAATTTAATTAAAAATTGGATGACAATAAAATAATAGAGAAATAAAGAAAGGAAAATGTTTTAAAATGGAGTTTGTTTTTGTGTTTTTTTGTTTTTTTTTAGATGAGTTTTTACGAAAAATCTCTGAACTGCATTAAAAAATTAAAAATAAAAGCAATAAAATAAAACTGTATTAAATTAAAAATAAATTTTACAAAGTATTCAATTTAAATCACCTCTACAGAAGATAAGCACAACCTTTCGTCCCGCCCTTTTCCATCACATAAAAAAAAAAACATGGATAAAAAATAAAAATTCTTTCTGTAAACGAAACAATAATTGAATCACAGAAGGAGATTTTAGTTTGACAAGCCTGACCCGGTACATTTTTTTTTTTTTTTATATTTATTCATTTATCTATATTCAGGTAAATAATAACCTATCTGTTGTGTAGAGTGTGTTGCTGTTGTTGCCAATGTGCACACCACAATGCATCTGTCACAATTATTCTGGTATTTATTGCTGGATGTGTAGCTACTAACTCAGCGTGTGTATGAAATTAATCACTTGTTTAAAAATGTGAAAGAAAGGGTAAAAAAAAAAAAAAAAAATAGAATGGTAGTAATCATCATGTGCTAATTTGCAGTTTATATCTCACATTGTGAATACACTTTTATTTTAAATTTCTATGGCATCATCACTCAACTCTCGAATTTCTCGTGGTCAAATATGAAAAGATTTTTTTACGACAGTAAAACTGAATAATTTGGCGTTAACGTACTTACAATTAATAAACAAAGATTTAAAGAATAAACAGTTTCTCACAAAACTTTTTTTAAAAAAAGATTTTTTTTAAATAGTTTGCAACACTAAGGCCAAGTGAAATTATGCAGTACATTTTTTAACAAATTGATAAAGAAAAATAATAAATTTTAATTCTATTAAATTATTATTATCAATTTTATTATTGTTTTTATTTTTCCCAGAGGAATTTCAATTTAAAAGCTAATACAACCCGTTCGCGTTATTCAAATTGGATGGATATTCCATTAAAATAAAATCATTTCATTTAAACTTAAAGTAAAGATCTGGTAATGAATGACGACTCAATATGCATTGATTATTATTACCAATCAAAACTGCATTTAATGCAATAATTTAATGTTTTTCCTCTAGATTACTTTTTGTTTTGTCTTCCCTTTAGATGTCAAAAGAAAGCAGCTGCAATTCGTTTTCTCTCTCACTCTCTTTCTCTTGTCTATCGGTTTCCTTATTGTCTATTCGTTCTTTGTGTTTTTCACTCTATCCTTCTCTCATTTAATAACAAAATCTCCACCCATTTTTTAAACTTACATTCATCGAACAATGGTTATTCAATGATTTTTTTTAATGAAATACTTAATTTTCATTTTCAACAACTATGTTTCCTTGCTACGTAGCTGAAGAAACTTTTTCAAGTATTTTTTTTCTTTAATTTTAGGTTTTAAAAAGCATTACAAAAGAAAAAAAATATCCTGGGTGAACAATTATTCTTCTTAATATCCAAACTACAACCAGGACTTGACAGCCAAACATCATCTCTCGTTATAACGAATTGTTCACTTACCTAAAGAGAAGAGTTGACATTCCCTATGTGTAATAGTAATTTAATCAAACTAAAAAATATACAACGAATTCAGATTGTGTAATCGTAGAAAAATAATTTAGTTGAATGAATAATATATTGACAGTGTATGAATGAGCAATTAATTTTTTTTTTTTTGTAAATCAAACTAAAATAAATCAAATTATTTATGGTAAAAGCAGAAAGCTAGTTTTTGGAAATCAGAAATAAATAACTTTATTTTTTATTGAAATTATTTTGATATTTTACAACACTATATGTCCCTTTTTTAAGAATCTGTATCAAAACCAAAGAATACAAAGACTGAAGAGTAAAGAAAGTAAAGAAAGACTAAAGAGCAGAGAGACATTTACAAGGGCACCTGCTGTGGCTTGTTTCACGGGCGATTGCTAGGGAAGATCGACCCTTACTTTATGTGGCCTTGTACCAGACAAAGCTAAGGTTCTATTTTAATTTTTATTTGGGTTTCTTGTGGGTATACATATTGTCGACAGGGCTGATATGGTAATTTCAGATCATTGAATAAAATCTCTGGTTGTTGAGTCGTGAGAATATCGTTGAATTTTAAATTTTATTAACTGAAAAAAAAAAAAATTACAAACAAAACAAGAGGTGGGAGAAAATTTGTGTTTAATAGGCGTTATTAAATTACCCTCTCATATTCATCCAAACAAAAGATTAAACATTTTTAAAGTGTAGGTAAATGAAGAGTATTTTGGTGTATATATTTTTAAACATCTGTATGAGATGTCACTGTTTTTAGTGGCAATAAGTATTCGTTTTCCTTGATTCAGGTTATTGTTAAATTTTATTTTTAACAGTAAAAGGCGGTAAACGGAGGAGCATATATTTTTGATATTTGCAATTATTGAGAGTGAGAAGAAGAGTGATCATAATTTTTAGTTCGACTTGGACCCATATATAATCACAACGTGCCGTAATTCATAAACATTTTTAATTATCATACTACTACTACACAAAAGTACTGGGCACTAGGAATGTTTGTAGTAGTTGTAACACACATGACAAAGAATTGGAATCTTCCAAAATGACCCGATTACTGCCTGTGTAATATCATACGTGATTATAACTACCCACCAAAATTGTCGCAAATTGAGAGTGCATAAAATAATAACCTAATGTAGCCCGTTTTTAAGGCAGCAATAAAAAAAAAAGCATCAAAATCAAATTTTAAATAAAGTCTTAAAATCTAAATGAACAAGTACTGTTTTTTTTTAATCTGCAGGATCATGACATTTTAAAACTGAACGACAGATGCAGTGTGTAAGTTGGTAAAAATTTATTTTATGCAAAAATACACAAGTACAATGGGATGTCTGTCTCTAAAATGAATTAGATGCCGGCTTTTCGAAAAACAAATACATTGTAAATTTCCGTATGCAATTTATTTATTAATGTACCTATTTTAAAATCATTTTACGCAAAAATGTGTGCTTATTGATGTTGTGGTCATCTTAAAAAAAGAAAAGAAAAGTAAAACAAAAGCAGAAACCAAATAGATTTTTTTCTGAAATTATTTGAGAAAATTTGTCTATTGTGCGATTTTTTTTATTTTTCCACAAAAATGTTTCAGCAATAGATTGCAATTTTTAATGAAAGACTTTTTTTTCTAGATGTTTGTTTTTTCGCAATAGAAAAATTCTTCAATGAAACAAACTAAAATGCCAAATCACTCTAAAGACACATGCACAGTCAAGTGACAATGCGGTGTCAGAAAGCGGGGGGGGGGCAATAAAAGAACCGGGAAGGGAGAAGCTGAGTAGGAATCAAAAAAAAAAAAAAAAGAAGCGGGTGCGACATTTCATCAAGACTTCTCTGACCAGCCTTCTTTGCTTCAAGATGACACTTTTTGAAACAGATAAAAATAAAAATCATGTTTTTCGTAGGAAAGAAATCAGTTGCACAATTTGTACACAAAACATTTGAGTTTTTTAAAAAAAAAAAAAAAAAAAAATAATTGCTTTGTTAGAAAAAAAATATCAACCAGATTATCGATCACCCCCCCCTCAAAAAAAAAAAATCAATTATTACACTTCGCGACAATGTTTCCATGAATTAAATTATTAAATTATTAAATTTTGAGACGGCTTTCTTGAGAACTTTTCGATTCAATCCATTATTATCGCTACTTATGAGATGTTATTTATTTGCATTTTAAAATACACTATGCCATATGCAGAAAAAAGTTTTGGAAAGAAAAATGTTTGTTTTATTGTAATTAATTACTGATTGACCGGTGAATTAAAAATAAAATTTAATTGAACAATTGATTGTCAATCAATATTGTTTTTAACTCCTACAAACGACCCTTACCAATAAATAAATACACATTTTCTCTTTCTTTTGTGTTCCATAATAATTACTATAGAGATCATTTTTCCAATTCGGAATTTCACGCAATTTAAGGCTGTAAACGGCTCACCAGCGCAGAACCAAATGAACCACCTTGTCGATATTCTGATGCAATTAAATAAGAATTATTTTAAAACATTATTCCTGCATTCGTAAAACACGTCTCTTTCGTTATAATGTTCATCTTTATTATTTAATGATGTAAAAAAAAAAAAAAAAAGCGGGGGGATGAAAACATGTCTAAGAAAGGAACAAATTGTAAAAGAAAATCACAACAAAACAAAAAGTGAAAAACGAAGACTAGATACACCGGATAGACAAGAAGACCCGTTATGGTTTGCCTTCAAAATTATCAATATTGCATACAAAAACTTAAAAAATAATAATAATAATAAAGAAACGGAAGCTTGTCATCAATAAATCTAAGTGCAGTTTTTCATTTCAGGAAAAAAATCCTTATGCAAACTAAAAAAAATACAATGCTTTTTTTTTTTTAATGTACCTACTGATTTGAACGTGAATGGAAAAGCAAATTTCACGTGTAAATGATAAATTTGCAGAGAAGTCTTGATGCCGCTTTATATTTCGCAGCATAAGCCGCTAACAGCAAGAAATGGAAGAAAAAAACACAAGAGAAAATAAGATATTACTTACTGACTGACTGATTTGGGAGGACCTCCGTCTCTTATAGTCGGTTTACTTACTGAAGCTGCTTGTGGGTGTGTTCGTGCGTCATTGTGTCACGTGAGCTAGCTTACTTCCGGGTCCACGCCAATGGACATTATTTAAATTTTTACTTAACTTTCTGAGATCGGTATCTTTTTAATTTCTTTTCTTCTTTTTTTTTTCTTTTATTCATATATATGTAATAACAACCGTCGATTATAGATTAAGGAATCTTTTCTGTTTTTATGGGAGTACATTTTAATTATATTCCACGTGTATTACTGGGATTATTTTTATTTTCATCTTTCTTTATTGTTCTCCAGATCAAATTTCTGTTTATTTCATTCATTTATTTAAATTCTGACAGTTTTTTTAAACCTCATTTTATTTCCATATTTATTTTCTTGTACATTTGAAATTTCAACCTGCTTTTTAAAAATATTTTTATTTTTTGTTGATTTAGTAAAAAAGTTTTAAAGGGAATAATAGCAAAATTAGATCATATAAGGATATTTATTTATTTATCAATTATTTTATTAAATCATGACTTTAAAAAAACTAAAAAGATGCATGTATTGTAAAAAAATAAAATGTAAATGAGCTGCGTTTATCGTCAGTCATTTATTAAATAACCGTTTTCAATCTGTTTCCTTTTTCATTCTAGTTAAAATTTAACAAAAATTAAAGTACATTTTTAATGAGATTCCCAAAATAAGTAAATGGACAAGAAGAGGATATTAAAGAAAAAATACTTAGAATGATAAACATAAAACCAAATTTACTTTCGTTTTAGTCTTTTAGTTTGTTTTTAGCAGTGCAATAATTTTCTAAGTGTTCTCACCTTCTTTTAGTGTTTTAATAAAACCACTAGTTTTTTCTTTGCTATATGATAAATTAAAATATTACTAGGAAAAATAAAAATAAAAAAAAAATTTAAACTGTTTAGTAGTGAATTCATAATAAATTTATTTGTTCATCAAAAGAGGGTTTTTTTTTGTTGTTTAAAGATGTTCTAACACATTTTTAAGAATAAAAATTGTTCAATGTTCGTTTATTGAAAAGCTGCCATCACTTTTGTTGTTGAAAATGAATGAATGAATAGTAAGATAAGTATTATTTGGGGTAATTAATAATATATGCTGGATAATTTTTTATAATCTCTCTCTCTCTCTCTCTCTCTCTCTCTCTCTCTCTAATACATTTCTGACTCCAGTTCTGTTAATTTTTATTTTTATATAAAGGAGAAAACTTGGTTTTAACTGAACACATACCGACGTAAGTATTATCGATCTTGTAACCCAGGGTGTGTCTCTAGAGCTAGATAACCTGACGAAGCCTATCCCTCATTTGAACACAGTGCACCCATTTCAAGCATCTGTGCATACAGTTACAGATGGAAATTTACGCTAATAAATCAAATCAAATTAAATCTTTTAAAAAAAAATAATATCAGAGCTGAAAGAATGTGCTGTTGCCTACAACAGGTGTTGTATTGTACTAAAATTTTTTAGATAAAGTGCGTGTATTGTGCGTATTGTAAAAATATATGTTGTTTTTTTTTGTTTGTTTTTTTTTTTTTTGCTTTCAGAGTTTCGTAATCTTTACAAACTCAGATGTGTTAAGAAAACTTAAAATGAGCGAGTTTACAGTTGCCAAAAATCAGGTAATAAAAAGCCAGAGAATTGAACACTGGCCGTTGGCATGGTAGAGATGTTTAGTTTTTGTTTTTTTGTCAGTAGTTTACGATGTTGTTTGTGCGCCTGGGCGAGTCCTTTTGTTTATTTTCTCCATCCTTCACGTCACAATCATTTATTTATTTATTTACTTATTTATTTATTTATTTCTCACTTTCTTTTTTAGTATTTCATCTTCCTCCTCCAACAGTATGATGTTTTTCGTGTCTTTGATCCATTGATGATCCAACATCGAATTTGTTGTCTGAGCGTAAACGCTTAATTTAACACTAACAATAATTAACAATCATTAACTGTTAATCAGTTCACTCACTTATGTCTGTCTGCATGTTCATGAAATAAATAGACGCACTACACTACACAGTGTAAAAAGAAAAAAAAAGCATATTTATTTTGTTGGAACCGAACGACTGCATCAAATAATCAATAATCAGTCCAATATTTTTTTCTTATTAAATAAACAAATTCTTAAATTTATTTTAAAAATAGAACTGTCAATTGTCTCTACAAGCAACCACAAAATATGTTTATGATGCTCCAGACATAGGTGTGTAAACTGTAAGAAGTAGCAGTAGTCCGCTGACACATGGCATGTCCTTTGCTGTATTCATAACGGACTGTCCTATGAGTAATAATACGCCACTTCACAATCTGCAAATGTTGTGCTTTGCTTTACAAAGATTCCCTGACACCACCTCGAACAATTCTCTATCGTTCTATTTTATTTTTAAGTTTCATTAGTTTTTGATGAACTCAAATTTACATCGATTTTTAGTTTTAATTTGAATATACTTCGTTATCCTGAAGAGAAAAGCGAAAACGAAACAAAACAAAAAAATTTCTATAATGGTTTCCTTTTTCGGGCTTTGAAACCGCAGAACTGAATTATTTGCCATTAACAATCAGTGTTACTTTTTAGTTTTTAGTTTTTAGCTTTCTTTCTTTCTTTTAGTAATGCTACATTTCCTAAATAAATAGTCATGCGTGTGCACATTTTATTATTTTATTTTATTTTTTTACCACAGCTGTGCTTGAATTGAAATAATAAATTGTACTTTTTGCCTGTCGCGAGCGTCTCTATGCACACGCACTACTAGCAATATTAAGAAATCTGTTTTTGTTTTTTGTTTTTTCGTTTTTGTTATTGCTTGTTACATCTTGAAAACGTTGGAAGAAAGCGAATCTTCTGCATACAAAACAAAACATTGTACAGTGTAGAGACTTGTATACTACAAATACAAGTAACAAATACAAATACAAATATACACATTTAAGTTTATTTCTGTGTTATATCAGAACTTCATTTTTGTCTTTTAACAGTTCCAGTTCTTTTTCAATGTTGTTCAGCGGAACATTCAGATTTGTAATATTATTCAAACAAAATCTAATAATCAAAATTGCTAGAAGGTAAAGATTTCATAGGTATGTCAAAAATTCCAAGAACACATACATACACACGCTTGCTTGCGCTTGCGCGTACGCGCACACACGCAGGCACACATAGCCTATTAAATTTTTATGTAAACGGAAAGCTACAGCGAAGACCACAAAATATGAATAAAATTTTTATGATCTACTAAAAAAACAAATGGAGGACTATGTAAAAAAAAAGTATTTTCAATCGAGTGTTATTGGCTTGATTAAATTTTAAAATCTTTAAGTTTATCTTTCCAGAAAACAGATAAAAATGGGAATCTTTACCTCAGGTTGTAGTCAGTCATCCCAAAAATTGCATCTCATCTGCACATATCTTCGCCAAGTAATACCTTTTGCACAAAGAGATAAGAAAAGCAGCTTGAGATCAAAATACTCACCGTTAACATTGAAAATACATGACAGTTTCTCAAGACAATGCGCTTGCATTTATTTTAGTTTTATTCTGTAACTCCGGGCAATGATATTTACTGAAATGTCTGAATTTTCCTCAATACGTCTATTTCTATGAATATTGCAAATAGTATTGTTTGCTATGCGTTGTGGTAAGACCATCTAATCATCTTACTATCTTAAATGGACTGATCAATTCACGATAAGTAGTCCTGGTTAATTGTCTAGGAGGATGAAGATAATACTATTGCAGTGACTTGTCTAGCTGAGTACTGAATACTACTGTGGCGGACTTCACCACATTAATTTAACTTTAGCTTAGGAAACAAGAATAACGTGGAAAAGGATAAGCAAAAGACATTGTTACACATAAAATCTGCATTTAACAAGATGTACAATATCAAACAACAATGTGAAAGAAAGCATGCATTTAAGTAAGGAAAGGTTGAATAAAACAAGAGTTGTCTCTCTTTAACTGTAATTTTAGTATTTCAAAGTTCACTGGAAGAATGTTTATGAGAGTTTCTTATAATGACTGTTCTCAGAAGATTTTGTTGTGTAAGAAAAGATTATGTAAGTGTATAAGGAATGTTCAGCATGTGAATCGTGTGTGTGAGTGAGAAGATTGGCGCATGGTTTCAACTGCCGTGGATTCATTTGGCAGATGTATTCTCACTTATTAGCTAAGAAAAATTCTTGCTTATATAAGTGACTATAGGCTCCAGATCGCTGCACGGTAAAAGTTACTCTTCACGTACAGTTGATTGGTTGGCATTGACCAATCAGCGAGCGAGTTTTGAGGAAACTTAAAAAAACTTCAGTGATCCGTTTCTCCTAAAAATGCACAAAATTGACTACATGAAAATAGAGCGATTACAAAATTGTCGCATTGCTGCGATTTGTAAATTGTCTATAATGACGTAATGGTGATTTATTAACCAATGAATGCTTGTCGTTGTATGTGATTTGTATGTATGTATATGCGATATAGATCAGCACACTACTATCACGACTGACTGTCGAATTAAGTGTTATGTCTTGCCAGACCCCACATCACTACACTATGAAAAGATACATTAAGAAAAATCAAAATACAAAAGACTTTGTTGTATATATTTTTAGAAATTAATTTTAAAATTTGACTACGGTTGTTGGTGGTTCATTTACTATATAGTAATTGTGGTTGAGTAATTAACTAACATCATTACAGATTTCCATTTTCAAAAGTATGTTATTCATTTATATTTCTAAGGATAGTTTTTCGTTTAAAAAGAAAAAAGAAAGAAAGACGGGAATTTGTTTCATTATTGTTGACTAGAGTGTAACACGTTCACTCACAAAATTTACGATGTTTTAAAGAACTGCTTACTAGAAAATAAAAAAAAAATGCTACTATAATTTTATAGTTAATGATTTAGAAATCTGACTAAAAAGTGAAAACAAACTCTCCTACTGTAGAGTAGATATTGTTGAAAGAGACAAACGGAAGGAAATGCAAGTGCGATATTTCTCGTTGAAAATAACCTTAAATGTACAGAAGGGAATAATGACACAAATGACCAATTTATTGATTGATTTATTAAAGAAATATGTCAAAACTTTCAGTTGTTCACTAATGTATCGGATTTTCTTAAATTTTTTTTTAGATGCGGAATTCTCATTATAAATCTTTCCATTCGGACTCATGTTGTTATACTAACAACACTTGAAAACCGTAGGAGAGTACAACAGCTGAAAGGTGAATATAACAAGCAAGATAATTATGTTAGATTACCCCACTTGTCAGCCAAGGAACTTGTGCTAATAACGGCTAGATCAGGTTGTCAAAACAGTATAAGAAAAGGAAGCTAAAGTATATTTCTCTTTTAGACACCGGATGCCTTAGAGACAGACCGTCCTGGGCATAACGATAAACTGCATCCGCGTCCTGTGTAAGACGATAAACTACGTCCAACAGCAAGGACTCTGATCAGGGGGTTTTGAGGAGCGTGCAACAACGTCTTAATTGGTGGTGTTCCCAGGTCCACCGTGTAGAACCTGTTAGGGTCCCAGCTATGGGCAAATAGTTGACCCCACAACCTGACTCAAAACACTATAAAAAGTGTAAAAATAGATTTTAATACCAGAAATACTTTTAAAAAAATTAGTATCAGCCATAAATATTTTTAAAAAAGAAAATATTACCAGAAATTAAAATCTTGTCAGCATTAAATAACTCATTGAGTTTAATATGCCACAAAACAAAACAAACCAAACTATACATTTTTGAAAAAAATATTGCCAGCTATACATTTCTGAAAAAATTACCAGCTATACATTTTTGAAAAAAAAAGGAAATTTTGTCGGCATTAAATAACCCATTGTGGTTGATATGCCGTAAACCAAACCAAACCTTAGAGATAGAATGTGTATCGTTCTCTCCTTTTCAGTCCCTCAGCAACTCTATTGACCGAAGAACTGAAAGTACACAGCATAAAATGCCTTGAGCTTAATTCATTACACACAGACATATCTCGTAATTATATTGGATACTGGACCAACAAAGAACTTTTCACAAAATGTCTCTCACAATCATTTACATGTACTTTGCACACACATATATATGAAGAATGACATCTTTACAAACTTACCCCTTTAGTCACCCTTTTTGTATTCTTTCTATATAGTTTATTTTATCGCTAAAAACCGCTACACATGTTTGAACGTAGACCCCCTCACATTATATGTTTCCAAATGGAAACATATAATGTGGCCGGGTCTACGTTCAAACTTTCCAGAGGCGGAACTCCATCTTCTCGAAGCCGAACTTAACCTCCTATTCATTTCTGAAACTGTTATTGATACTTCTATCCCAGTGCAGGTGTGACAGAGAGAATCTGGGAAACATACACACACACGTATATATATATATATATTTTTTTTAGTGCAATTAGGTGGATTTGGGCAGCGAAATTAGATCAGAGCATTTTTGTTTACTGATGAGGAAATTTGATTCATGGCAGAAGTTTTACCCATTGAATCTGGGTCATCAGTAGACAATGGAAATGGTCGAAATAATTTTTATCGATTAAAAATTGAAATAGAACTCAGTAAGCAAGGAGGACCTTTAGAATTCGCATGATTTTGGTTGAAACATCCAAAACCCCGTGATAACCACGTACGAAGGAGTAGGACCAAGGTTCAGTTGTAACCAGCCGGATTTTTCTATATAAACGCGTAGTTATGCTGAAAAGGAGACAGACGGGCGAGCGTGCAGACGGAAAAGAGAGAGAGACAGACAGAGAGAATTAGCCCGAGTTGGGCTAGAGACAGTGGAGAGTCGAGTTGGAGACTCAAGAAGGAGAGAACGTGACGTCAGAGATTGGAACGAAGCGTCCGCTAACATGTGCTGTTGATATAAGTACCGCTGCTTCTGCTACCACGAATATTACCACTACTGTTACTGCCGCTAAGGGGGAACGCCACTATAAACTTTAAACCGCACACAGAAATCTTATTCCCCATCGCAAGAGTCGTATATCGTTCTGAGACGATTTAACAAGTTAATCATAACACACACACACACACACACACACTCTCTCTCTCTCTCTCTCTCTCTCTCTCTCTCTCTCTCTCTCTCTCCAGTGTATGCGTTTTTTACGTCAATTACTTTTCTTTTTTGTAACCTGTTTCTTTTCTATACTATTCTTTTCTGCTATATAAAAGACATTAACAATCCAATCATTGAATAGATTTTGTCCGGCTTTCTGCAGATATTAATTTATTTATTTTTTTTAATTTTTTTTTTTTTTTTGCTGCATTCTAAATTTCTTAGCACAGACTCCCCAGCCGTGTCTACATCTTCAGTCGACCGTGAATGGATGAACATCACTTCTGCTTTCTGGATCAAACCAAACACAACGTGGGCGGGTAGCAGGATGAAACCAGCGGACCGGTCGAATAATCTACAGATGCCCCCTTAAGTTCGGTTAGGACCGAGTAGACACCTCAACCCAGAGAGTAAGACGTCGGAGGTTGAGGGGCTGGGGCGAAAGTGTTAGACAGGAACACGCAATCCCGGGCTACTCACCCCTAATAACTAAAGATGACAATAAAAACTGCCACGTTCACAGATTCAGCGCCTTTATTAAGGTCGGTTTCCATGAGACAGAGACCAAAAAAACGAGGACCCTGATCCCCTGTATATGTGATTCTGCGTGGCACTTATCCACAATACCACTTTCATTTTCACTCAGAATGATAGAGCTATGACGTTCGACCTGTTTCTATTCACCCCCGATTTGAATTTGATGTCTGTGTCGTTTTGATTTTATTACTGTCAACTACTTTTACAACTACAGCACCAGTTAGTCATTTTCTGCACTAATAGAGGGAAAAGTAATTTTTTTTTTTACGACCAGGAAGAAAATTAAAAGATGATTTTGCAATTTCTCACCTAAAATTCGTTTTAGTAAATTTTCATACTTATGAAAATAAACAGGTTTTTGAAACATCATCTATTATATACGATATATTTTTGCTTTCTTTGTCTCGTAGACAGTCAGTTAAAATACGCTTTGTCATTTTTGTTTGAGAGTTTATTACGGATTTGAAGTAACCCACAACAAAGAAAAAGCGAGAAAGGTGATCAAATACAAAATATTTTGATTTTCGTGTTTTTTTTTTGGTTATTTTTTTTGGTTTTTTTCTTAGCGTGTGAGAGTATTAATGCTCTTTAAATCTTTGTTTGTGGTTTTTTTGTTAATATGAAAGGAAATGTGATTTCTTTGCGTGTATGCGTGAAAAAAAAGAGACAAGGGGGAAATTGAGGAGGAAAGTGTAAGTGTCACGTAGCTTGGTGAGGAAGCGTGCAAGAGTTACATTGCTTGTTGAAGAAGAGCGTAGATGCCACGTAGCTTGGTGAGAAAGACAGAGTATGGGAATCTCTTTGAAGCCATGCCGGCCGTCGAAAACTTCTGCTGTATGTCACCGTCACCTTACTGATTTTGTCCTCTAGAGACTTTAATTAAATACTCTTCAAAGGGATCACGTGGCATGCTTTTTTTTATTGTTGGCGGGAACACAACCCATTGCTTGAAAAATATTACATTTTTTTTTTTCAAATTTTTAATTTATTAACCGAAAGGATGCGTGGATCCTTCGACTTAGAAACCATTTTTTGTCATTTGATGTTTGACGGTTTTTTGCCCCCACTCGACAAGTTCTCACCTTGTACGGGATGCTGATTGCTGAAGTGGTTTAACAAGGAATGATATTTCTTCGGTCAAACAAGGAACCAACTTCATTTTATCCCCTCCGACTATATGATAGTGCGTCGAGTTCTGAATTAAATCGCATCTATTATTCTTGCTTTAGCTTTAGTTAGTTCTGCTAACCACCGTAGCTAACTGGTCGCTTGTCTAAAATACGTTTTCATAGCTGTAGTCATGTAATCGTATATAAATCATGTATCCACATTATTTGACCACGTGTACAACCATAACTTTCTGTGGTTAATACATACTTTTGAATATATTACACAGTGTAGTATAATGAAAACAAAAAAGGGCTTTTAGAATTTTCAGGAATTAATGCGAGCATAACAGACAAAACAGGACTATTATTAAAAGCGTGTCTCATTGTAGTATAGTGGTAAGAAAATTTCACAAACCATTATTTATGGCTCTGAGCTGAACTAAGCAATGTTTATTAAATACTTATGACTCTATATTATATACCCTTGCATGCACATGTCAGAGGGTAAAAACTACGTCAAAAGGTGCGAAAATTAAGTTGGAGCCAATTCATCAGAACGACAGTACGTCTATTCCAGTGCTTCATTTTCTTCCGTCGTCATGACATTGCCATATCACTGAAGCAAAACATAGATAAGTTAAATATCAATAAAACTTTGATAATAAATATCTTTTAGTATGTATTCGGTTCACTGTATAAACAAACTATTGTCGTTTCCATGTTCTGTAAATGTAGATAAAGCGGTTTCTCTTAAACATATACACTTGTCCTTACCAGTTATCACTCATGAACAAAGTGTTGTTGTAGAGGACCGTGTGAGTTTGAGTGTTGTTGAATTAGGAACACGTGCTGTTTATTCCTGCTAGAAGAAGGTCCAACTACAAGAACATGTCGGATTCAAGCTGAGTTCAACCGAAGATGTAAAGAAAACAAACAAGACCGATATATATATGTCAACAAGTATATGTATTAAACAACAAATTTACAAGTGACAAAGACATTAAAATTTGTGTTTGTGCGTGAACGTAAAGAGTTTGTATTTTGGCGAATGTTCGTATGTACGTATATGTGTGTATAATGTTCATGACGTCTCCCACAAATGGGAAGACGCGGATCTTCTAAGAGAGATTACATTGTAGATGTGTTCGCTGAAATGAAGAAATGAAAAAAGAGAATGAGGCAAGAAGTTGCCCAGTATTTATAGTGTAGGGAGAGTGACCTCTAGTGAACAATTAGGGAATTAAGGAGGAGCTAACTCCGACAATATCATATCGCACGTACGGTAATGCTTATATTGGGATGGTTAGGTAAATTTGTTTCACCAGCCATCCTAATAATTCCTTTTTCAATATTTTGATCACTAATTAAGCATTCTCAAATGCCCTCGTTTATAAATTACATAAAAGTACACAGATAAATTATGCAGTACCATTTTAATATTCTTTATCAAATGTTAAAGAATATTAAAATGTTGTGTGTAGGAAAATAATTCTTCAAAGATTAACATACCGATTTCTTTTACTATAAATTGTTATCTGTAATAATAATAATAACTAGTACTACATATGAAATTTTCACGTTTTGCTATTGTTGTAACCTAGGAAAAGTTACTGAATAGAATAATAACACGAAGGTTGGTAATGAACGATAATACTTAGGACAAGAACAAGACATATAAGATTCGCCAACGGCGTGTAGAGAGGTAGTCAACTGCGAGAAGTGAGTCAAGTGAATTCCACAATGAATCTTCAACTGCAGGATATCTAGCAACCGCTCCACGCGGTCAAATGTGGCACAAGGCCAAGTTTATTGTGGGGTATCCGAGCCAAGGCCAAAAAAAAATCCCCGTAGACCACTTATAAAACGGTGTCGAGTAGCTGTTTCCGGAGACGAGACTCTACCCTTCGACATAGCCTCGTCTAGGGATTTTCTCGGTCCGGAGGCAGAGAGTTTGACCAGCACAACTGGAGACGAATCTCTAACTGCAATATATCTACCTACCGCCCCACGCGGTCAGATGTGGCACAAGGCCGAATTTAATCTGCCAAAAATTCCCCGGAGACTCCGTATAAAACGGAATCGGGTAGCTGTTTTCCGAGACGAAACTCTGCCCTTCGACAGGGGATCCTCTCTGCCCAGAGAGTTTGATCAGCACAGCTAGAGACGAATCTCCAACTGAAGACCAACATACAGTATTTACTACTGTATTTATGTGAATGGTGACATACCCATTATCGTCCGTAGGTATGCTACAACAGTTATTTGATTTTTCTGATGAATCATAATTCTTAAATTAAAGATAGAATAAGTTCTTTGTGAGTTCCACGACTATAAAGTAGCCATGGAAATTCCCAAATTGCATCGTTAACTATTTGAGCTTAACACCTTGATTAAAATGTTGCAATAACAATCATAAGTATGAATGCAGGCCTTTATTTAAAGAAGCAAGAGGGTACAAATAAAATATTAAAAATTGACACGGCTTTCCATTTCACTGAGGCAAATTTTATTTTTTAATTTTTATATGTTAATATTTGCTCTATACAAGACCCACTCAAGGTTACTGAGTGTTTTTTTGTAAGAAAGGGCAAGAAGTGAACTTCATGACGTTATGTAGGAAAGATAACGGTTTACCCGAGATTTGAAAAGGTCAAGATTGTAGGTTAGGATTGTAGTGATCGGGAAAACATACTGCCGGGAGTCTGTTCTACAAAACAGAGGTTCTTGGGAAGAAGTTGTCCGAGTGGAACTTACATGTTGCTAATGGAATTCGAACAGAATGACTATGATTCATCCTTGTGTACGTAGCATGGTGGGTCCCAACTACAAAAGTCAGGGCTGCCGAGACTAAGGAATGTAGCTCGTCAGAACACTTGACCTGGAAATAGTGATAGAGTAGTAGGAAAAGGTCTGCAAGGTGGAAAATAATTCATCACTCACAAGGCCGCGTAGACACTCATGAACTCTATCAAGATGAGCAAGTGAAGCCTGGGCATTTTTGGCCTGATCTGGCTCTTACAAAATTCAAGTACAGTAGGGGTAGCCATATACCTACTGGAGCGTTATAACGAACCGACCATTTTACCAGCATCTTTAGCAATAGAATGTATACATGAGACCCACTTGAAGTCTGGAGTGATCTTGAGTCGCAATAGATGTTCAAAGCAAAAAGGTTCTGTGAGAAAACACCCATCCATCATGATAGTTGAAAGTTCGGGATCTGCTCGGTGATGGTAGAACGTCCTATTTGAGGTCTGGAGTGATTTTACTTCGAAATAGATGTTCAAGGCAAAGAAGAGCTTCATTCCATCATGATAGTTGAAAGTTCAGGATCTGCTTGGTGATGGTAGAATGTCCCACTCTAGGTCTGGAGTGATCTTGAGTCGCAATAGATGTTCAAGGCAAAGAGGTTCCTTGAGAGAACACCTATCCATCATAATAGTTGAAATTTCGGAATCTGTTCAGTGATGGTAGAACGTCCCACTTGAAGTCTGGAGTGATTTTGAGTCGCTATAGATGTTCAAGGCAAAGAAGAGCTTCCTTGGGGGAACATCCATCTATCACGATAGTTGAAAGATCAGGATCTGCTCGTTACGTATTTGGGTTTAGACGTATTGAATTTTACAAGCCAATCCTTACCCCCATCGAGCCTCCAGGACTAGATCTGAATAGAGATCAGTTACTAGGTTTTGGTCATCTAGATTTTTGTAGGTGCACCTATAAACTGTTGCATAATCCGCATAGGTCGGAGTGTGTTCTTAGGCGGATCATTAATATAGAGTAGAAATAGCATAGAACCCTGAGGGATGCCGACATTGATCTTATGTGCTTCCTGTTAGAAAGGGCGTGATAACGGAGAAAGCTTTCCCTGAGTTTCCATACTTATTTCCTCGTTATCACTCAGGTTATTCCTGTTGAGGTATTTAACAATTTTCTAATTGATTATAGATTCGATGGGTTTACTGATAACACTATGGAGGCTGATGGGTCGATATTGCGACAGAGATAAGCATCCATCCGTATTCTTAAAAACAGGGCATACAGTTGACACCTTCATAGACTTGGGAATCATATTTCCTTCAGGCGGCAGTTGAATATTTTTGCCAGTATTGGCGATAACTCTGGGGTGATATTCTTAAAAACAACTACTGGGATTTTGGATGGATGTTTGTGCTCATTGAAAGGCGTGAAGTCAGGTAAGGGATGGTCCTCGTCGTGTAACGTAGAATTAGAGGCAAAGTTAATTGCAAATAGCCTTGCCTTGTCATATGAGTATGTAATAACTTAAGAGTCATTTAGGTAGCTGGCACTGACGCTTTGCCTATATTGAAAATTTTATTCGAGATTTTCCAGAACTCATAGGAACTAAGCTTTTTGTTTTCAACCTTGGCTTGGGATGACTGTACATAGCTGCTCTTTGTGTTTTCCGGAACTCTCTTGCAATGATTGCGGACAGTTTGTAATATCACAAGAGTCTCACTACACCGTTCTTTGTGATAGAGATAGTAGTAATGTTTACGGTTGCTATAGCTGCAGTACATTCTGACGGAAAACAAAGCTGGTTATTTGGTTTCTATTGGTATTTTTTCCTACAGATAAAATTGTCCATACCCAAGGGGATCCATTTAGAGATGAGGGAGATAATTTTAGAATGCTTACTTTTTAAGAATTCTGGAAGAAGAGCTTCCGCGATGTCTGTCCCAGTCTGCTTAGGTATACCGAAATATCGTCCTGGGAAATGGTACATCCGGGAATGCTTTCGATTTGGTATCAGTTTTAACATTGATCAGCGTCTTATCAGAATTACACAAGGGAAATAGCGGAACGTTTTCCAGGACAAGATGTGAGAAAGATGGCGAGGCTAGGATGTTTCCGTGATGCCCCATTGTATCAGGGACACGATTGCGGCTTATCAACTATTTGGGTCAAATCATAAGTAAGAGAGAATTCATGGCAGTACCTGCTTTCTTCAACGGTTCTGGTTGAGTAGAATAACCATGTGGTTATTGAAGTCACCACAAATATGAATGCTGGGGGTTATCAGTGGGGATATTATCAATCTTCGCAACTATTTTGTCAAAGTCTTATTATAATTCCCTCATCATTTTAATAATCGGCAACAAAATGAAAAACATACGATGAACAAGGGCGACGTGAAAACACATGAATAGGGAATCAGGGCCATCGTTTTGAGGGTCTCTGCAACATAGGAACCAATCCTTAATATAATCGCAGAGTCCATGGCCATGGCGATTTCGAGGGTCGTTTTACTATTATTATTCCTGTACCGGGATAGATAGACAAGTTTACAACAAGAATATCAGGTCAAGTTTGACCTCCTGAAGATGCTGTTCAACTTCTGGAAAGTTGGATTGTAGGCTACTCACATTTGTGCAGCAGATGGTGAATCTACTTTTATTTTTGTGCAGTTGGATCTGTATCTTCTATGTTTTTGTTGCGGACATGGTTAGATATACTGAGATTTTGGAACGAGTGAAGACTAGGTAGCAAAGTAGTCACACCCTCAAGTAGTACGTACCTCAGTTAGCTGGATTAAATTGTCCAGAATTACAGCCGTAACTGTACATTTCATCATGGCATCGAGAGGCCTCAGATGGAAATACTACACTGTTCAGTTCCCATTCACAAAATCCCAGTACAATAGCTCCGATATTATACACCTGCTGATGAGATAGCCTCCTCAGGAGTTACTCTCAGATTCGGATCCCTGACTATCAAACGGTTGACGCCAACCCAAAACGTTTACCTCCAACACCTTTAATGAAAAGACAAAAAAATCCAGGAAAGAAGAAGATGCAGGGAGAGTACCCGAAGTGAACACGCATCATCTACTTAGAATTAAAAGCAGCAGAACTTCTTGGGTCAAATTCATCGTGGCTAAGCAGGGAGCCCAGGCACTGAGACATGCTCGCTCGCTTTTTGAAGACTAAAAGACCCACTGGGAGAAATGAGGTTTATAATGGTTTTGGGGAACAGAGAAAATTTCTGTACCCCTATTAAATTAATATTACATAAGACTTAACGAATAATAGCGTGATTGCCTCCTCTATTTTCTCTTCTTTCTTTCTTTCTTTCTTTCTTTCTTTCTTTCTTTCTTTCACGAAAATCAAACAGTG
Source organism: Acanthosepion pharaonis (assembly GCA_903632075.3). NCBI lineage: Eukaryota > Metazoa > Mollusca > Cephalopoda > Sepiida > Sepiidae > Acanthosepion > Acanthosepion pharaonis. The sequence continues at coordinate 3,986,913 of CAHIKZ030004539.1, forward strand.
TATCTGATATATCTTTGTCTACCGTCTTTTTCACAATCAAAATTATTTATCTGAAGTAATGGCAGTGTATAACGTACGTGCTACTAGCTAAGTAACGAACTAAGGGATGAACGAATTATTATAATAATAATAATGAAGTTTTGTCTTTATAGTATTAATAGAAGTGGTATTGTTTTGTGAGAAGCTAAAATAAAATTAAATATTATCATTAATTTTTTCGTATTGGTTTTTATTTGTAAATTTTAGCTGTTGTCACACCCGAGAGTGAACATAGTCACTCCTGAAGTACAAATGAAAAGGAATCTCTTTTTTTCCTTTAAATACTCAAAAACTGGAAAACGGAAATTCTGTAATATCCACGTCTAAATTAATTTCAAACAAACTTCAAAACGTTCCAGCCAATCGAAAAAATGCAGATCATTTCATAAAATCTTAGCTGAAACCTCGACAAAAAAACGCAGTTTATCTGAATCCCCAGGAATCTACCTCACAACTAGCATAAATAGCACCTGTATTATTTTCATTAGTGTCATATAGAAAGAAAATGAGTAACTACTGACACCGAGGTTCGTGCGTGACACTCTGGACTTATGTTTCCCACCAGGTGTATAAATAGCGGTGTCAGGTTACTGACTGCAGTGATTATTGAGTGGAACTATCCAGTCGAATTAGTGTGAATTACTGTGCGTCGATGATTTGGGTTTTGATTTAAGATTTACCGGACGTTAATCCGAGCCGCGCTACTAACAAGGTATTCACTGAAATGGTTAATTTTCTTTGGTTGACTTTTACTTCTTTGTTCTTGTTAAGTATTTTTTGCGGTTGTAATTAAATACTGTTTTATTTAAAATTGAAGTCTTGAGGTATACTTAATTATTTACAGCCACCGTATGTCACAAAAATTAGACAAAGCATTGTCAACTATAATATAATTTTTTTTACTAATCCTAACCCGTGCTATCATACAATGATGGATCCGTAGCCTGGATTATTAGTTTAATTTTGATCGCAAATTTTCACTGTTTGATATATGTCACTTATGGAAAAGACTTGTGTTACCTGCATTGGCAAAGATTAGATTATAAAATAAATATTTATTGTATAAAATATGAGCAAAAACCAAAAAAAAAAAGTTAATTATTTCAGTCATTGTGGTTCTTTTCGGATTATACATCCTACGAGTGGCTCATGCTGCTGGGATTATGGGTGACGTTATCAAGTTACCATCTTTAGATGAATTGCTAATCAAGGTTTTAACAATTACTGTTTAAAGTTAAAAAAAAAAAGTCGAAGTAATTAATATGCATAAATTGTATCTCAGTCAAGGCAGATAATTAAGTTTTGTAAGGTTACACGCCAAATTTGTTGTGATGGCGTATAATTAAACATGTTTCATCTTCTTTTATGAATTATGAATAAATTCAATTAATATTATTAATTAATTTATTTCTATGGATGTGTGTGCGTGTGTGTGTAAAAATTCAGATATAACTAAAATATATATCTGTAAAATGAAAATATGAATAAAGACAAAAGGAAAACTTATCTTAACCGGCGCGTTCAGTCCTCTGATGGACATCAAAGCAAATATAAGGATTTTATTTTGCAACAAGTAAGACACAGATGTAAAAATGACGTTAGTTTTTCAGAATTTTTCAAATTAAGAGCGCTCATAAATATACTTCAGGTTAACTGAGAGTCAAGGTAAATTATGGATGCTGCTAAGTGATGTAATTTAATATCTAATAAACGAAAGTGAGTAAATGTTATTGATATTTTTTTAATGTAATTATTATTTATATTATTTTAGTTTGAGAAATTACGTGCTAATACCCTTGGGAAAAGTATGAATCCTCTTTTTCTAACCCCCCCACGAGCTATAAGCAAATAGCAGGACAGACGAGGTTCTATAGCCTTGGATGGCAACTGGTCTACCGAAGAAAGAAATGGCAACCTACTGCGGGAAAAAAATCTGCTTCGTCAGTCATGTATCAAAAGATACATGATCGCCTAAGCGTGTATCACGCATGGAACATAACTGATGCAATTACGTATTTTAAATAAGAGGTTTTGAATTTAACCATTTTCTTTTAATTTTAAAATTTTTTTATAGTCATGTATGTTGGCTTGGGAAAGGAGCATTTCTTTTAGGAAAGGAGATATCTGAAAAAGTTGTGGGTCATAAATTGATATTTTAGCATGATTCGATAACGGGCTTTTTGTTCACAAAATATGTACATACATTGAATGATTTTAAAGTTACCTTTTATTAAAATAGATTTCATTTTCAAAATTTAATATAATCCATAAACAGGATTTAATTTGTTTTGTCAACATCTTTTCTTAAACTGATGTCTGTTCTGGTTCAGGCCCGGTGGATAATGCAAAGCAATAGAACCGCAAACATCAATAAATATTTTATTTGATATTCTCGTTCAATGGCTGCCCTCGATTCGTCAACTGGTTTTATACCCTAAACAAGTATTTAATTATTCCCATAAAAATATCTGGTGGTGTGATGCAAAATTTCAAGGTAGGCCTTTACGTCACATTGGTAGTGGTGCCCCATCTTACTGGAAATAAAACGCTTGAACGCACTGCATAACAGTAAGTTAAAGTAAACGGTATACGTCACAGTAGCTTAAAAATAGAATGGTCTAATTAATCTCTTTGATTATAAGCCGCACTACATTGTAACTCCTGGTAGATTAACATATTCTTCCCATGATGCAGATTTTCAGGTCCCCCAATTGTATTAGTTCATTGAATTTAAAGCTAGCTTCATCATTCTAAACAGGTTTTCTTGGAAACTGTACATTTTCCACACATCTTGCAAAGTATCACTCGTAAATCGTCACTTCTATGTTGATGTTTCTCTTTATTTATTTTAATAAACACTCGTTTAAATGCCGCCTTCAGTGGCCTTCTCTCGTTATCGAGTTGCTTCCCATTTATAATTATTTACAATAATTCCAATTTATAATTATTTGTGAAGCGGTCACTACTGTGGTGCGCATGGCTAAAGTGGCTTTCACTGTGGAAATGCGTCCTGAGTATGTGATTTAATGGATCAAGAAGGTTACCCTTTGCCAGATTTGCCAAGACGTTGTTAGGTGTCACTGTTAAACAGTTATAAAAACGGGACACTTCCTGTTTATTCCTCTTTTTCCTTCTTTTCTTTCAGCATGCTGTAGTGGCATCACCAACACGGGACATGTCCCCAATTGTTATGGTCCAGGTTAGGACCAAGGAAGAACAACACGAACACAAGAGTAGAAATAATAATACAAGATGTGGAATGTGTTAGTATGACTGTCAGTCTGGTTTGGAGTGAACTACTATCGGCTCGACTCGATTCGACCCTCTTTCTTGAGAGGCGTAGTATACATAGTGTTAGGAAGAGTTCATTCTGTAGTTATAGGTAAGGACCCATGACACCAATATAAGGATATTGTTGCGGTGTCCTCCCTCTTAAGAGTCTATGTTAGACTCTTCCGCCTACTATAAGATTAGTAGGACAGAAGGCTTCGGAGAACTGTAATAGATTGAGCGCTAGTTCATTTGATACACTTTCACTTGTTGTGTAATACTCTTCTGGTGTACTTACTGTTTAATATACAATATATCTGCAAACCTGGTTTTTGTTATTACTTAACCATTTAATTGGTCACAACAGATATCTTTTCCCTGAATGAATTCGTTCATACACGCGCATATCCGTGTGTCACATTCACATACAAACACACACGATTCATAATTGCTAAATTTTAATGTCTTCTTTCTTTTTCGGCTATAGTTACATTCATACTAGTATATTATATTTCCGTTTTTAATCAGTTAATAATTATATTAAAGACACATGAAAATCTCGCTTTGTTGAAATTTATTCCATTTCCTTTCACCACAGAAAGGTTTTTCTTTCACCTCCGAAACTTTGCCATTGCTTTTAGCCCAACTAGGAGCAGATCCGCAACAATCGTTATATAGACCTTTATACACACGCTATCTAATGATGTTTATTTCCACGTAGCGTAAAGATTATCGGCACTGAAAATGGAATCGGAGAGCCGATTATAAAAAGATATAAATTCATCTCTTCTCCTCCTCCAAGCTATGAATCAAATAGCAGAGTAGGCTGGACTCCCCAGTCTTGGATAGTAGTCAATCTAAAAGAAGGACAACTCAGAATTCAAAATCGTAGAGAACGCAACGGGAAACCACTCCACTATATTACGCCATGACAATTCGTAGATAATAACGAAGGGAATGTGTGGAGAGCCACAATCACTTACGTCCTGTATAGACATGGCATTTAAAAAATACTATCGGCTTTTGTTGGAAAAGTAATGATGCATGTGAAACAGTTGTCTTAATTGCAATGTTTTCCACTTTGCTGCTCTGCCATGAATAAAGGAATTGTTATACAGTAGCAGCATGAGGCAGATGAAATGATAAGTCGATTAAATCACCTATAACAACAAGAATAGAACAGTTAATGACAGAGATAAAATAACAATAATAAGTAGTTCATGGACTTATTGTTTAGTTTGTTTTTTATTTTGAGAGTTTTGTAGTTGTTTTAATCATTTCATCAGAAACAAGGCAATAAATCCACTAAGACGCAAGGGGTTACTGATTATGAAAGGATATGAGAAAAGAAAAACATTATTAAGAAGAGAAAATAATTTAGTTGTTTACATCGTAACATATATGAAGTGAAATAGTTGAAGTATGCACGAAGATTGCATAAATGAAGAAAAGAAAGTGAGTGTATGCAGTGTTTAAAAATGTGCTTTGTTTTGATAGTCTTTGATGTTCACATAATAGGTAAATGTATGGTTTCTTAGTATGTGTTGATTCTACTCATTGTAATATTTTAAATGTTGTGAAAGTGTTGTAAAGTAGTTTTCCCAGTGGAGGCTTGTATTTCACTAAGTCGGTCCTAAAAAGGGTCCGACGTACAAAACGTTAGGAACTTGCAATAATAATTAATGACGCAGCAATCTAGTTGTGAAGGTTGATACTTCAATGTCCGACATCGACTGACTCACTCAACACCACTGAGCCCAACTGGCCACCTCTACTACTACTACTACTACTACTTATTATGTGTGGGAGAGTCTATTAATAATAGAATAGGTATGTTCAGGTATGACAAAAGAAAGAAAGGGTTGTGTTTTTTTTCCGATAGATAGTTACTTTTAGCAAAGTTGTGACCTGAAGTCTAAAATGCCTGTCTGTAATACTGTTGAATTAACTTTCCACTCTCTTTCCTAGTTAGTATACATCGCGGTTGACCGGTCATGTGAACCTCAGCGGTCAGTCAATGACACCAGTTTGGGGGTAGACGACGTGGAGAGAAAATGCTTCGAAGAAACATTGAAAATTTTTTTGCAATATGACGTGTTGGATTTGCATGGACCGACTTTATTAATAGCTAGCTTTTCTTTTCAGTGTCGGAGAGAAGGCATATAACACGTTTCTACACTTTGCTAGCATGTTTTCTGTGGAATATAAAACCTTCATTTATGTTCTTTCCGACTGTCCTTTTTGTGTTTAATGTTTGGATAAATATTTGTCCCGAAGGCAGGTGTTATTAAGGCCGCCAACATATGTTTTGTAAACCCAAAAATGCAATTCTCTAGTTTTATATAGAGAAAAAGGGAACTACTAGGGATGAGCTGTCTTTTAAGCCTGTTGATTACTAATTGGACCTTTGTTTGTTAAAAACAAGATCTCCGGAAATTTGGAGCAAGAAAGTTAATGGCTATAAAAATTGATTCATTACAGAACTCAAAATAAAGAATATTGTGGTTATATCCAGGACAGTTTCCAACATCTCAGCATAAACGAAATCTGCTGGGGAAAAGTTCTTGTCTGTGTTTGGTGGAATATAATCCTATTAGAACGATAGATTCTTCCGTTTCAAATACAATACTTTTATCACAAGCTTTAAAGAATTTACAAGAAAAAATAATAAATTCTGAAAAGTGAAAACAGTATTTTTTGAATGGAAAATTCTAAATCAGAATGATTTGTTTCGTAAGCAGTAAAATTGAGTTCCATTTATATTTTTACATTAACTTTAGACACGTCACTGGCGGTTAAGTACAGCAGAATACAAAGTGCTTTCAAAGTTTTGGTAAATCTGTATGATACATGCGAACCGAATGTAGTATTAATATTGACTTCTACCCTTATTTATGAGCCAGTGTGCAAATAGCTTAAGAAGACTACACTGACCGAGATGGCGAAAATTAGATTTAAAGATAGAGAAATATTTCTCATGGTATAATTTCTCGAAGTTTTATGCAGCATCTTGCAAACTTGCTGTTGACATAATAATTTATTATGAATTAACTGCGCCTTTCACACGATATTTTGTGTGAATCTGCATCAAATCCCTTAAGTCATTAATTATGCAAGAAGTATCCATCATTTGCAATTGTGCCATTGAATTACAATGATGAAAATTGCTTCTATCTCAAGTTAAGAGATTAAAAACACTTTTATTAGCTTATGCCCGAAGTAGTATTGGGATAACAATTGGAGAAACGTCAAAGAGTCTTAGTAATATTTATCGGAAACTTCGGAATAAAGAATCAAGATATAAAACAAATAATATATGTTTATTTATTTGACTTCGATTGGAGCTAGTCCTTGGTAAATCGGTTGGCGAAAGCTTGTTCAGCTGGGTAGTTGTTAGTTTACGAGTCAGACTTTAGTTGTAGTCGGGAGTGTCATTACTTTGGAAGCATGTTGCAGACGATAATCTGTTGTGTATTCTCCGCCCTCAAAAGGGCGGAAAAATCTCAAGCAAATGACTCCTTAGTTTCTTCACGCAACACGCTTGGACAGTTTTTTTCTTTTTTTTTTTTTTTGGCTGTCTCCTCTACTGTCGGCCGTCTCTTTATATACACTTAAGAAAGTCTCCAGACTACATGGCGCAAAGCTTGGTTTCGGCTAACATTAAAAGTATCTTTGTTCTTTTGACTGGCCAAAATTATTTTATTCATTTTTCGGCGTTCCTTTCTTTTTCTTTTTATTCATCGCGAAAGTTATGCATGGAGCCTCTCTTATTTTGGTAGATTTCTAGTCACAATAACTAGACCCTGAATCAGTGAACTTCCATTTAGAAGCAGTTGTTCAGTCTTTTCTTCTTCTTTTTTATATGAGAGATACCTTCTAATTAGTTGAGAGAGAATAATAGAGAGAGAGAGAGAGAGAGAAGGGGAGAGGGAGAGAGAGAAAGAGAAATGGTTTTTTTTAAGAAAGCAAATGTTTTTTAATTTGATTTTTTTTTAATATCTTATTTCAATATATATATATATATATATATATATATATATATATATTTTACATTTGGGCACCCCATAAACTTTACTTTCTTTTTCTTAATTAATATACACTGAATTTGGTTGGTTCTGTGACCCTTGATGAGTAATCAGGAAAGTAAAGTGTCTGTTTTAACAGAGAAAGTTAGTGTTTGAAGATACCGGAGAAGAGAGATGCGCCGCTGACTTGTGAGTAACGACAACCCTTTTTCATTATACTCGAGTTTCTTTTTTAGGATCTGAAAGAATGTATGTAGCATAACTTTACTGTTGTAAGCGTGTTTTTGCTTGTTTCATTCTTCGTATTTTTCTCTCGTCTTATATAATAATACAAATGCTTCTATAATTATCTGTTTTGATGGTCAGATACTAGAAAGGTCACCCAACTACAAAGCCACCCAACAGTCTCATTAGTTATTATTACAAAAATAAAAACATGCTTTTTTTTATCACATCTTAGTTTTAATGGAAAAATGATTTTGTCATTAAAAATGTAGTTTATGTGTTCTCTATTATTCATAATAAAAAACGTTAATTTTCGTTCGTTTAATTTTGAACAACAAAAAATAGCACATACTAATCTTATGCTACAAATTTCAAAAGAAAAATATTTTCACTCGATTAAAACAAAACTTTTCATCATTTTTTATCCAACATAAAGTAAAAAATACAATATTGAAATTATACCGAATCTTTCAGAGTAAACTCCCTTTGAACATGCCCCTTGGCATTGTTACAACGATCCCTGTGACTGTCTGAAAAGGAAACAATCAGCAGGCCCCTTACTAAAGCTGCTTCGTCCCAATCGGCGCACCATGTTTGAAACTTTCTATCTCTTTTCCGCGTTAGCTTTCAACGAGTAGCACGTGAAAAAACACTGCTCTTGGAAAAAAACTAACTTACCAAGAAATCTATGGAATACGGCTTTGTAGCGCCTACTCCTCGTGAAGAAATATCTTCTCATCCCTCAGAAAGTCTGGACGCCAAAACATTGCTGCCACCAACACAACAAGAAGAAATCACAAGACATTAAAGAACTGTTAAGAGGCCGTTTCTTTTCTGTGACAAGATAAGTCCGCAGAACACCATTTTTTTTTCTTTGGCAACACCATTATTTTAAATCTCCTTCCTTTCTCCTTTTCTTCTCTTATACTCATAAAATGTTTGAATCTCAAAGGTTTTGTTTCATTCTTTTTTTCTCACGCCGTGTCACGTTACTGAATTATCCTTTTTTCCTACAGCGGTAATTACTTATCTTTTTGCACAGACTTAAACGAGCGAAATACCAACACTGTCTCTAAATGGCATCCCCATGTTTGCTAGTTACTTACACACATGTGTCGGAGTTAACTCCTCCTTAATTGTCCAAATTGTTCACTAGGGGACACTCTCCCTACGCTATAAATACTGGGTGATTTCTTGCCTCGTTCTCTTTTTCATTTCTTCATTTTCAGCGAATGCATCTACAATGTAAGCTCACGCAGAAGATAGCATCTTTCCACTTGTGGGAGATGTCATGAACATTATACACATATACACGTATATACAAACATTCACCAAAATACAAACTCTCTCCATTCACACACAAACACAAATGTTAATGTCTATGTCCATTGTAAATTTTGTTGTTTAATATATATACCTGTTTGTGTATATATATATATATATATATATATATATATATATATATATATATATATATATATATATATGTTCTTGTTTTCTTTACACTTCTTCATTGTGGATTCAATCTCTGAGTCCACCATGTTCTTGTAGTGGACCTCCTTCTAGCAAGAATAAAGCACGTGTTCCTAATTTAACAATATGTAAACCCAAGGTCCACTATACATGTGCATGCATATACCTACTACTGTGGATATAGAATAGAACAAGTTTAGTTTCAGTTTACAAATATATTTTCTTTTAAAAAGAACATGTGCAGTTGACACAGAACAAAAGGATAAAAATTCAGTTACAGAAACAATGTAACAATCATATGGCTACACAAAAATAAGTTTCCTCTTCTTCTTTATTTCAAAACCAACAACTTGTAAATAACTTTCCCATGACATAGTAAAGAAAGTAGCCGAGCAAAAACAGTTAGGAAACACTCCTCAGAATACAAAAGGACCTAAAAGTGGATGATGACAAAATCAATCAATCAAAAGAAAGTATTATAGAGAACCAATGAGTAACCTACCTAATGAGCTTATGTGAATGGATATCAGAACAGGGATTGGGAGGAAGTTGCAGAAAGTCATAATCGCACATGTCCTGATGGAACACTGTACATTAAAAAAGAACTAAATGTGTTTGTTCTTATTACTAATATTTTAATTCATGTACTAGCAGCAGATGAAACGATTGACAAGAGAAACTAGTAAATGTAAGCTGAACTGATCTAAAACCACTGTGATGACTATTGCATACTACAAAAATAATACCAAGGCTCAGTTACTGCATACCAAAGCAGGACCACCAACAGTATCTACCCCTCACCCTAGCTATACACTATCTTTACAAGAGCCAGATCATACCAAAAGTGGAGTATTGCTGTTATATCTACACAGCTTTGTGGATGATAAATTATTTTCCACCCAACAACCTCTTTCCCACAGACAATTCATGCGAGCATCCTGTTGCTCTATCCTACATTTCCATGACATGTGTTCTGATGAGCTACATTTCTCATCCTGAAATTTACAACTGGGACCCACCATGCCACATACTTGTGAATCATCCCGATTCCATTTGTATTCCATTAGTAAAAAGTAAGTTCCATTTGGACAACTTCTTTTCAAGAAGACTGCCATCAGGATGTTTTCTCAATCACTACAATGTTGACCTCTTCATGTCTAAGGTTAACCTTTACCTTTCCTGCATAACCCCATGAACTTCTCTTCTTGCTTTTTCTTTTTTTACAGTGAGGATCACCCTGTACAAGGCCTGGGGGGGTCACTCAAGGTAGAGGATTACAGAGTAAAAGGCACAGTTTTTCCAGATAGGTGGAGAAGATAACTGTTAACTCTAGACTTGAACAGGTGAAGATTTATAGTGATATGCTCATACAACACCACACAGTAACCCTATACCGTGAGTGGCTCTTGGGCCTTCTATGTTTTGTAGCTGAACTTTTGGCCAAGTATAGAAACTGAGTTCATGTAAAATTCAGGCCCTTCAACTCAGTTTTGTATATATCTAGAGTTTCTCTTCAATAAATTGCATGATTCTTTTTGGTTTATCAATAGGCTTGCTAGGTCTTTTTGATAAGCACAAATGTTCATAATCTAATGCTGTGGTTGTTACAGTGTCAATATCATCAGCAACAGATGAAAATCTGCATGTTCATTTGAGTGAGTTATAAATCTTTGATATTTATATGTAATTGGGCTTCCCTTAGCCACAAAATGAAAACTAAATTTCCTTAACTGATGCTTATTTGAATGCTGATACCCTCATACTCTTTCGACACCATAGACGAGGTATCCCCAAACATTTTAGACCATCAACAACTTCATGGAATCTTTGATCTCTCATTAATCCCAAGGATTAATCCCAAGAAACCTACAAAAAATATCAATAATAATTCATTTTTATTTAAAAGGTGAAATTCCTTTTGCTCTTTTCCTTTATTATTGATTATCAATAAGATTCATTTTAGTTTTATTTATTGTTATTCACTTTTTAATTTCTATTTCTCTTTTGATACTGGACATGATTGAACAATAATAATAATAATAATAATAATGAGAAATTTTTTATAAATAATATAGATAATAATAAACACATTAAAAATAAATTAATATACCTTTTTATTGAATTGGTTGATAAATTTAATAAAGAAGGATCTGTTTAATAATCAGTAGCAACAGCATTGATATTTGGCTGGAAATAGGTAAGTTTTAATTGTAAGTTATCACACGCTTCCAGGTTCATTCTGTTTCTCTGTTTCAACCATGTATGAACTTGGGAATGCAAGTAAAAATGGCTCAAATGCTGAACTTGTAGTGTGTGCAAAGTAATAATAATTCCTTTTACCCACTCTTTTCAAATTTGGAGGACCGAGGCGAAAGAATGAAATAATGTCGCAAGCTTATGTAAATACAGAGATTGGCTGGTGAGCTGAGAAGACGGAAATGAATTTGCGAGCCTATCTGAAATTTTGGGGGGACCAATGAAAACCTTGTCTCCACAAAAATTAGCCATTGAGCAAAGGAAAAGAAAAAACAGGAAGTAACAATCCTATGCAAAATTCCTTTTGATATAAGATGAGGAGAAAAATTAAATTAATGAGAGAAGAGAGTCTGAAGTCATGTGAAGGGTTTTGTTTCTGTTCATCACATCCAGCATTCAAGTTCTTACCAGTGTAAAATTATTTGCCAATTATATTATTGGCTTCTAACCAAGCATGTTGAACTTCAAAGAATTTTCTCTCAACAATCCAAGAAGACTAAATATTTCAAACTATCTTTCTTCATCTACTTTTTAATGTTTGCAACCATATATCACTTCTATGAACAACAAAACTTTTCTTTTAAATATTTTTTAATATTATTTTGTGTCAGAGCATTTAATCTGTTGTATGAACATTTTCTCTTCATGACAATATGTTAAAACTACAGACTAAAAATATTTCTGATTTATTTTCCTCAATTGAGCTACTGACACAACTTTAAGTGTGTGATTTTGTAAATAAATTCCTTATCTTGTTTTGTTAAAATTACCAATGTGTTTCCTTGTTATTATCATCCTTCATTAATCTTCTTGGCATGGGTAAATCAACTGTTCATTTTAACCCCTAAGTCCCATGCCACTGTAAACTAAGCTTGGGGTATTTTGTAATAATTGAACATATCAAAATCAAGCAAGTACAAAAATGTAAATATCTAGGAAATGTTTTAAAAGAGGACAGAAAATATGACACTGAAATCTGAAGGTGCATTGGAATAGTGAAAGATGCTTTCCAAAAGCTAAGCAAAGTATTAGGAAACAGGAACATTTTGATAGAAACTAAGAAAAGTGTGATCAATTGTTATGTAATATCAATCCTCCTATATAACACTGAATGTTAGACATTCTCTTCACATATGAAGAGACTTCATAAAATCTGACTGAATTTTAAACTGGTGAAAACAGTTTCTGAACATTAATTGTTCATCTTTTAACTTCTCCAAAGCTTTGTCAATCACTTGCATCAAATGCTATCATAAATTCTTCTGTTCTTTACACAAGTCCCAGGTGACATTTTCAGCATAATTCTTAACAGGATTGAGGTCAGATGAATTTCCTGACTATTAGCTAAATCTAGTTTTTCAGAAAAAATAAAGCTTTTCAAATCTGTGCATGACTCCAAATATGGAGACATATTCTCAACCAATGAGTCAACCATGAAACCCAATATAAAGAGACAAATATTTATGGTTGATACAGCTCAAGTGGTATGCAAAATTTAAATAAAAACATAAAAAAATCCAAATATATCACATACATGATTGTCAATAAGATGAAGTTCTGTTAAAAATAGCATGCAGCCTTCTTTTTGAAACAAAACACCCAATTACAAAAAAAAAGTTGACTTTATTATGAGACAAATTTTATTATCACAAATTGCTGCATATAACATACACTTTTAGTTAAAATGAATTAGATTATAAATTTTGCCTACAGATACACATATGCATCAAGTTTTTCATTTGTTTTTCTTGTGATCAATTCTGCCTGTTTATTCTTTCTTATTCCTTGTGAAGCTTAAGGATGGCAACAACCAAATCAATGATGTCACTACATTTTCAGTAACAAATAAATTTTTATGTGACTGGAGTGTTTGTCTAACACCCAAACAGGACTAAAGGTTTCCAACTACTTTACTATTTAACCATAGCTGAGGGGAGAACTGGATTCATACCTTTCCCAAGAGCATTAATTATAAGTAAATGCAAACTATCCAAACCAGTGTTTGATTCCATTTTCTGTGTCACTAACTGTTAGGCCACCTGCACCTCACCCAGTTATTAAATAACTTCAAACTCTTCTATGTCCTATGTGACCAAGACTTTTCAATACTTTGTTCTGATTATACCAATCATGAATTATAACATTCTAATGAGAGTCATAAATAAATTTAACTGAGGGTACTAATTAAATAGACTGGTCCACTTGTAAAAAATAGGAAAATGTTTTTGGGAAAATAAATTTTGTAGATTAGAATTCATTAAATCTCCCTCAAGCTACGACATAATTGAAAAATATAGATTGAGGAGTTCCTGTTCATAATATTGATACAATTTAAAATTGATCCCTGACTTTTTACAGAGTTATTGAAAATTATTTTTATTTGCAAAAGTCAAGTTTGAAACTGTACTTACATCATTGATATCTCAATGTTTTCTTTATTTTTATGAATTTTTTAAACATTTGTTAAAAACCTTTTGGTGGGATTTTTTTAGAAGCGTATACACAAACATTGGGGGATAATAATTATCTTAAATGAAGAATAAACAGATATATGCTTTTATTAATTTGTGTAGTTTTTTGTTCTTCTAATTACAAATGTATATATATATATATATATATATATATATATATATATATATACAGTGTAACCCGGATATAAGAGACCTGGATCTAAGAGAAACCCGGATATAAGAGAGATTTTCTCTGGTCCCAAATTAGAGTCTGTGTTAATGTATATAAAATAGACCAAACCCGGATATAAGAGAAACCCGGATATAAGAGACTTCTTCTCCGATCCCGACAACTCTCTTATATCCGGGTTACACTGTGTATATATATATATATATATATATATAACCAATAAAACACCTACAGTAAAAAAGAATCCAATAAAACATGATTATATATATATATATATATATATATATATATATATATATGTACATCCAATAAAACATAATTATATATATATATATATATATATATATATATATATATATAACCAATAAAACACCTACAGTAAAAAAAGAATCCAATAAAACAATATATATATATATATATATACATCCAATAAAACATAATTATATATATATATATATATATATATATATACAATTATATATAACTATATATATATATATATATATATACATTTTTTCTTAATTTAAAAGAAATCTCTTAAAAATATGAAAATGTCGCTTTTCATATGCAGGACAACTCAGTCCAGTAACTCTGTAAAAAGTTAGGGATCAATTTTTCACTGTATTGGGAATATAAACAGGACCTCTCATTTCTATGGTGAAAACAGGACTCCACAAACAAATGATAAAAAATAATATGTGAAAGATAAGATAGTAAAACTGAAAATAAAAAAAGTTGTCCTATGCACAGAGACTCCCTGCATCACATTCAGTCCACAAAACAAATGGAGCTAATCATGAACATTGACACCAAAGAAAAACATGAAAAAAAGATGAGTTTATGAGCCACAACATTTTGCTTTTAAGAACACTAGTAAGCTCAATATCCCCACCAGTCACTTCAGCCAACCAACCCAACACATATATCAACTCTACCCTTGTACACAAAGAGATATTCCACTCACATCCTCTGTATCAAAAATATAAAGAATTTTTATATTAACAATTCTTGTCTTCTTTTCCTTTCACTTCACTGGTGGTACTTGTTTCATTTGTTCTCTTGTGCTACCATATGTGTGTTTATAACATGACAAATGAATGTTAATCTACAAAAATTATTTCTATAAAAAGATTTCCTTATTTTTTATGAGTGACCTAGTTTATATAAATAGTTTTAGCTGATTAACATGGATCCATCCTCTAGACAGTGCTTACTTATTGTATTTGAAGAGTTCATTGTGGTTTGAAGTATTTTCAAAAGCATCAATGGTTAAAACTATTTGTATTGAATTTTATTATACACTGTGAACCTGTTGACAAATCCTACTCTTCTAAAGAATGATCCTTTTTAAATAAAGAGAATATAATCATGTAAACTGTCATCTTAAATACTATTATTATTCCATGACTTGTTCAGTCTACTGAACACATTTTTGGTGTTGCTTTTGTTATTAGTACAACAGTTAAGCTAATCTATTCTACTTTCTTCGGGTAAACAATTTGTAAAGAAATGAAGAGGTCACATTTTTACAAAATATTTTGTGAACATAAAAGAAATGTCAGTTAATATATCAACTAACTCATCTCATCTCTATTAATGATACTATAACCCTGGCCTTATTATTATTAAAAAAGTGGCAGTGACAAAATCACAAATGGAGGTAAGACATGGTTGAGACAAGTAGAAGAGTTTTTATGACTGTGATTTACAAGGTTTAATTATTTATTCATTCTGTGATATTGTATATATCAGTCATGGGAGACTGGGAGTTTGTTTGAGGTATAACTCAATGTAGTAGTAGAGATAGACACATGGGGAAAATCAATCAATGTGCATATGTAGTTAAATAAGATAAATTCATGGAAGAAAATCAACGTGCATATGTAGTCAAATGAAAGAGACACATGGGAGAAATATTCCAAGCATTGTAGTAGTTAAGAGTTAGTCTCTGCTGCTGGTATTTACAATGTTGGCTGAAGGCATCACTGTTATTGGAAACACCTTGGTGCTGCTGCTGATGGCCTGGGAGGTCATGTAGTCTGCTGTAGTCAGTTAAACTTGCCTGCCATGGGGATCTAATGCAAATGCCAGCTGGATTGGATCTGACTTTGTGTGAAATTAGCATTGGCTTTATAGTGAGTGAGTGGCTCAGAAACAGTTACTGCAAAAACCATGTTAGTCTTTTTATGATTGGTTAGAAAAGATCTTTTATGACACTGGTATTTTTGAGCAGTATTCCAGAAGTATATGCACAGAGCTGGATGAAATTAAGGTTTGTTTTTGCCATATGTGCTGTGGATGTCGAAGTGAGCACTTCCGTTTGAGTTAAGGAATTGGAGTTCCAACAAGATACAACAATCCCATTCTCATTCCCAGTAAATGATGTCATTGTTAGCAACCTATGTAATATAGATCATCTCATATCACAGATGGGGATGCTCTTCTGTTCCTTCCTTGTTGAATAAAGAAACACAGACTGAAATACACAATTAACCTGGCTGATACATTTTCTTCATAGGAACTTATGACATGCTATACTATACATTTCTATGAGGATAGTTAATTTATTCATTATAATTTTTTCTGCATCTGATTTTTTAAAAGCAATCTTTTGTTAAACTGTTCTCTTCTGAGGAATTAATACTAGTAAGGAGCTTGCAAAGAATTGTTGTGCTATAGAAAACAACATTGATGTAGTAATCTTTACAAATATTTTGGATTTATTCAGTCACTCTTCTTGGATAAAAGAATGAGTTCATAGTTTGAACAACTAATAGAATGATAACGACTCTTAAAATTATTGACAGTATAAAGTGTTTAATTTTATTTCTTTAAATTGCTATCAACTGATTAAAACTATTCATAACTAGGAAATCCAATTAGTATGGAAAATTTACATAGGCTCTTCTTTGGCTTGTGATTCACATTTAATTATTCCCCAAGTTTGCATGTTGTTTTTGTTGCATAATCCTTCACAAGTTCCTGCAATTCTTCATTTTTCAGTTTCTGAAGTCTTCCAGAATTTTTTTTGACCTTAAACTCAAAATCTCCATTTTTAAACTTTGCAAACTCTTTCTGGATATGCTTATGCTGACTTCATCATCATGATAAGTTTCAGTAACTCATTGCCTGGCTTTTATTAAATTTTTTACAATATAGTAAATAATGTAAAATATATACTTTATATTCAGAAAATGAGTCTTAAAGAGTATGCATAGATAAGCAATAAAGAGCTGGACAATCATCAAACCCAGTGCTAAAATTCTAATACTGTATACAAGATATTATTGGATATATATATATATATATATATATATATATATATATATATATATATTGATATATATATATATATATATATATATATATATATATATATATATATAGAGAGAGAGAGAGAGAGAGAGAGAGAGAGAGAGAGAGAGAGAAGAGAGAGAATTAATATGAAAAGTTTTTTCACTTAACTCATGTTTACTTCAGAGTTTCATGGCTATATAGGTATAACCACTTGTTGGAACACTTAATCTGCTATCTTTCTCAATTCTCTTGTACTTTTATTGGTATGTGTTATTTATTTCCTTTCACTTTTATGGTTGTTGATTGATGGTTGATTTCTCCTCTTCTTTCCTCTTTTTTTATTTTTTCTCTTATTTTCTTGATCTTTTTTGTTGGTCTCCAGTTTATTGTTGATGATTTAAATTAGGATATGGTTGGAATTTTGTGTGTGTATGTATATTTGTGCAAGTACATGTTTATGCATGTGCCTATGTACATGCATGTATGCACATATACACATATGCAAGCATGTATGCAAATACTCACCTGAACATTTATGCTTGTGTGTTTGTGTATGTGCATTTTACTGAGTGTTTGTGTGTGTGTTTGTATTAATTGTATGGTGCATTTAACTATGTGTTTGTGTTAACTGTAGATGTATTTTTTTAGTAGGTTGTATTATTTCATTTTACTTAGTGTTTTAATGTTACTTAGTGTTTGATACTTGTGTTTTGATGGTGATGCTAAACCAATTGTTTCTTTTGTGCAGATGTGTGTCTATGTGCATATTTATGTATGTTCACACATGCATGCACACACACAAGCATGCACACACACACACCCACACATGTTTGTATGTTCATGTATGTGCGCCTGTGTGCCTGTGTTTGTGTGTGGGTTTGTTTTAACTGTATTGTGCATCTGATTGTGTGTCTGTGGGTGTGTTTGTGTTAACTGTATATGTATTTTTAGTGAATTGTATTATTTAACTTAGTATTTCAATATATTTTAGTAGGTTATATTATTTACTTAGTTTTTTAACTTTAGTGTTTGATACTTGTGTTTAATTGCATGAAAGATGCTGTTAAACCAATTAATTGTTTCTTTTGTATCTTTTTATTGGTTTATGTTTAGTATGCTCCTTAACTTTGGTATTATTTTAACTATTGTAGTTTAGGCTATGGTTGAATTTTTGTGTGTATATGTGTTTTTTATGCATTTGGGTATTTATGTATGCACCTGTGCATGTGCACACATGCATGCATACTTGCATACAAGTAAGCACACATACATGTGCCTGCATATGTATGTTTATATGTGTGTGTTTGTGGGTGTGTTTGTATGTTTGCACCCCTATGTGCATTCGTTTTTTCTTTTTCTTTTTGTGGTTTTGTGTTTTGTAAAGAGTTGTTGTAATTTATTTGTGTTTTGTGTAGTTGGGTATTATTTTCTTGGTTATCATTTTGTTGATGTTGCAGATGTTATGAAGAGCACTTGTGTGTTTTTTCTGCATTTTATAAGGGCTGTAGCTGTAGTAATTTGTGTGTTGGTTTTGCACGTGTTTTGTATGTTGGGTGTTATTGGGGTTACTCTTTTCTGGATGGATTGCTTTGGGGATTGGTATGGGTTAGATGTTAAGTATAGTGGTGTGTGTTTGTGGGGTTGAGTTTTGTGTTGTATTTCTTTCTTTTCTTTTTATATTAGTATTTAGGTAGCAAAGTAGATGCTTATTTAAATGTCTGCATTTCCTCATTATTTCATTCCTCTTGTTCAATAAGTTGTTTTGGTCCTTGATGGTGATGATTGTTATTTTTCCTCCAAGCAGAATTTACAGTTCCTGCTGTTGCTACTGTGTGGAGCAGCTTTTTATATTAATTTCTCATTTAATCTTTGTAATTATGTAATTTTGTTTCTGGCTCCATATATATTTTGATAGTGTTGTGTTGTTTTTGTATCTTTCTGTTTTAAATAAATTTGATGATCATTAAATCTTTCTTTAAAGGTTGTTTCTGTAACTCCTATGTAGGTTTTTCTTTCACATTTGTGTTGTTTATTACAGTGGGGTTATACATTATATTGTTGGTTAGGCTTTTGTTAAGTGGGCAATTGTTTTCATTTCAACAACTGCATTTTTTTTTTTTTTTTTTGCTGATTTGTGTTGTTGTGGCTATTACTGTCTTTACTGAGTATTTTTTATTCTGCTTAGTTATTATTTTTTTCTATGTTATCCTTGCAGCTGAAACTGATTTTTTTACTGTATTTTTGTTGATGATTTTTGATAGTTTGTTGTGTTTGGTGAAATGTTTTTCAGTTATTTTGAAGAATATTTTTCCTTTTTTTATTTTTATTGTATTATTGTAAAGTGGGTTAAACCAAATTATGTTTGCTATTTTTCTTTTTTTATTGTGTTTGCTCGGTATGTTTTCATCTGTATATTCTAGTTTGTTTGGATAATACCTATTTTCAATGCTGTTTCATATATTTTTGTTTTTGTTGAATATTTTTATGTTACTGGAATTTGTTGATATTCATTTGTTTATGGATATGGGTATGTGCTTGAATACATTAGAAGGATAGTTGGAGGTTTTGTTAATGTATATAGGGTTGTTGTCTGCTTTTCTGTGTGGTTAGACTGAATGTTATTTCTAAGAAGTTTACTACTTTTATGTTAAATTTTATGTCTATTTTAAATCTTAATGTGTTAAAGGTTTCTATGATCTGTTTTCTTATTTTTTCTGTAGTACTGCTGTTGCAATTTCTTACCATTCTTAGGCCATCATTCTGTATTCTTTTTGATTAATGATGTGTATTAATTTATTGATGATGTATATGCCTATGAGTTCATTTTGAACCATCATAGCTGCCCATTGTTATATCAAAAGTATCAAAGTGTTTGATAATGTTTAGATCTTCATTTGGAATGCTCATGTATTGTTTTCCAGGTGGTGTAAGGAGTTATTAACGTTATTTTCTAAATGGTCAAAAAAAAAACATGTGATAGGTCTAAAACTACGTCCACTAAGTATTTTGGCAGTATTTTCCCTAGTAATGATTGTTTATTAAACAAACCTTCTGATGGGATTTTATTTTTTGAAAAATAAAGGTAAAAAGGTAACAAGTAAATCAGTAAGATTGGCTACCAAGTTAAAGCAAGCCTATTTCATATATATTTAATTGACAAATGATATATTTAGCCACTGATGGTTTTATAAGAAAAAATGCTTGGTTATAACATAAATATTGCAAAATGTAAGATTAAATTTAATGCCTCCAAAATTAAACTGCTTTCTATAAATCATCTAAGAGATCCCTTTCTGCCTTCCATCAGTATGGCTGATGTTAACCTCCAGGAGAGTGACTCATTGCGCCTTCTTTAGCTAAGATTCTCAGCTAACAAAAAGTAGAAAGACTATACTGAATCCATGCTAGTTTATCATGATTTATCATGGGTTTTAGAGTGTGAATGGCTAAATGATCAGCTTTTAGGCACAAAACCAAATCATCAATATATAATGTATCAAATGTCCTTTTATCTGTGTACTTAACAGCTTATATTTAATAAATATGTCCATTGACACCCTTCACATCAATTAGTTACCTTTAAAACATAATCTCTCTAAAATTGAGCATCAACTTTTAACACAAGTCATATGAAACTATTTGGATTCATTATTTAAAAATGATGATAGAATCTTATAATAATGAAACAATATTTATATCATTTTTTTTTTTTAAGATTCTATTTGGAAAGTAAGCAACTGCAGGATGGAACTAGATAGGGCCGGTGCATACTATCCCTGAACCCTTGACCTTGGTGGGGGTTGTATGGACAAGCCTGGCTGGGGGCCTTAGGCACTTTTTTGTGACACTTGCTATCTTGTCAACATTTGCTTTTTCTACCTACATTTATATACATTACAAATTACTTTAAGCACAACTGACTATTAAAGGATGAAAATTTTTTGAAGATTTTGACATCATTCTGGGCTCTTTTTTTCCAGAGTCGAAGTGGTGAGAATGGGTCAGAAAGCACAGAGACAGCTGAGGTACTATCGCTGTAATAAGCTGGGATTATGTGGCACAGAATTGTTTGGGAAAGGGATCTGGAACAAGGTATAGTTGCCATCGTACAATTACCTGTAGTCAGAGTTCAGGTAGATGGTGTACAGTGTTCAGCACTCAATGACACCAGATGTTCCTGGTCAATAATTAGTGTGCATTGCTCTCAATCGTGGAGGAGGCAATGCGTAGATGTTGTAACAAACGACTATGTGTCATGAGCATGTTGTGGAGCTGGAGTTGTTACAATTCGCACAGAGCAAGGTAACTGTGCTGAAGTTTGCATTCTGGTCATGCAAAAAAATCCTCTTGGCTCTGCTGATTGGGATTGATGCCTTACAAGCAGTAGGTGATGTGCAGCTTGACAGAAAGAAAGAATCATGTGCAGCAATCTCCATTGAAAAACCTGACTTCTGTGCTACTTTTGACCCCAAAGAGAATGTTTGGACAACAAGAAGTGGGCCATAGACAAATTATCAGAACAGTTACAGAAGTAGTTCCAGAATATGCAGTATCTAACAAGGGGATTCATATGAAAAGAAGTTGCGGACATGGATTGCTAACAGCTGGTTGATACCATACTCCTAGGAAGGGCTAGGACCCACTCCAGGACCAGGTCCCTCTTATGGCTGTTGCACAGCCCAATAAAGACAAGGTGCGCCCAGTCTTAGATTACTGAGAATTGAACCACCATGTGGATGCCTTCACTGCAGACACAGACATATGTGCTGCCAAATTATGGGAGTGGCACCAGCAAAGTGTTAATGTGGCCTTACTTGATCTATGAAGAGCCTTACTTGATCTATGAGTAGCTTTATTCATTTCAAACAGTAATAATCAAAGGAAAAGGGTACTGCTTCATGTAGGATAGGAAGCTGTATAATGGTACAATGTGACCCAAAAAGATGACTCCACATCATCACCTGCACCAGCCAACGGAATTTACCAGTATGAATAGTGCGTGAAATGGATAGATGTGTCACTACGGCTATCTAACAGAGTAAATAATTAGTATCAAGTTGGAGACAGTGTCTAGCCCTAGGCCTTGCACAGCTGATGTACCAGCAGATTCAGTAAAGGGTGAGTCAATGGGATAGTTAGCTCATAAACAGTATTGGTTAATGCATCACCATGACATGTGAAAGACCTGTGACCATGGTATGAATCTTCTGCTTCAGAAGATGGGGGAAATAGTAGATCATCTGTGAGTGACTCAGAGACTCTGTAATTCTTAAGAACAGGATTGGAAAGTCCACCTGCAGACCCAGATGATGACAATATCAGAAATGAGAGACAGGGAGAACACAAAAATTAACATCAACATGCGAAATATATGACCAATCATAGAAAACTAAAACTCTATTTTTCTCAAGCCTACTTTCATGAAAAATTTCTTATGAAACCCCACAGATTTCAAATTTTCAGGAGTAGAGATGCAGTTGTCTCCAAACAGTTTAAACACAAAAGAAGACATGGTTAAATATCCTTTTCCTTTCCACAGAAAGAAACCTATGTCAGTGACTCCAACAACAAAAGCAAGGATGGTCAGTGAATCTTCACTGATGATAAAACTCTTTTTCAACCACAGTTTTTTTTTCTGTGGACCAACTATTTAAAACTATTTAAAAATCTTTTCTAAACTACAGATTTTTCTGTGTACCAATAACTCAAACATTTTAGCTTAAGGAAAGACATTTTTAATACTTTTTCACTGATTTGAATTAATGTACATATGTCTGTAAATACAAATGATTTTATTTAACAAGTATACCCACGTTTTTTTATTTTTTATTTTATCATTGTTCGGAATTCATTTTTTATGCAATATATGCATAATTTCCCAAATGCTGAACATTTCCCTTTGTTCAACCCGAGTTCATTTAGAGACTTTATTTACTTTATTTATGTGGTAGTTATCAGCAACTTCTAATTCCCCTCGTTCACTATCAGGATGGTTGAAATGTGATACATAAGATCCTGTTGCTGTATGAAGTCAACACAAGATTCAAATAAGATTCCCTAATTATAGCTGTTTAAATGTTTTATACATTCCCTTAATTAATCTTAATTTTATTAGCTCAGTTTGTCCTAGTTTCTCAAACTCACAATATTAAATTCTATTCCGCAGTCAATGTATAAATTTTATAACTGGTTTAGATAGCTCTAATCACATAGACATGAATTTAGTTTTCTCATTAATAATCAATAGTCATGAATAAATGTTTTTTTTACGATTTACCAATGAGTCACCCAAAATTAAAAATATTCTACCTGTACTTTTTTGTAGTTTTAAGATAGTTTTGCTAACCATAACATTTTTTTTATAAATTGATAGAAACATGTCTTTACATATTCTCGAGAATATATGAAGATTTTTGTACAAAACTTAATTCATTATGTCGAGCATTGCAGAGCAAACATGCCATAGACCATAACTAAAAAAAAAAAAAATTGCAGATAGAAGCTTTTTAATACCAGGTGGTGAATTGTCTAAGGGAGATAATTTATAATCTCCACTTCACCTATTTCAATTAGATTATCGCTGTAAGTACTTTGCATCACTCGTCTTGGAAAAGAAATACATTTTTTAAAATCTTGTTTTCAGTATTCTTCTTGTAGATGTTTATATTTCACCAGTTTATATTGATGAACCCAGTTGACTTTTTCCTTAAAAAGAACCATTAACAACCAGATGACAATTTGTCATGATGCTGAGCAATTAATGCCATCTCAGTTGGAAAGGCAAGGCAGATTTATAAATCTCTTGTGACTTTCAAAAATCTTTAAAATTACAAAACAACAATGATTTGTACTTTTCTTTTTATATAATAGGACATCCTCAAATGTTTCCTTTCTTCACACTCAGGAAATACTGTATTTTGCTTGTTTCAAGCTCACCCCATGGAGAGAAAGTTTCTATATACATGTATATATTATTTTTTTATTACTATATGAACTATATTTAGTTGATACACATATTTGTGTAGATGTCTCTTTTTTTGTTTCTATTTTTTAAACAATACACTTTGTCTATCAGTCTGGATTTTTGAGAAACTTTAATAAAGAGAATGTGCCCTATTTATTAAAGACTCTAGAAAAACACAGGCTGGTAGATGAAAATATATCTGTTATAGACCCACATCTGATAGCATGGAAGAACAAACAAAACAACAGTATTGCCAGTGAGGTGAAAGGAAAAGACATGAATTGTAAATATAAAATTCTTTTGTATTGCTGATACAGCAGATGTGAGCAGAATGTTTCTAAATGTAGGTGAAGAAGGCAATTTTGAAGGAAGGCTAGAGTTGGTGAGGCCTGGAGTTGATGCATCTGTCAGGCTGGTTAACTGAGGTGGCGACATCAAGAGAGCCATGGAGTGGATTTGTGAAGTATGATATTCACTAGAAGGATGTGAGTGGAATGTTTTTGTGGGCATGGTGTAGGTGTTAGGAGAAGGGTGTCTCTCAAATGAATATGTGTGTCAGATCAGTTGACTGAAGTTACGGTGGTGACATTAAGAGCCTGCTAAGCATCGACAGCTAACTCGTTCAACAGCGTGCTGCATTCTGTTCCCAGTTATTTATGAGTGGCTTTTTTAAAAGCAAATCTGGTGGCTTATGAGTTGGCGGAAGCATTCATTATTGGCTTTTTTTATGTAGTAATTTAGATTTTTGAAGAGATTTGTTTTGTAGGCCAGATGTATTGCTCTGAGACCCTGTGTAGACAAATACTTTATTATTTTGGATTTTGCATTCTTAGAGCTCACGTCCAGACAACAAGTAGAGTGAATTAGAAAGAGATCTAATTTGCAGTGGTGTATAATATGTTGTTCAAAAACAAAAAAATGAAATGAATTCATCTGTTTTCCAACCTGTTAGCAGTAAAATAATAGGGTAGACTAGGCTTTTTAACCTTGATAAAGAAACCAATCTAAGAGAAAGACAGCTCTAAATTCAAACTGACATCACTTTCCAAGTTTGTATCCCCTTATTAACCCCTTAACTACAACAGAAATTGCCATCAGTCATAGTTTAGTTTAGACCCATCAGCAGAGTGTTTTGAAATGGTGGGTCACCTTTAAGTCAGAGTGGCCACAAATAAGATGCACTTATGTAAATTGTAACATGCAGCTGAATTAACAGTTACTGGTTCACAGACTGAAAAAAGTCTTAAATAAAAAGAAACAATTTTTCTTGACTAAATAGAAATTGAAATAGCATCAAATGCTGAAAATGTTTTTGATGAATGTTTTATGTTGTAAAAATTAGCATATTCAAATTAGTTCACATAATTTTCGTTGGAAGGGTGCAAATGATTTTCTTGGTGGGTGTGGCAGCCCCTATTGCCAACAGGCCTGGTTCAGCCATATAAATGAAATGACAGAAATATTCATCATCTGTATTTGATGATTTGATGAGTCACAGAATGAAAACATCCCCAAAAAGCATAAAACCATCAATATTTGATAAGGAGATAAAAATTGATTTGGTTGATATTTTAATTGTTATAACTGGATACTTTTGGTTCAGTAATGTTTTTCATAAGAGTAGGTTATTTAAAATTTAGCCACCAAAAATATAATGAAATGGATAATGAAATATTAAGAATATCATTTGTTTGATCATGAAATATTGATTATCAAGTATTGTTTTGTAAAACTTACTTTCTACTTTTATGTTTCAAAATTTATTTTTAAAAAATTAAAAAGAAATGTTAAATAATTTATGAAAATCCTTAACTGATTGAAAATTCCTGATAAATAAATAATAATTTAGTACAGACAAAATAAAAATAATGAATTGTGCTGGAAGAACTTTTCAAACATTAACTTCTATGAGTCAGCATCAATATTTAGACAACACTATAAAGCCTTTCCTTTTTTTTTTTTTTTTACAGCTATAGTAGATCAAATAATGGAAATTTGGGGCAGTATGTTAAGATATTGTTATAACATGCATATGGTAGCATGGAAGATCAAATAAAACAATAGTATCACCAGTGAGAGAAAAGAAAAATATGATAAGAATTGCAAATATAAAATTCTTTTCTATTGCCAATACAGTGGATGTGATCTGGTATGCCTCTAAATGTGGATGATGAGGTGGCTTTGTAGAAAGGATAGAGTTGGTAAGTTGATGCATTTGTCGCAGTCAGGGTGGGGACATCAAGAGAGGCCTGGAATGAATTAGTGAAGCTGTAAATCTGACTCAGTTGTTATGGGTGACTTACTTAAAGCAAATATGATAGCTCCCAGACTCAAATTTTTTTCATGTCATTTTCTTTGGCAACAACATTTGTGATTGGCTTCTTTTATACTGTTTTAAGTTTTATATATATATTTTTTTGAGGGGATTTGTTTCATGAACTGGATGTGATGTTCAGAGACCTTGTACAGAAGATGACTATTTTTATTTTTAGTCTTGCTTTTTTAACATTCACATCTGGCCGACGTGTAGAGTCAAATAGAAAGTGATCTAATTTGAAGCAGAACATAACAATACTATCAACTAAATTGTTAAGTATCACTTATATGTATTTTGTATGTTTTATTTTGATAAAAAGTTACATTAATGAGATAAAGTTATATATTAAGAAATATGTGATCTACTGTTACTTAATGATAAAGTTAATTTCACAGAAAAATTATTCTAAATACATATTGAAAGATTCTTGAAGATATAAAGAAGACTAACTATAAACCAAATAGTATTATGACAGAAAGTACTGATTTTCTAGTCATGGTTGAAATATTAAAGCTATTTTATATAGATTTTTTAGTCCTTACATTTGAAGTGATTATAAAATATAATTTGTTTCGTGTGGTTATATAATACTAAGGGAGATAATCAATAATTATCTTTTCCTACACAGTTAGAAAGTAGATGTTATTTCCCTTAGATTGAAAAGCATTTTTTTTTGAGCGTTTTATTTCAAATTTATTTTTTAAACTATAAAAAAAATTTAAAAAATGCCAAAATGAAGCCTGAAAGTTTATAAAAAAGATATATTAATAACATTTAGTTTACAAAAATTTGTAAATAAAATGAGGCTCAAGTCTAATGGTTTCAAAACACGCCAAAATCAAGTTGGCAAAACAGGCATGCAAAAGATATTTTATGTGATCATTAACCAACGAGGAAAGGAAATTTTGGCTCCAAATTTTTATTCAATTTGGAGTCTATATTTTGGCTATAAAACGAGTATGGTGTGTCTAAATAGAAGGGTCTAAACAAAGCTGAACTAAAAAGAAGACTTTTGGCTTTCACATAAAAAGGAAATTGGCTGTTTCTAGGAGCTGATCGAAGAAGAAAAGGAAGAAGCAAAAAAAAGGAAGATTCTAAAATTTAGAGATATATACTTTCTATAGTTATCTAAATTTGTGAAAGTTTCTCATAAAATTTGAGGTATTAACACTGATTTTGAACTTATTTAGAAACTGCAAAATTTATCTCATTTGTGAATCTCAGTTTGTAAAACTGAACTATTGTCTAAAGGAAAAACAAATCAAAAACCCAGCAACATCTGTTGAAAAGTTTTCCTTCTCAAGTCTTTTTGTTTGTCAAATGTATTGAAGTAAATATTTTGTTGATAATAATTGTTGCTTTGTCAGACTTGAACCTTTGTGCTTGCAAAAAAGGGGAGTGTCAAAAGGACTTTTTTCCATTGACACTGCTATTATTTTAAATACATTCACTCCCTCTGCAATGCTTAGTTTTAAAAAGCAATGATTAGAATTGTAATAAAACCTAAACATATGATGAAAGTGAATTTTGTTCTTGAGAATTTACAACAAAAATATTAAACACAATTTACTTTTTAAAATATGTGGGCCAACTATAAGGAAATCCTTATTATTTACCATTTTATAAAGTTCAAATCAGTTGGCTGTTAATCAATATTTTGTGTTGATTTCAATCTGTAGTAATATTGATTTATTGCATGAAATACACCATTTTGGCACAAGACCAAAGGGAAAGTGGGGTGAGGCTGGTCAACATTAACTATCCTAGTCCTAGCTAATCAGATTTATGACCCATTTATTCATTACAATTTACTCATTCACCACAAGAACTCATACATCACCATTCAATTGTACATATACCACAATACCACATATTCATAGGGAACCTACAAAACAACCCCATGATGTAAAAATGTATCTATATATAAATATTCAATGTCACTTTCTCCTTTTTTTTTTTTTTTTTTTTACAAAAATATATTAAAATTTCATGAATGATGAAATGAGTGGGGAGGGGATGAACCAAAAAAACAAAACAAATTATAACAAAACCAAACTAAAACATAACAAATATTAGTAGGACCCATCCACCCCTCAAAAATAATAAGAGTGGCCACTGTATTCTGCCATTCAACAGAATCAAGCAGCACACACACTGATGGAGTGGGAAAGAAAATTCTGATGAGAATAGTGTTTGTGTCACAAGATTCCCTCCATCCGTGATATCCAAACTACTATTCTTGCCATGGCTAGCAACGTGAGAAACACCATCTGTTTCAACCCAGATAATGGGGGCAACACATTATCATACACATATGCAAGATCAAAGGACACAAGCTGCTTGGAATCAACATGAACTGTCAGCTCATTGACATAGTCCTAGAACAGGTGCAGCTGAGGACAATGGTAGAAGGCGTGCAAAGCTGTTTCTCCCAAACCAAGATCACACCAATGACAGTCAGGCAAATCCTCCCAGCTCCATCTGAAGGCTACATCACTGAGAGACAGCATGTTCCGAATCATTTTCCAGGTAAGCGAAAATTCAGGGTTGCTGAGATAATCCACCATTGGTGCCTAAAACCAAAAAGAGCATGGCTCTGATGCTGAGAAGCCGTGCTGGTCACATACAGAATCCATCATGACCCCCTCCACTAGTTCACAATACAATAGTCTTCACTAGCCCACAGAATTACTCTCTAGGCTGCCTGACATTCTTGGAGGAATCTTGACTGATTTCAGGACTTACAACAGTGCTCAGCCTCCAAAACGGGAGGAGTGTTTTTTCATGCCCTTCTCATCTTTCTTTTCTTCCTCCATTTTTAGAGTGGAGGATCACGGTGGGGGCATCTCCTCCACTTCCATGTAGAGGTCTAACCTGAGAAAGCCACTGACTCCAATGGCTGATGTGGTTGCTTAAGCTGCTGCTGCTGTTGTTCAGCCTGTTCCTGTTGCTAGTATTGAGGCTGCTGCTTTTTGGTGACATTCTGCCGCTGCTCCTTTGGATGCTGTTGCTGTTGCTGCTCCTTCGCGTGCTGTTATCTCAACTATTGATTTGCCAATTCTTGGGTTTGAAATGTCCTTCTTTGGTGGGACATCCTGCTGAGGAGGTAGGGCAGCTGACTTTTTACCCCTCCTCATGACTTGACTCATTGGAACTACTGGGTGTTTGGTCACATTTTTTCGCCCCCCCCCTACTTCTTTGGGTGTTGCTGGTGCTGCTGGTGTTGGTGCCAGGTTCTTCCAAGGGTACATCTTGGTAAGTTTCCCATTGCACCACAGGACCAGCAGTGAGGACAGCGACCCTCCACAATCACCAGAATCCTTCTCCCATGACAGGATATTATGTTAAGGATGTCCAAAAAGTCCTCCTGGATCATTTTTCCAGCTGCTGCTGAGACATCCCTGACCTAATCGAATTGGAAGAAGAAGACCCCCAGTCGCTTCTCTGTAATATCCATGGGCACCCCATGTGAAGTAATCCTGGTCCTCCAAGTGCCCACATATTCGTATTGGCTTTGTTGTCAGTATACTGCCTGCCAACTTCTTGGCCTCCTCTTTGTTCTCTAGTAGCATGTCCCACATTGTGTTAGACATTCTGACCAGGATCTTTGGATTATTATTTGGAAATTCTTTAATGCCCTCTCCATGGTATCCCTGCTGACACCAATGAGCCAACATGTTACCACATTGATCAACAGCAGGGAAAGAATCCTTGTAGCTACAGTGTCAAGGGCCTCTGGGATGGTGAGAAACTCATTGCCATTTGTGCATGGAGCATACTCCTCTCACAAGGCAACATACTCCTCTGGCATCCTTTTTTGTTAGAGGCCTGTCAGCAGGTGGTGCTGATGATGACTGCTGTGGGGGAGACTCCAACATAGTGGAGGGGTTCCCTCTCCAGCACACACAAGAAAAAGTTCACAGCACAGTAAAAAGAATGAATATTATACACAAACAAATGACTATAATATACACTACTGGACAATCCGTGGACAAAAATGGACTTACTATAAGAAAGTGAACTATTACAAGAAAGAAAAAAATCTAATCTTTGAAAATGACTGCAGAACACTTGCCCCTCCCCTTTTATAGGCAAAAGCACACAAATGCATGCTGGGATTTTTTCTTAGCCAATAAAATAGGCAGGTTTGCAATATGACTCAGGCCAGATCTGCCTTGTCTTCTTCTATGTTCACTTATCCAAATTTACTTTTGCATGTTGACACCAATTCTTAGTTTGTAAACTTTTTGCTCTCTTACTGTTAATTTACTTTGCATATATTGTTTGCTTGCTTGCTTGCTTGCTTGATATTATTTCATTTTTGCCCTGTTCCCTTTTCTTTTTATTGCAAACTTTGTTAATTCTGTTTGTTGGACAGTTCGGTTATTGAGTTTGCATTTGACTATGGCTACTCACTCCAAATTTTGCCAACCATTCCAATAAAAAATATAATATATAGTGTAAATAAGCAAATAGTGTTTATTATTTTTGTTGGAAATTTTCAAGAACAATGAACATATATAAATTCACTTTCATATGTTTAGGTTTTATTATCATCCTTCATTAATCTTCTTGGTGTCGATAAATCAACTTTTCATCTTAACCCCTAAGCCCCACACAACTATAAATTCATAAAATCTCAGAGGATTTTAGGTGCTTCATTCTTTTGGGCATATTTTTATTTTTTATCTTTATATATTCTCAAGTTAACATGGTAAATTTTTTTTTTAAGGAATTAATCATTTGCTAATGATTTTTAATGTTTAGGAGAGGCACAGTGGAGTAAGGGATAGCGGATTGGATTGAGGAATCGGAGAACCGAGTTTAAATTCCAGTCAGATCCATTACATTCACTTACGTGCTAATAACCTTGTGAAATATATGAATCTCCTTCTTTTCCTCCCAACTATGGGTAAATAGCAGGACAAACTGGGTTCTATAACCTTGAGTGGCAACCGATCTAAGAGAAGGAAAAACTGAATTCAAAACCGGCCTGGAAATAGTTGGGCTCCAAAATAAAAAAAAAACAATTGAAACAAAGAATATTGTTAGATGATGTAATTTATAATAATACTAATTTTGTTAAAACTAGGTACTTCTACTTGGTTGCATAAAAGACAGCATAACATGATGAAGAAGGCCCCAAACTCAATAAAAACAAAGTTTTGTCATCAAAATGTTTATGTTATTATTAAGAGGAAAGACCAAAGTATTTTTTTCCTATTATTTTTTGAAATCTTTTACTCCTTTGTTAGCATGTTGTAAATTTTGGTTAAAAATCTTGGGTTTTTTTTACATCAGTGGCGGACCAAAGATAAAGGTTAATTTATTTTGCATTTTTTTTTTGGTGAAAAACACATTGATTTGAAAATTCCTGCAAAATTCAAATTGTCGGATTTTAATGAAACTTTCAGGACATATTCAGAAATGAATGAAATTATTTTTGAAATTTTTTTTTAGAAAATCTTGGTAAAAAATATTTTTTTTACATATGTTACCACCCACTTACTTAATTTCATTAAATTTCGAGAAATTAAATTTTTAAGGAGGGATTTTTTTTATTAGTTAAAAACAGGACTCTTTGGAAAAAGTAAATCATCATTTTTTTTTTTTTTTTGTAAAACAGTTACCCGTTTCACCAAAGATCTGCTCTGAACTGTAAAATAAAAAATTCAATAAAACTATGACATTATTTAATTAGAAAAGCTTTTAATTGCTTTTGTAAATAAGTTATATTATGGACACTATTGTCTGAAGAAATAAATTTTTTTCAATGAATAATGAATTTTTACAAGAATTTTTTCATTTTTTTAAAATTTTAATTATAATAATAGTTAAATCATTTAAAATTCTTCATTGCTTTCAAAACGGTTGTTTGGTGATATTGTTAAGTGAAAAGTACATTTACAAATCAAAATTTGAAAAGCTCGTAACAGTCGTTTGTACCCAAATAATTTTTTTTAATTTTAAAAATAATTTTTAATGAAAAAATCGTTCTTAATTTTTACCTATGGGAATCTATACAAGACATAATCTAATCCTTAAAAAGGTCGGTTGATTTAAGTGTTGTCTTGTGGAGGTTGTGTTAATAGATTAAATTATATTGATCAAAAAATTGTTGAGTAAATTAGGCTGCGTGATGAAATTAACAATTTCCTCTCACATTAAATTTCAATATTCAACAAACATAGAATAAGGACAACATGAGAAACAACAGTTTTTGCACAACAATGAATAAAATATTTATATAACAAAGAGGTACAAACAACTGGAGTAAAAAGGTAGTTTTAAAAAGTTCAAAAGTCCTTTTATGTTTAGATGAAAGATTTTCAAAGTTCTGGTTTGATAGATTATAATTTGTTGAATGGTCTGTACAATAATGAGAAAGTGTGTTTGGGTATTATAGTAATTTAAGAAAAAATAAACAGTTCAAGTTTGTACTTAAAGTAGAGAAATATTGTTTATGACTTACTTTAAGTTTTACAGAATTGTTGCTCTTTGATTTGCTTTCACTAGTTCGGAAAAATATTCTGTAGTTGAAATAAGTGGTTCTTAACAAGCTGTGTTTATGTTAATTGCAATAATTAACGTTGAGCTTAAAAGCGTATGAAAAAGATTTGTGTATTAAGTTGAATGTGGAAAACTTGAGTTGATTGTTCATCATAAAATATTGCTATGTGAATGAGTGTTCTCTCAGGCTGGAATCATGTTAAGGAACTTTAACATAAAGCCTGGAACTGTGTGATGAGTTCAAAGGATTTCGATTG
The DNA here is from genome assembly GCA_903632075.3 of Acanthosepion pharaonis. Classification (NCBI taxonomy): domain Eukaryota; kingdom Metazoa; phylum Mollusca; class Cephalopoda; order Sepiida; family Sepiidae; genus Acanthosepion; species Acanthosepion pharaonis. Next base: position 4,020,186 of record CAHIKZ030004539.1, read on the forward strand.
GTGCACTGTTGAAGATGAAAGACATTTCATATTTTATTGCTAACTTTGGTCACATGATAGGCTCACAGAAGCTTGATAGATTTTGGCGGAATTATCTTTTTGGTCAGGTCAAGAACTAGGTCGTGTTATTAAATATTAAGTGACCAATTAGAAGTTGAATAAGCTCTATGATTCACTTTTTGTATGAAAATTGATATTGATATTCAGGCATAATTTAAATATTAAGTGACCAATCAGAAGTTGAGGTTTTCTGAAAATATTTATTAAGCTGAATAAGCTCTGTGATCCACTTTTTGTACAAAAATTGACATTGATAAAAAAGGTAGTAGCGGGATGTTACAGTCTGACACACTGCAATTATTTCACTTTTAATTCAGTTCTATTTCATCATTAATGTCTTTGCAAATCATCCCTTCAAAATATAAAAAAAAAAAGTTTTACTTTTCTTAATTGGTATTTCACTAAATATTTTTATTTTATGCATTTATTTTAGTTTGGGTCATACTTCAATTAATTTTTTGTAACTTAAGGACCTAGAGACGAAATGCAAATTTCGTAAAGCTTCTTGAAACCTAACTAAAAGTCAATAAAATATTAAATAATTGCTGAAAATATGCTAATTTATAAAAATTACTAGGTAGTTAAAAACTAACAAAAAATATGTTCACTTAGATTTCATAAAAATATGTCATTTCTGGTCATCCATAAGAGCTGTCATCCCTTTGAGGGCTTCTCAATAAGTCAATAAAGATCAAAGAAAGAGGGAACCCATTGTTAAGAAATGATTGTATATTGTTTTTTTTTATACTACAAGTAAGTAATATTTATTTCAAATCAGATTAATTAACTTTAAATTTTCTAATTTTACTCAAGTAACGTATCACAAATCTATAATTTAATTTTGAAAGATTTTTTTATTTTTTTTTGTTTACAAATTTCTTAAAATGAAGAAAATGTGCGCTTTAAAAAAGAATTAAAAAATCGAGCAATTATTTGACATTCCAATCTAATTTCTCTCTGAAATACACCAAAATATTTTTACTTACTGGAAATAATAAATAAAGCTTTTAATTAAAACTAAAATTAAATCTTCAAGAATGCTTTTTCATTTTTAAAATTTAATTTTAAACCTTAGGTTTTTGAAAATTCAGTGGAGATGCCAAATTAAAACCAATGATATTGCCTTCGAGGTCAAAATCATCGAAGAAGAATTAAAAGGAAAAATATTTCTAAAAGATTCATAAAATGAAAGGTTTTGACTTCACAGGAGTTATGGCCCTTACATTTTAAAACGAGTGTACATGCGTGCATGTGCGTAATTATGGAAATTTAAAGCTACATCATTTTGTTGGCAATTAAAACACACTACCAATATGAGACCACAAGCTATTTTTTCACATTCTTCTGTCTTAAGTTTTTAAAAGGGATTAAAAATAAACAAAACAATAATATCCATTTCTTAAAAATCCTATTTAATAATTTACTACTCAAAAAAATTACGCGTCATGGGTCCTGGGTAAACTGCATCCACGTCCTGGGTAAGACGATAAACTACGTCCAGCAGCAAGGCCTCTGATCAGGAGTTTTTGAGGAGCGTGGAACCATCTCTTAATTGCTGGTGTTCCCAAGTTCACCCTGAACCAGTGTGGTAGCACCTGTCAGGGCCCCAGCTATGGGCAAATAGTTGATCCCACAACCTACTATGAAAATGTAAAAATAGATTTTAATACCAGAAATACTTTTTAAAAAAATTAGTATCAGCAATAAATATTTGAAAAAAGAAAATATTACCAGAAATAAAAATCTTGTCAGCATTAAATAACCCATTGAGGTTAATATGCCACAAAATAAAACAAACTATAGATTTTTTAAAAAAATATTACCAGCTATACATTTTTCAAAAAAAAAAGAAATTTTGTCAGCATTAAATAACTCATTGTGGTTGATATGCTGTAAAACAAAACAAACCAAACCAAAAAATTACATTGCAGACATCAGTTTTGATGACATCAAAATGAAACTGCTAAATAAATAACGAACACTTTTTTTTTAAAACTTACTTTTAACTTTTGTAAATCTGACATTTATTTAAATGGGACAATTATAAAGATGACCCTGTTAGATTCGATTAAACAGACAACTACAAAACTCCCACAGACATAAGGCATTTTAAATTTTTTCCATGGCAAAATATCAAATATTTCGAGCATTGCTTTGTATAGGAACATAATGGTATTATTATTAAATCAAAATTTATTTAACCTATGTTATTACTGTCACTTGTCTTAGGTTAATAAGTATATTTTTTAATTATATTTTTCATAGTCGATAACTATTCCTTCAGTTTCTTTTAGTTTTTCCTTCATAATTTTTTAAGACCTGATTAATGTTTTCCAGGTCATTGGACCTAAGAAATCTTCTACAGAGTCTATTCACATTCACAATAACAACCTCTTTTCTTTGGGTAAACAATTGCTTTTGACCTGAAAGAAATTGGAGTGCATCAAGCTGAGGAAAAATCACCCTGTTTGCCTCTGTTCAACTTCAATGCATGTTAGTGACTTGCCAAATAGAGCATTCCCAAACTGCTTTTGTATATTGAAAACAGGCTTCTGTATAGATTGTTGGTCTCTGCCTTAAACTAAATAAAAAGGAGACAGTTCATTTAAATCGTCCATAAGAATGAGAAGTAGTGATAAACAATTAAGAATCATTTGACCAATGTACATTGTACACATCTCAGCCCTATCCTTTAAAAGTAATTTCTTTTAAAGCAATGTTGTATTTTTTATTTTTTAGCCAATAGGATTTCTTGAAACATTTAAATTAGGGATGAATTTGAGAAAGATTTTTTTTATGTCAGTTGAGCCTATTTTTACACAAATTTAGACTGTTTTGTTATGGAAATTTCTTGAAGCTTATTTTTTATTTAACAATCAATGAAATTCAAGAAAATGTTTGAAATTGAAATGAGGGTTGCTAAAATCTCTTTTGTTATTCAGAATCTTTGACAGTTTCCTCTTAGTTTTCAAGGTTGGATCTTTCTGGAGATTTCATTAGTTACTATCTCCAAGTAGTTTTTCCTGAATATTTAAGCTATCTGTTGGCAGTATGCTAATGCTAGTATCACTTTGTGAGGTTTATGTGGTCATCATTTCCTCTTTTATGATAATGATGATGAAAGTACTTCTCTGGTCAACAGAATGTTCTTGTTAATTTCTATGATTTAAATGTTCCATACCACCCAGTCCAGCCACTGTCATGTTATTTAATTCTTTCATGGCCTTTCTGTTCTGTTCTTTGCAGTTGGTATATCATAATCACTAACAAGTCACATATTCTAAATCAACTCTTCTAACACACATTCTATTTCAAGAGTCAACTAAACTATATTCGCATCTTCTGGTTCAACTAGAATCAGTCAGTTGATGACATTTTTTAGGTTCTGATCACTTACAGTATTAGTATTCCCATAAGCACCTAATTTTGTTGTCTATCTTGGAATCAAAGATGATTTTCCAATTAGGAAGTCACCATAAAGATATCCCTGTGCTGTTATACTCTGCTTTAAATTAGACGTCTTTCTGATTCCTTGCTTTAAATTAGACCTCTTTCCAATTCACTACTTTAAATTAGACCTCATTCTGATTCACTGCTTTAAATTAGACCTCTTTCTGATTCCTTGTTTAAATTTGACCTCTTTCCGAGTTGCTGCTTTAAATTAGACCTCTTTCTGGTTCACTACACATCATAACACGTCAACTGGATGTGAAAGCGCTGAAAGCAAATTTAAAATAAAAATGTTGCCCTCTGCAGTGGTGCTCTGAGCATTGTATCCAGATCACAAAATAAATTCACAAAAATATACCTCTTTCTGATTCAGTGCTTTAAATTAGATCTCTTTCTGTTTCCTTGTTTTAAATTAGACTTCTTTCCAGTTCAATGCTTTAAATTAAACCTCTTTCTGATTCAATGCTATAGGATTTTTTTTTATAAAAAACCCTATGAGAAAAAGGTATCATAGTACAAACAAATGTTTGTGTTAACGTTGATGTAAGGTCAAAGCACACACCAAAGACATGAGCTGAGTTTTAAAAAAGATAAATATGTTAAATTTATTGAACATACAAAATGAAAGGAAAATTACACAAGTTGCTTTCTGTGTCAATAACAACAAGTAACATGTATATACAAATAGAAAATATATAATGCAAATAAAAGTATAAAGTGCAAAAAATATGCCTTTATTTATAAAGGATATAAAATTATACCTTTTACAATTTACAAGGATATACTTCAAACAAAGTATGCTGTTTTACAGTAAAAATATAAAATATGATGCATGAGGTCCTCAGAAAGTCAAAGAACATTAAAATAAATATAGAAAAGGGAAGGGTAGTACTTCTCTGAATGCCTTTCAAGTACAATATATACAGCAACCCTTTTTGGTAACAGTGAAGAAATAATTTCACACCAGTCAATGAAATTTCCTTAGATGAGGGAGTGAACTTGATTTTCTTTTCAATCCTTGACTGGCAGTATCAAATTTCTTCTATGTCATTGTTCAAGAACTGAAGTGATCTGGATTCAACCAGCAGCTTATGTCACCCCTGATCAGAGCAATCTGATCAGGTGATGATATCTCTTGTATTCTCATTTTCTCTGGTCAATTCAATTAAGTTCTTTTCTTTTATACACCAAGACTGTCTCCAGATAGTGTCTCGAAATTTGGAGTGAAGCCCTCTGATTGGTGGTGAAATAAATCACACACTGCTATTTTTCCACAAATTGGAAGGATACAAAATATTTTTTGAAAGTCAATGGTTTTAAGCTAGAGCCTAAAATAGTGTCTGTTTTCTTTCAGAAAAGCAGATGATATATACACACTCAGCTTAAATTTCTTATAATGTTTTAAATTAGACTCCTTTCTGATTCACTGCTTTAAGACCTATTTCTGAATCCTTGCTTTAAAATAGACCGCTTTCCAATTCAATACTTTAAATTAGACCTCTTTCTGATTCACTGCTTTAAATTAGACCTCTTTCTGAATCACTACACATCATAAAACATCAACTGGAATGTGATAAAAGCAAAATTAAAATAAAAATCTCACTCTCTGCACAGTTGTCTGAGTATTACATCCAGATCACAAAACAAATTCACAAAAATATAAAATAAAATTTAAACATCAAAGTCAATCATGGACATTACTGCAAAAGCAAAAGGCTAGCAAATAATGCTGTCACTTTATTTTTTAGATTTATTTGTCTGCTTAATAGATTTTTTGTCTGCTTAAGGCAGTACACAGGCAGTTCACAGAGTTCACCAATGGCATCTTGTTCAACAAACCCAACACAAGCTTCAATGCCAGGCTCATGCACAACCAAATCTCCCATCTTCCAGGTCACCTCAGTTTCCCACAAAAGAGATATTCCTCCTTAATTCATTATACTAGCAATTCAGATAATTTTATTTTAACTTGTCTTGTCTCTTTTTCTCTTCACCTTTTAGTATTCAAGTTCTACCTAATTATAATATTTCGGTGACTCAGTGAATTCTATTGATTGTAAAATAATTCAATTCATTTTTCATGTAATATTGGTCTTGATTGCAATTTTTGTGCAAACTAAATGCCAAATGGACCACAGAAGCTTCAACTAAAATTCTGTCTTCTGGCTAATATATGTGAAAGATGTTACAACACCTATGTAGTTGTGTTCAAAGTCAATTTACCACCAAAATCTGGTTATGTGTTCTCGAGCCTATCACATGTTCTCATTAGTTATAAGTACTTTGACACATCTTCAATCTTCCTCTTGTCTTCTCTCGCCTACAAGCAATGTAAGCTCAGTGGTGAAATTGCATTTCTCCCTTAGGGGAAAATGCTATGAAACATCATGACGCGCACATATATGCACACATGTACATACGAACATCTACAAACATTGACTCCTTCAACCACAAGGACAGAAACACTTAACATTGTGAGTAACAAACTGTTTAATTCTTTTGCAAGTAACACTACATCTTACTAAAATTCTCCAAACTCAAAAACTTTTTAATACACTTCACAGTTTGTCAACAAGAACATTTTTCTCACTCAAAAATTTCAAGGACAAGTAAATTTCAGCATTTCAAACAAAAATGAATTACTGTTTTGTATGTTTGTTGTTATGCATATACAAATTTCATTTACTTATGCAATTTCTCTTGTTGAATGTTATTCTTCTTGTTTGCTTATTCCTAGTTAGCACATTTGTAAAGTAAAAAATAGTACAGGTTGAATCGAGGCCATCAACCCATTACAACCTTTTTCTTTAAACAATACTTTATTGTTTATATTTGTTACTCTTGTAACCATTCACAGCATGTAAGAGTGTGAAAAGAATAAAAAACATTTTTGCTGATATTGGTAAGTGTATAAATCAAAATTATTTAATAATGCTGCTATAAATAAGAAAACTAAACAGTATCTACTTGTCTAGCATGCTACTGTGTAAAAAGTTAACTTTTGTGTTAAAGTACATCTATCTCTATAAGCCAAATAAAAAAGAAAATTGTTGGTCAGTATATAACTATTAACATTTGAAAATAAATGTTCCAGATCATGATTATGCACACACCAAGAGACATTGTTAGAAATTTATGCATCAAGTTAGATAGCAAACATAGACATGCCTTGTTTGGTGTGAATGCAGGTATTCAACTTCATATTCCAGACAAAAGGAGGATTAAACTCACAAAGGAAACAGACATATATTGTACTGTGTTAACACACATGGTGACTTATTTTATTTATTAGGGACAACACGACAATGTGCCCTCATAACGACAATAAAAACAAAGAAACTAAGGTTAGATAACTCCTTTTATCTAAGTGTTCATCTGACTAGAGTGGAATTTTCAACTCTAATCACTTATTGTAGGACGATTCTATTATTTCCCTAACTCCTAAAAGTTCTCTGAACTTCACAAATTGTGTGCTTATCAGTCCTTTTGTTAGGACATCTGCAATTATATCCTTATTTTGACAGTATTATAGTTCAGTAGTTTTCATTGCAATTTGTTCTTGTATGTAATGAAACCTAATGTCAATATATTTTACTTGTCCATGACCCTGTAGATTTTTCACCATACAAATCATAGATTGGTTGTCCTCATAGATGTTTGTTGGGCCAACATGGGCATCATTATGACCACTGGAGACACTGCAACCATACTGCCTCCTGTTTTGCACTTGCCAAAGCCATATATTCCATTTCAGCTGTAGATAATGCAATACAGGTTTGCTTTTTACTTCTCCATCTGACGGCAGCCCCACTTATTTTAAACAGGTATCCTGACAATGATTTACAGCCATCCAGATCAACAGCCCAATATGCATCTGAATATCCCATCAGATTGCCTGCTCCTTTTTTGTCATAGAGTAGCACATAGTTGCTACGCGTACCATTTAATTAATGCATAATATGCTTTACAGCTTTTCAGTGTTGGACTGTAGGCTGGGAAGAAAATCTTGTTACATTTCCAACAGCATAGGCGATATCGGGTTGAGTCCTTGTTGACATATAAAGCAAGCATCCAAACACTGACTGCAATATATCCTGATTGAACAGCTCACTGTCCTTTTTTTTTGTCAACTTTGTACCAGCATGAATTGGGGTTGCCACATACTTTGAACTTTCTATCTGGAACTTCTTCAGAACTTCTCTGGTGTATGTTGGTTGTCCAATCCATATTTTTCCTTTTTCCAGATGTTATTTTAACACCCAAGAAATCGTGCAACCTCCATATGTCCTTCATATTAAAACTTTGCAAGATCTGTTTGATGAATCCTTCGATATGTGTCAAGGACTTGCCACTGTGAATATATCTCCTCCTGAGGATTGTATATGAATACATGGGTCATTTTCCAATTGTTTGAAGTGCAGCCTTTTCAACTGACAGTCCAATACTTCATTCCAACATCTTGGAGACTGTTTTAGACCATATATGCTTCACTCCAGTTTACAGACCAGGTGTGATTTGCCCTTCATCTTGAATCCTTCTGGTTGCTTCATATAAATATTGTCTTTCAGCCCATCATTTAGGAATGCAGTCATTATATTTAACTGACTCAGCTTTAGGTCATATTTTGCTGTCAATGCAATAACAATTTGGACTGATTCAAACCTTACAACTGAGCATAAGGTCTCGTTATAGGCAACTCCATACCTTTGATTAAAGCCTTGAGCTACCAGTCGAGCTTTGTGTTGTTCCATATTTCCATCAGCATCATATTTTCATTTGAACACCCACTTACTACAAATAGCTTTCTGTCCACCGGATAGTTCAACCAAGTCCCATACTTTATTTGTTTGAAGTCAATCAATTTCCCTTTCCATTGATTTCTTCCATTCATTTTCCTTAGGACTGGAAAATGTTTCTTTCACAGTTAATTGACCATTCAATCTTTGATCAATGTTTATCAACTCACCATAGCAATCTGGAGCTTTCATAGCGCTTTTTGATTTCTTTAGTCCTGTAGCTTCCTGTGAGCTGTTTTCATTATAAACATCAGCATCCTTACAGATACTTTGATATTGAATTTCTACAAGAGGTTAGTTTTTGTTTTCCTCTTTCTTTTGCCTATCTGATGATTTTGTTTCATTGAAGATGACATTTTTGCTATGGAAAACTTATGATTTTTCTGTATCTGTATAAAGTCATTACCCTTTAATACCAGTACCATATCCGAGGAAGATGTCCTTCTTCACTTTAGGATACATTTTGAATCAAATAACATTGCTTATACAGTTTCTATCAGTGTCTGATTCATCCTTTCAGCCACTTCTTTTTTTCCTGGTGTCTTAGGAACAGTGTATTGATGGTGTATACTTTCCTTTTTGTAGGTACTTTTCAAATTCTCTTGAAGTGTACTCCCCACCATTGTCAATGTGTAGTGTTTTCATTTTCTGTCAACTAGACCTTACAGCCACTTCACAAACTTCTTAAAATCTTTTCCCTTGTGTTTGAGCATGTACACCCATACAAATCTTGACCTATCATCAATAAATGTGACAAAGTATTAATCTCTACCAAGCAATTTTGCCTCAATCTTTCCACATACATCACTGTGTACAATTCCAAGCAATTTGGCTGATCTGATTACATCAGATAAAAATAGTGATGCTTTCCATCTATGCATGGTTGACAAAAGCTCATATCCTTAGTGAAATTGAAATCAAGGCCAGTTAATGTCATGATTTATAATTGTCTCCCTTGTAGAAGTTTTCTCAAAAAAAGAAGTAACCTTTTCTTCTTTTCTAAAAAATAAAGTGGCCAGTTCAAACATGGCTGACTTGCTCCATACATCTGTCTTCATCTTCTATCAATCTGTTTACATGGTGGAAGCAATATACCCCCACCCCCGAAAACAATGCACAGCCCAATAAACAAGGCTAGGAGTGTGACAAGAATGAAAACAGCACTTAAAAGAAAATTATAATAAATTAAAAAAGAAGAAATAGTTGATCCACATGATGGAAAATAAAAGACGAGAACCACCATTTATGAATATATGTGAGAAATTCCAAACATACATATATTTATCATTGAGAGTGATCACAAGCCCCTGGAGATGATATCCCTAAAAAATCTCACTGCAGCACCCAACTGTCTTTAATGAATGCTGCTTCACCTGCAAGAGTATGACATGGTGATCACATATTGGCCAGGGAAGGACATGACTCTCCAAGATGGACTATCATGGCTCCCAAACAAGAGAGCAAAGGAAGCCTGAACATAAAGGTTGACTTTGTGCAATTCTCAACAGAAAAATTGACACAGATATGCCAGGTGACAAGTGCCAGCCCAGTATGTAAATTGATCCTTCAAGGATGGCCCAACTCGAGACAAGAGATTATCAAGATTTGTAGCCCTACTGGTCCAACCATGATGAACTCACAATTGAAAATGGAATTCTCCCCAAGAATGATTGAATAATTCCTAAACTTCTGCAGCTGGAAATAATACAAAAGATACACTATGCTCATCAAGGGACAGGCAAAAGCAGATTGAGAGCAAAAAGCTGTGGCATTGACATTGCTAAAACTGTTCAATAATGCTACATTTGCATAAAGCATAAAAAGAGCAGTGTGCTGAATCAATCCTACAGCATGAGATCCCAGTAAGACCATTGCAAAATCTAGCTACTGACCTCTTCCACTTTCAGAGACCGGAACTACCTTCTAATTATCAACTACTACTCTATTCATACATAGACTGAGAGAGTTCTCCAGTCAAGAGGTGGTCAATATGATCAAACAAATATTTGAAGAACAGAGAGTACCCAAAAGGATCAGCAGCAATAATGTTCCCCCCTACAGCTTCAGCCTGTTCCAAGAGTTCCTGAAAGAGTGGCAGTTTGAACACCACACATTGTCCCCAAGGTACCCACAATCAAATAGGATGACAAAGCAGTGCATACAATCTGTGAAGTCTGCCATGAAGAAAGCAGCCTAGTGCAAACATGACATCAATATGACTTTGCTATGTCTTAACGCTACAAACAATGATAAATGTTCACCAGGTAGGCTCATAAACAATTGAAAATTTGGCAGTAACATGCCAGTCAAATACATGAAGCATCAGACAAGGAAAGACAAAATAGCTAACCCCCTATACCAAAGGCAATCAACACAAAAATTATATCATGACCAAAACACTTGGGAACTTCCCATACTCCATGAAGGAAAACCTATCCATGCACAAAATCTGGACACTGGTAAATGGACCCCTGCAATTATAAAACAGACATTCATGGAATCCAGAGCCTATATAGTACAGACTCCCATTGGATAGGTCATATGACACAACTGATGACACCTAAAGGAAGACCATTCCTAGAACAGAAACAATACTGCAGTTAGCCAACCAAGGATTCCTCGCAGTTCAATACTAGAGGTCATCTCCAACAAGATCAGCCTGTAATCCAGTCACCTACCAGTCTATACCAACTTACATACTCAGAGACCAGATACTCCGACCACAAGGTCAGGTCAAGTCATAAGACAGCCCCACCAAATACAACATATAGCCAGACATTATGCAAAACTCCAGACAAAAAGAAGGATGTCATGATTTGGAACTGTCTCCCTTTTAGAACTCTTCTAAAAAAGGAGTCTTTTCTAAAAATATAGTGGCCAGTTCAAACATGGCTGGCTAGCAACATACATCTGTTTTTGTGTTCTATCAATCTGTTTACAGTTACAAGCTGATCTCTTGCTAGTTTCTGTAAATTCTTTGCTCCAAGATGACCAAAACACTGATGCCAAATTTCTATTTTACTATCATTACTTGAGCATTTTACTGCTGCATGGACTAGTTCTTGTTCTTCAACATAGTTCAAATAGTACGTTTCCATTTTTGGTAGCTGTAGCAATTGGTTTTTGTTTTCATCCATAACCTGACAATTTATTTCGGTAAATACAAATGTCTTTCCAGACTTTGTAGCTTTAGCTACACTCAGTAAGTTGTATGATAGTTTGGGAACATACAACCTGTATTTTTGCTGCTTTCGATCTGAAACTTTTACATTCAGTTCAATCGTTCCTATTCCCAAAGCTTCAACTGAATAACCATCACCAAGAATCATTTCCTTGTGCTCGTTCTGTTCTTGGGCACCAGCAGCAAATTATCTCAGTAATCCTGAATTCTCGCTTACCAGGCGATTGATTTGGAACTCAGAACGTACTATCGCTCAATGACAGGACCTTTAGATGGGGCTGGGCAGATTTGCCCGACTGTCTTCAGTCTTAATTTGGTTTAGACGAAACAGTGTCCTTGCTTTCTATCATTGTCCTCAAGCACACCCTTTCTGGGACTTCATCAGCGAGCTGACAGCTCGTATCGCTCTCGATAATCTCATGCTTATCAATCTCGCATACACATGCGATAATGTTTCACCCCCGTATTCTGGGGTGGAATGAATGGTGTTTCTAATGCTGCTATTCGTGGAAAGAATGGTGAGCTGGACGACATGAATGGAGGGAATCTTGCGATATAAATGCTATTCTCATCAGTCTCTGGTCAAATTCTTTCAGCATCAGCAGAAAGTGAAGATCGGAACTGATAGAAAGCTTTTGGTGTCGACAGATTTCAGCATAAGGTAGGTGAAAGTAGCAAACTTGGTTCATGTGAAAGGGCTATCCTTGAGTTCCTTTATTAAGTCCCATCGGTCATAATGGTGTGATTTCCTGTGAAACCATATCCTGGTTAAGTTAGTCTCTCTTTGTTTACCTAGTTAATGTGAGTAAGTATTGTTCCAGACCTGTTCCTGGCTTTTCCTTTTATCCATGTCAAGATTTTCAACATGCCTAGTTTGTTTTGGCCTCTTTTTCCTCACGCTCATATTTATTTTATCCTCCCCTTTCCGCTAGTGAGTGAGCTTCTTGATTCTGTTAAAAGATAGAATACTGCAGACAGTGTTATTTTTGTGGGGTGGACGGGTTTTACTAACATCTGTTATTTTCTGTTCAATATTTTGTTATATTTTAGTTTGTATTTGAGAATTCATGCCCTCTCCACTCATTTCATACCATCATTAAATATATATATATATATATATATATATATATATATATATATATATTTCTATGAACATTTGTACATAAGAAATTTAAAAAATCATGGTGTTTTTGTAGGTTCCCTGTGAGAATCATGCATTGTAGTATATGAAGGAATGAATGGTGAAGGATGACTTTTTTTTGTGGTGAATGAGTTACTTGTAATGAATGAATGAGTCATAAATCAAATTAACTAGGAATAAGATAGTTAATGATGACCAGCCTCACCCCACTTCCTCTTTTGGCGTTGTGCCACAATTGTTGTATTTTCACAATGATAAATATTGCAATTTTGGGTAGCAAACAGGAGACACATGTGGTGGGTTGTTTGGTTTGCATGGTAATGTTTGGTAAACGAAACAGATTAAGGAATTTTATTCCAAGCACGACGAAACTGATTACAAACTATTTTGGCATTTAATTAATTCAACCTTGAGAAAGAGAGCTATTTATGGTGCCATGAAGCATCTCATTGTGCTAAAGTGGGATAGTCCATTGCTTGGGCTGTGATTGGCTGCTGGTACCTGAGTGGAGGTATTTCTATATAAATACCAGCTTGATTCATCAGTTAGTTTGCAGGGTTTGTATTAAGTTACAACCTGCTTTATTTTTGTCTGCCAGCTGGACGCTAGCTGGGACCCTTATGTCGGTAAGTGCTGTTTATTGTATTGTTATTCTACAGACTGATTCAACTTGAAGTTGATACCAGAGTTTGATGCTTCATCCACTGGCCTATCTCTTGTTGAGTGGGTGGTGGGAGAAGGCAGAACTCATTTTCCATCTATGCAAATTGAAAGACCTAGCAACAGTCATTCTTTTAAGGCAGTCGGTGGGGGGCGGAGGAGCTATGCTGTGTACCAGCAGCTGAAAGAGTAAGAAAAAAACGAATTACTGAAATAAAATGGGCTCTTTATACAGCCTTTGGAACGGACCCGTTTGTGACACATCAAAAATTTGTTGGTTGAGGTTTACCTGACCGATATACAGAAACTTTCTTTGCCATTTGGGGGCATGAATGACCGGATGCTAGGATGCGCCTTTGTCGCAGGATTGCCGGATGAGATCAGTCAGCTTTTGCAAGCAACATCCATAATGAATGAACTATTGACGGAACAGCTATTGACCCAAGCCCGAGCCATCTGCAAAGAAGCAGAATCAGTGGTAGCAGCAGCAACAGCAAGAACTGATGGCAGAGTAGTATCCCAACTAGAGATATATACCGCAAATGATTCCTGTACCACTGGCAATCATGATAACCCCGTATCTTACAAATGTGGTGGTCCAAACCACTTTGCAAGAGAGTGCTGGAGTTGATGTGGTGTGGTGAGCATGAATCGGGAAGCACAGAGACAGCTGAAGTGCTATCCTTGTAAAAAAGGTCATGTTGCATAGAATTGTTCAGCAAAAGGATCCTGGGACAAGGTACCATAGCCAACCTTGTCCCTTGTAAGAAAGTAAACGTTCCATTACCTGTAGTTGGCGTTCAGGTAGATAATGTACAGTGTTTAGCACTCATTGATATCAGGTGTTCCTGGTCAATAATTAGTGCCCATTGCTGTCAATCGTGGCGGAGGCAACGCATAGGTATTGTAACAATCTGCTGTATGTCTTGAGCATGTGGAGCTGGAGTTGTTATGATTCATACAGAACAAGGTAACCGTAATAAAGTTAACATTCTGGTCATGCAAGAAAAACCTCTTGGTTATGATTTGCTGCTTGGTATATAGATGCTATACATGCAGCTGGAGATGCGCAGCTCGGCAGAAAGAATCATGTGCAACAATTTCTCTTGACAAACCTGACTTCTGTGCTACTTTTTACAACAAAGAGAAAGCCTGCACTACAAAATGGAAGTGGACCACGAATAAAGTACTAGAGCCATTATAAAATACACTTCAGAATACAAAGTATCGAGCAAGATCAGGGCTGAATATGAAGAGGAGTTGCATGACTTCACACTGTCGACTGCAACAGCCTATGAAATTTATTAGTAAGAACAGCACGTGAGAGGGATATATGCGTCACTACTACCTTCTAACAGGGTAAATAATCAGTATTGTGAGATATGGTGTCTAGACTTAGGCCCTGCATAGCCAATGTACCAACAGATTTGGTAAAGGGCAAGTTGATGGGATAGCTCCCAAAAAGCATTTGTCAACAGAATGCTGTGCCATGTGAAATACCTGCGATCAGGGTACTAATCTTTTGTTCAGAAGTTGGTAGAAATAGTACATCATCTGAATGTGACTCAGATACTCTTAAGAACAGGGTCAGAAAGTCCACCTGCAGACCCAGAGGATGACAATATCGGTAAAGAGGAACAGAAGAGAGTGTGACACTGAAATATCTCCCCTTTGTTTACAAAGAAGCACTTGCAGAAGGCGACCTCCACCCCCTGCCACGTATGTGATCAGATCAGGGGGAGTGTAACATGAGAGAAAATGGCTTACCTTATAGAATCCTCCACATTTGCCTGTCACCCCCTACAGGAAGATGCACTCTTCTCCAAATAAACCTTTAACCAATTGTCACTTTACTTTTCTAAACTCAATCCCCCATTGATTAAAAAGACACTAAAATGTAGCAATGTTGAGACAAACCTTTTTCCCACGCAAGCTCCCTGGAGCCTATTTGAAAAATCAAAAATCTATAAAAAGAATCGCTCGACTTAATTCAAGTCAGTCAGACACTGAGTTTCAAGAGACACCTCAGACCCCACGCATGCTAAACACACTGACTCAATAAACACTACCAACCTCTCAACAACTCAACACAACTTGCACAACTATTGCCACATGAAGAAACTTAACTTACTTTGCACTATCACTTGAACTTACACAATTGACAATTTTCCTTGCAGATATCAAACTATTTTAATTCCACAAACAAACTATCAACCTTTACTCACTAAATTTCTGCATGGACAATCTTTGTAACCTTATCTCACTTGCCACATTTAACAAGCAACTTATTATCACTTTGTGTATGTCAAATATATATATATATAAATTCACGTTATTGTTGTTTTCAGTAATTTCTTGAAGTTGAATTGTTTTTATATTTTTGTTTGATTTATTTGTTGATAAAGAACAGGAGAAAGGAAAAGTAAAAATCATGCACATTCTTGGCCTTCACAAAAAATCACCTTCTGATACATCTTACTCAGCATAGATTCTGCAACAACCTCCTGTTAGAAAGCAGGTTCAAACGCATGTTGCATGTAAAAAAAAGAAAATGATGGTTTTATAAGTCATATTGTAGAGGACCGTGTGGGTTTGAGTGTTGTTGAATTAGAAACACATGTTGTTTATTTCCTGCTAGAAGGAGGTCCAACTACAAGAAAATGGCAGACTCAAATTTAGTCCAACCGAAAATGTAAAGAAAACGAACAAGACCGATGTATACATGTCAACAAATATATGTATTAAACAACAAGTTTACAAATGACAAAGACATTAACATTTGTGTTTGTGTGTGGATGTAAAGAGTTTGAATTATGGTAAATGTTTGTACGTATGTGTATAAGAGATTACATTTTTAGTCCACTGAAATGCAAAGTGAAAAAGAGAACGAGGCAAGAAGTTGCCCAGAATTTATAGTGTAGTGAGGAGGACCCCGAGTGAACAATTAGGGAATTAAGGAGGAGTTAACTCCGACAGTATATTTAAGAAACAATAAATCTCAAAGTCGGGTCTGTCTCATGAGACTATTTTTTGCACCTATGCAAATTTGACCTGTCACTCAACCTACAAAAAGTGCTTGATGAGGCGACATAACAGTGCAATTTGGGGTAGCAAACATAAGACATGTGTGGTAGATTGTTTGTCTTGCATGGCACATGGTGAATGAAACAGACTAGGGAATTTTATTCCAAGCACGACGAAACTACTTTCACCAATGTCCATTTAGGCACATCCCGACTAGCTTCAAGCACTGTCACCAACATATTATAAGAATCTGGTGTGATAACTAAAAGAAACTTTGGTCCTCCCCATCAATGGAATCACCAATGACTGACAACTCTTCAAATATTTCAGTCATTGCTTTAACATTTGTTAGGATGTTAAAGCAATGATTGCCTTCTTTCAATTTAAGCAAATATAATCTCCTCCCCAACACTAACTTGTTTGCCCATGGTTTTTTAGTTGATCTGCCATTTTCCCACCTCACAGTAGGCTCATCAGGGTTTTCAATTAAATACAAAGTGACAGTTCATTGCTGATCTTTCCACAACAGGTATTTTTGAGTAAAGGTTCGCATCTGTTTTGGGTTCAGGGACAATCTCTGCTACGTTAACTATGTTCCCAAAATCCTCTGATTAAAATGCCATTTTGCATTGCACTTTCCAAGTGACATAATTTGCCTCATTCAATGGCATATGATTAATAAGCTTCATTCCCATTGCCATATTCAATCTTATACTTTACAACTTGGTAAAATTCTCTTCCATGTGTGGCAAATTCAAGATGGCTGTTATGATCCCTCAGCATATTCTGGACCAATGACCTCTGTTAAAAATTTATGCATCAAGTTAGATGGCAAACATAGATATACCTTGTTTTGTGTGAATGCAGGTATTCAACTTAATATTCCACACAGGAGGATAAACACAAGAAGGAAACAAACACTTGTTGTACTGTGTTAACACACAAGGTGACTTATTTTATAAATAATTGGGACAACACAACAGTGTGCCCTCATAACAACAATAAAAACAAAGAAACTAGGGGTAGATAACTCTGACCCCCGTAAGTGTTCATCTGGCTAAAGTGGAATTTTCAGCAGACATAGGCTACAAAGCAAGCAGTTTGCTTCACCCTGATCCATGAAATTCTTCAAATTCATCCACAAAAAAAGCAACAAAAAATTAAGCTGCTAATAAGTACTATTTATAACAATAATGATGATGATGATGGTTGACAACTCTTTATCTAATTAAAATGAAATAAAAATAATACTGTGTTTATTAATGCTATGAGTGTAAAATCAAAAACATATGGCAATGATAAAGGAATTATGTGATAGGTTTATACATTTTAGATTTGATCTTTTACAAGTCCATCAAGTTCTTATAGCTTAATGGTTAAAGCAGCTGTTGCTTTCAAGTAGGCTTTCAAATCTCACTGAGTCAGTTATTTCTGATCTTGAATTGTTTAATTGTGGCTGTAGATTGACAGCCTGAGTGAAAATTATAATAAAATGGATTAAAATAATTAAGATGAAAATTCTCATCAAAAATTAATAATAATAGTCCTACATTTTTATATTCACTAGTAGAAAAATATTTCTAACAGTCAACTGCTGATTCAAAGTGCTCTGAGCTAAGCATGCATGCAGACTGTCCTAGTTCAGTAAATATGCATAATTCCCCTTATGGTAAGATTTCTGGCATGCAAGTTTCAGTTTTTGAATACATTACATAAACTGGCAAACAGAATACTTACAAAAGCTAGCAGCTTTTACTTTTCCTCTCTCCTGTTGCGGGGTTCCTTAAGTGGTTAATATCAATTCCTGGGGGTTGATAAGAATATTCAGGTGTTCAATAAATGCCTGGCAATCAAAAAGGAGTTAAATAAATTATGGTAACTTACAACTAAAACTCACCAATTTCAAAGCAAACATCAATACCATTGCATATCAAACAGATGTGGAGCAAAGACGGAAATAAATACCAAGACTGTCAAACACCAAATGACAAAAGATGGTTTCTTAGTTGAAGGATTACATATACTTCCAGTTAATAAATTAATGCTTTGAAAATAAAGATATAAGAATATAAGAAAAAGGAAAAATATTATTAAGAACAGGAATTAAGAAAATGGAAGATAATGATTGACATTGATTTTAAATTTTTGAAGATAACAAAAGTTTACTGGAAAGCAAGAAACTAGAAGAAAGTTCTACAAGCAAGAAATGAAAGAGAAGAAACTGTTAGTATAGAACATACAGTTATATCTCGCAGTTTCAACTGTGAAATAAGGAGACCTAGCTGCCAAACTAGTACTGTGCTTAAATTCATGAAGTCTAGGTGACCAAAGAGGAAAACTCATCAGAATAATTACCATGAAAATATAGTAAAGAAACAGGGAAACTATGCTATGGCAGTAGGAAAGGGACTGAAGCTGAGATGTCAGGTCAGGACTGATAACATTGCAGAATCTTCATTGAGTTATTAAATTATTATCTATATTATTTATCAAATTTGTTTCATTATTATTATTATTTTATTATGCTTGTTCCTTCCTTCCTTAGTTAACCCTTGCTGATACCCCATAAATAATGGACAATTCAGTTGTGATCTTAAGGAAAGATGTAAGAGACATATCAAAACATGCTGTTTGATTTCAGTTAAAAAAAAAAAAAAGAGAAGGTAGAAGAGGCACTGAATTAATGAAATGCAAAAACTTATCAATTTCAAATCTTTTCATTTGTATCCTCTTACTTCTTTAAATAAAACCTGCATTCATATTGACAAGATTCAAAGGTATACATATGTTATAATGAGTGTTTAGTTATGAAAGGAAAGGAACAGCGAAGATTAATTTTTCAAACAGTGTGTATTTGATTAATATACATGATATATTTAAATTTGTTAATATGTTGTTTTTGCTTGTTGTTTGTTGAGAAAGTGTGGGGAAAATTGTAAAAATGGCCTACCTCGAAAATGCCTGCGAATCTGTGCGATGGTAAAAGGAACCAAAATGGCGGTGCCCATGTTTTATGCCAGGCGGTCTCTGACAGTTAACGCGAAATCTTGTTGTCTCATCATTCGCATGCAAATCGTGGTCAGTCCTCGGCTGTATAAAGCAGGTGCATTTTTGTTTCTGTTCACTGGGATTCTTGCTCATGAGAAGGTTGGACGTGTGACACTGGGTTTTTGTTGGTTACCCTCCTCACGGGTTTTTTGTTCCTATCTGCTATTATCAGTTGAATCGTTGTGTTACCACCATAAAAAGTTATTAAGTGTAGGGTGTTGTTGGTAATGCTGAGTGTTGACCAATTTCTTGGGTTGGTTTGGCCGAGTTCTTGACATCTGTGATGGTGTTGATCGGCTGGCGGTTACATGATGCCAAGATGTTGAAGCTGAACTGCCTGGTAAGGTAGATTGTTGTGTTCATTGGTCGAGGTTGTGGTGGTGGATCCATTCGTGGTAGGGCGCATTGGTTGCTGAGGTGATGGCAGTGTGGATGAGAGATTGGGGGTAGCTGCTAGGCCTGTAGTTGTTCAAGTGGAAAGTTTCAGTTGGATTTGGGTTGAATGTTGCATCAATGAAACGAGGTCACAGTGGTGACGGTGAGGGTAGGCCTGTAGTTGGTCAAGTGGAATGTTTTCACGGTGGTGACTACGAGGGATTCTTGGGTGGTGATGACGTTAAGGTGTTATAAATCATGGTGGTTGGTGTCAAGGCCTGGTGGTGGTGTTGAAGTTGGTCTGTCAGTCACATTCCATATATGAAGAGTTGGGTGAGATTAGTGGATCTCAGGTGGGGTAACAGTTATGTTGAGAGAAGCGGTCATGGGGGTGTCAGCATGCCTGCATGCCAGCAAGTGACCTTTCATCCCAAAACTGTGTTGGTCATTACAAGAGGCCTGCTTTTAAGCAGATCCAGCAGTCCCCAGGGTCATCTCTTTTTCTGGTGGGAATGTCCATGATTAGCCACTGTATCACTTTCTTTGTGGGGAATTGTGGACCAGATGTGATGCTAAAAGCCCATGTGAAAAAAACAACTTATTTTTATTTTGCGTTCTGCCTTCTTGGCATTCACATCCAGGTGACATGCAGAATGAATCAGAAAGAGACCTATTGCAGCAGAGTATAGTACAGAGCATTATATTTGGGACTGGCATGTCTGTAGAACTGACAGAATTTTGTCAGTGTTGACATCCAGCTGCCTTCAAGATTCCATCCTGGACTTTCTGTTTGGATTTACTTCCGTAAACATTTCTGTTTGGTTATGGCCACAAAGCAGCAGGTTTATTGTTGTAACAAATTAAATCTTGTTGACAATAAACAAATAAATTTAAAAACTCCATTTGCCTACTTACACATGACAATAAACACCTTTAATAAAGTAAGTAAAAGCAGTTTTTTTTTGTCTATATCTCTGAGATGAGGTATTATGATTATTTACATCATTTACATTGTTCAGACTGTTATCCTCATCTTCATTGCTATATTCACAACGTATCCAAGGTCTGGTGGAAAAAGACATTGATTAGATCCAGTGACTAGACCCAAAGAGTTGTGAGTTCAATACTAGGCTACAGCAGTGGTAAACTGAAAAACTTAGAGAGGTGAGTTAAAGGGAAATAACCAAGACATCTGATGGAGGCATGGCATGCAGAACTAGAACAGTCTACCTCGGTGGATGGAATAAAGGGTTCCATTTGAAATTCGAATCACCTGAAGAAGGCCAGAGCATACAACAGCCGTAACATTGTGAAGATGGCAATGAACATGAGGATAACAGTCTGAACGATGTAAATAATGTAAATAATCACTTTTTTTTTGCAGAAGTGAGTTTTTTCAAAAAAAGTCTTCATTAGTTTATCAACAAAAATGTTTAATTTAGTCAATTGTGCCAGTATTTCCTGTCTTAAATCAGATATTCTATTAGCTTTATTCTAGTTTTTAAAAGTATCAAAGCTCTGACAATAGACTCACTGACTTTTCTAAACCATTTCCATGTTGAATTGTAATTTTATACATCTTGTATCCACTTTATATTTGTTTAATAAATATATTGATTTCATTAATATTTCCATATTTATTTGTTTCATGTATCATACATTTAGATATAAACTCAATCATCTTGTATAATTAAAAACCAAACCAGTTACCTTTAATTAAAGTTACTTTCATCATTTATGTATTAGTCCATAGCAAATAGTGCCACAGAATTAAAAAAGACATGGTTGCTATTGGTCACTAGTTTGTAATTTGAGGAGTTACTACTTGTTACAGTTTATTAGGATGAAGACTTTCAAAATAATATATATAAAGATCAATGTAACTCACAAAAGAAGAGAAAGAGAAAATTATATTTATATGTATATAGATAGGTAATGCTCATAAAAAGAAAATCATTTACAGTTATTTAGCAAGATCAAAGTGCTTTAAGTTCATTGTTAATAAAATGTTAAACTTAAAATGATTATCTTGTGGCAAATAGTGCTACAGGATTAAAATGGATATGGTTGTTGTTGGTCATCAGTTTGTAGCTTGTAGAGGAGTTACTACTTGTTAGGCTGGATTAGGATGAAAACTTTCAAAGTAATATGAATTCAACATTTTCAAAATAAATGAATTTCAACATGAATAATTTTTCATATATATATATTTTTAAAAAAACAATATGATTCAAGAAAAGAGAAAATATACTCATGAGCACATAGCTGAAAAAGAAAGAACATTTATGGGCCTTGCTGTTAGAAAATGTGTATGTATTTGACATGATGCCCATATGATTTGTATAAAATTAACTAGTCAGTTTGTTGGGGGGAAAATAATCACCCCTAGCAGAGACAAGTCTTAATGTTGTTACATTTTTTAGAGGACTCAATGAAGATTGATTGGGTACTTTTTTATAACTTCCTGTGTTTAGCATCCTAACCTTTGTACAACTGTGAGTGTTACAAATATTTTAGTCTGGCACAAGGTCAGAAAAGAGAAGCATCTAGCAAAAGTTGAATTCACTAATAATGGTTTTATATTTCAGTCCACTATTCACTACAATGCAATAGATCTATAAAAGATTTTCTAATTTTAAATTTCCCATAATTGAAAATCTCTGGAATTTTTTATTGATTAGTGAGGACATATGTGCAGTTATCACAATTCATATGTACACCTATGATTCTATTTGGCAGACTTGGCCTTCCTAATATACATATTCAAAGATATGTAAATCTGGCTTGTGGCCAAGGTCATCAGCATCATCACCAACACAATCATTGTTTTAATCAAAATTATAGCAAAATAGTAACTTCAAGTCCTGATTTAAAGATTTTCAAATGTTTGGACTAAAAAATGGGCTCAACCTCATCTGTTATTTCAAAGGTTTATCATTCTTGGTATAATTTGGTGCATATTTGGCACTTAAGGACAAATATCAACATTTTATGATCTTATGAAGTAATAAACCATAATAACATACTATAATTCTATCATGATAAAATACTTGTATATTAATGTTTTTTTATAATGTTAATTGCTTATCTCTGTTGAACATATAGAGTGAAAATATTTCAGATGCACTTATATCTGACCAGTTCTTTTGTTATATTGTCTTTTTTTTATTGTCTATTTTTAGCTCATTTCTTAAACTGTATTTTACAAAATTTAAATAAATGGCAAAGACCTGTTAGTGTGTGTATGGGTTTATGTGTATTTTCTGTACAGAAGGATTTTAATTAAAGAATGACTATCTTTTAAATAACATCCTTTTTATCAATTCATGGATCAACATATCACACATACATTTATATTTTATATGTATTTATATGCTATGTTCTATTTTCTCATTATATATATTATTTAAAAGTATCTGACAGAATAATTGAATAATAATAAATAGTTGAAAATTTCACAGTTTTCCTATTTAAATTCTCTGATGAATCTTAATTCTTCAGTTAATGATTGAATAAGCCAATGGCAAGTTCTGTGACAATAAAATATCTGGAGAAATTCCCTTATTACATTGTTAAATATTTCTGAGCTTAAGAACTTTAATAAAATATTTCAATAACAATCATAAATATGAATTCTTTCTTTTTCCATTACTATAACTGTCTTAACTTTTTGTGGCTACAGTGGCTGTGACTTTCCATCATGAAAGTACTATGTTGGCATTTTGCTGACTGCTGCATCTGACTGGCAGTAAGGAGCCTGAATTTTTTGGTAGCACTTAGAGAGGCTGCTCTGATATCTGACAACGATAATATAATATCAGGGTATTTGTAATGCCATGTCACATGAGGGTAGGTGTCCCTGCATGTACTTCGGTGGGCAAACCTGAGGCCACATCATACTCTGGACCCAGCCATGTTCTGGTTAGTTTGTATTGCTACTGACAGCAGATAGTAATAGTGAAACATAAAGTGAATTTAGCTAAAAATGAGAGGTAAAAAAGGCACAACCAATTTTGCACAACACCTAAATGCCACCACACAAAACTTGCTGCTTGGAGCAGACCACTTTTCATACCCCCCAGCAACCCCCCAGTGCTGTCAAGTAATGCTTTCTGTTACCATCTTATCCAATGTGCCATGTCATTTCAGGATGTTGGTGATCATGGCTCTCCACAATTTCCTGTCCTTTGTAACTCTCAATAAATTTTGTCTTTTTGCTATCTCTCCTAAAGCTTGTTCCGTCATTCATTTACTCAAGCTTGCTAGGTAGGTTATTCTCTGTTTCTCTTGCCTGCAGTCTGTCCTGTGAGTGACAAATTTTCCAAGCCTGCTTTCCTCATCATGTGTTCTAGACATTTCAACTCCCCCTTCCTGATGATAAGTGTATTTTTTGTTTCCATTTTCTCTAAATCTTTGTCATTGTTCATTTATTCAGTCCATTATATCCACAGCATCATTCTATAGAACCACATTTCTGTTGCTTCAAGTCTCTTTTTGATTTGTTAAATTGTCCAGCATTCACTGCCATATAGGAGGATTGATATTACACAACAGTTCAATATTCTTTGTTTCTAACAAAATTTTCTTGTTTTTTAATAGTTTGCTTAACTTTCGGAAGGCATCTTTCACTAACTATCCCAATGAGTCTTCAGATATAATTGTCACACTTTCTATCCTCTGTTAAAACACTTCCCAGATATTTAAATTTTTGTATTTGTTTGATTTTCGTATCTGTAATTTGCATGTTGGGCTGATCCATTTGCTGACAACCATGCATTCTATATTCTAACAATTGATGTTTAATCCTTTCTTCTCACTTTCTTTCATTACCTTTTGTAGGAGTTCTTCTAGTTTCCTTTATAGATCTGCTATTAACAGTCTCATCTGCATATCAAATGTTGTTAAAATTGTAGCCACCAATAATGAATCTTAATTTTTTCAGAATCAGTTTATTTTTTAGGTTGAATAAGTCTAATGAGGAGACACATCCTTGTAATACACCTCTTTCTGTTTTTGTATATTTACTGAATTTGTTTTCTATCATATGTAGGTATTTTGATGTCAGTATAGGTTTTGGATTATTCTCATATCCTTCCCAAATATATCAAGGTTACTTAGCAGTTCCAACAGTTTTTTGTGACATATTTTATCAAACGAGTTTGCATAATCTTTAAAACACAGGTACACATCTTTCTGCATTTGTATTGCTCTTTCTGATATCATTCTAAGCATAAATGTAGCATTCCTTGTTCCATAGACTTTAATGAAGTTGCACTGTTTTTGCTCTATTTCCAGTTTAATTCTCAGAATTTGAATGATAAGTTTTGTGCATGACTCATTAAACTGATTGTCCAATGGAGTTCACATTCATTTGTACCTGGCTTTTTAGGCAGTGCATTGAAAATGGATCTATTTAAGTCTTCTGGTATATCAACCACTGTTGTATATTTCAGTTAATATATCTGTAATCTTGTCAATAGAGAAATCGCCTAAGGCTCTCAGCATTTCTATTACTATTCTGTCTGGTCCTGCTGCTTTGTTTCTGTTCAATTTGGCCAGTTCTGATTTCAATTCAGATTTTAGGAATTTCTTATTACTAGGAAGTGATGATTAAGTAGCGTTACCAATAAATATATAAAGTCACATTGTGCTTTCATATTGAATTGATAGACACATAGGTCTTTGCTCACTGAAATATCATCTCTTTTTAAGTCATCTGTATCTTCACATATAAAATTTCATAAAAATGACTCATCAGTTTTTATGCTTATGCAGATATATACAAACTGAGGATTCATTATATCTTAAAATTTGCTTTTATAATGTAAACACTCCAAATCTATCTGTCAGTATCAATGGTGATGCAAAAGTTCTCAGCACCATTTTTTGCCTAATGAAATCTTAAAAGTGTCTTTAAAGTTTATTCAGTTTTTTATTGCATGGAGCGACTGCTGATTGTTATTGTCCTTGTTTTGACAGTCAGATGAAGGCATTTACTACTAATTTAACTGTAACCATTACTACTGGTCGGTGTTTGCTCTCAGGTAAATGCTAGGAATAATGTTTGTCTATTTTGGCGGGACTCTGTTTTTATAACCCATGCCACTAACTAAGCTAAACTCAGTAAATATTTTAAGCCTATCTCATGGCTGACATATTTGGGAATTTTTCACATGTATCATTGATAGGAGTTCGAACTCACTTAATAGATTGGTACAACATAATCTACTTACACTATACTTCTACCATTGCGCTGTAATAATCATATCACTAAAGCAGTCCCGTTTATACTTTTTTTTTATTAGATAAACGTTCAGTAGTTGTATCTGTTCATCATATCTGTCTGTCACTATTTACCTCATTCTGTTTAACTTTTTATTTATTATTAGTAATAAAATTAAATTGTTCACTTGTCATATGTAACTGAAGCAACTGAACGAATTTATTTTATTACTAATATTTATTATTGCATTGTCTCTTAATACTGAGTACTTTGTTTGCAAGGACTGTTTGCTTAGAAAGCATTGTCTCTTTAAGGAAAATGGAAGGTGATGTTTAGGCTGACAGCAGATGAAAAAAATATAAAGGATCTGTGGATGTTATCTTATGACAAGATCCATTCCATCTGTAGCTGTCATGCCAAAAAGGACCCACTGGAACAGGGCAGTCGTCTCTCATACAGGGCAGTCGTCTCTCGTCATCCTCCTTGTCAGCTCCCTCGGACCCAACTCTCAAAACCTTTAGACACACTCATTTTATAGACCATGACGAAGCAGCCGAATGGTTGAGTAGGAGAGCTTTACATATACGTAGGCGCACTCTGACAATTCTCCCTTCCTCCAACTGCTCTGTGACACCATACGCATGCAATGCATGGGCGTTTTTGGGCATGATGTCACGTATCTTGCTCACGACAATCACACCATCCATATATCACTATATTTGGTTTGGATGTATATTGTCCTTGTGTAATGATTAAAAGAAAACCCACACATCATTGATAAATACAAAACAAATCTTTATATATCACAATAATAATACAAAAGCTGAAGCTTCAAGAGTTTATATGTAAAGGTTATGGTGCATACGAGAAAGAAAGAAATATATATATATATATATATATATATATATATATGTATGTATGTATGTATCCAAATGTAGTACCTACCTTCTTAACAATGTGGGTAAAGGAAGTTATGCATGCTATCAAATGTAGCCGAATAATTTAGCTGTCTAAACTTGCCAGTGAGTTGTGCAAAATATTGTATTTCAGCTCTGAGTATATTATAACTGTAGCATTGGAGAAAGAACAAAATTAAGTTATTGATTCTAATTTTTCATTACATTATATACATCTCTTGATATCTACTTTGGAAGTACCACTTTGATTCTCATTGACTCACAGCCAATGAAAATTGAAGTGGTACTTTCAAAGAGAAATTTCAATGAGAATCAAATGGTTGTGAAAGCTTTCTGATTGGTTAGTCGAAATATGGCTTTGTGACTGGTGATTCTGAATATGCATCTATTTTTATAGAGTTGATGGAATTTTGGTCTCCTTGTTATTATTTATTTTTATTAATGTATTTTTCATCATGACAAAAGTAACAGCGAACAGTCATTTGTATGCAAAAAAGGAAGAATAAAACATCATCAAGCAAATTTGAATACAATTTATTAACAATGGTGATAATTAAGTGAAAGAGAAAAGGCATTCTCCAAAGGGTTAAAAAGAGTTTGTAAAGAGTCTAGAGAAATAAAGTTCAGGAAAATCAAATGTCTGTGTATGGATGGGTGTGTGTCTAATATATGTATGAATAGAGGTAACTCACATAGAAAGTTTCTTTTCCTGTGGTTGTTCAGGCAAGTATTTTATCCCACTTGGGTCGATCTCTGTATTTAATGAGTGCACAAATGAGAAACTTTCTTTGGTGTGGTGTGAGTAAATGAATGTGTAGTGAGTGCAAAATAATAATAACTCCTTTTACTCACTCCCTTCAAATTCAAAGGACTGAAGAAAAAGATGGAAAGGAATTCACAAACCTATGTGATGTTTTCTTTGTAACAATGAAAACCTTACCTTCACAGAAATTGATCAATCAGCTGAGAAGAAAAAAGAAATAAATTCACGAACCTATGTAAAATTATTTTTGGACCAATGAAAACTTAGTTTTCACAGAAATTGGCCATTGAACCAAGAAGAAGAAATAAAAGAAAGTAGTGAGCCTATGTAAAATTCTTTTTGATATAAAATGAGGAAAAAATTAAATTAGTGAGAGAAGAGTGTCTGAAGTCATGTGAAAGGTTTTGTTTCTATTCAGCATATCCAGCATTGAAGTTTTCGCCAGTATAAAATTACTCACCAATTACATTATCAGATTTTAACTAAGCATGTGGCACTTCAAAGAACTTTCTTTCAATAATCTAAGAAAGCTAAGTATTTCAAACTATCTCTCTTTGTCTATTTTTAAAAGTATGCAACCATATATCCCTTCGGTGAGCAACAAATTCTCTTACCTTTGTTTTAAACATTTTTTAATATTATTTTGTGTAAGGTCACTTAATCTGTTGTATGAACTCTTCATGATAATTTGTTAAAACTACAGCCTTCAAAAATTTCTGATTTATTTTCCTAAAACAAATTACTGATAAAACTTCAAGCATGGAAATTCATAAATAAATTCCCTATCTTGTTTTGTTAAAATTACCAGTATGTTTCCTTATCATTATCATCCTCCATTAATCTTCTTGATGTGGGTAAATCAATTGTTCATTTTAATCTTTAAGCCCTATGTATGTGCTCCTGTGTTTGTTGTGTCATCTTGTGTGTGCTCCTATGTGTGCTTACTGTACCTTGTGTAACTTTTATTCCATTCTTATAAATAACAAAAATAGGCCCCAATATTTTTTGTTGTGTTCCCATTTGTTGAGAAGAGTCATGTGGTCTGCTTACTACAATATTTATGTGAAGGCAACACCAAGTCTGTTTTTTGGTATCTATTTTTTGACATGAAATTGTAGTTGTAGACAGAATTTGAAAATATATTATTTGTTTATTTATCTATTTTTGTGTATTTTCAAAGTACCAACAGCAGAAAATAATTTTCCTTTTATTGAGGAGATCATGAATAAAAGCACATTTAACATTGTTTGGTCTTTGTGCGTAATCTGGGAAAAATGCAGTGGAATCTATATGATCATTGCAGCTTATAGTAATGTTGCAATAGGTACATATAGGTGTGTTGCAGGATGTTAGTATGTTTGGGGAAATATTATTATGTTTTGGGAATCAACACTTGGTATGTAAATATTTATGGGCTCCTGGAAAATTTATCCCATAAACAATATTGGTGGATTCAATGCAAGTCCAAGTAAAAAATGAGTAACATAAAACACTAAATATAAAACAAACAACAATGCAAGTATTAACAAAGGAATTACATATGATGAAAGGAAAAAAACATAGGCCTAGCTATAAGAATGTGCTTGTGTGTGTGTGTGTGTGTGTGTGTGTGTGTGTGACAAATGTGCTTGAGAGAGTACAAAAGTCAAGAGAGAAAACTAAGAAAATGAACATGCCCCATGAAGGGACACTTTACCCACATGTGACTACATGTAAAGGCTAGAGCTAAAAAGGTTTAAAATAGGCTAGAGAGAGAAATGCACACTTTTTATAGGTTTAAGAAGTGCCCCCTAGCAACATTTTTTTGGCAAAGTCAAGTGAGATAATCCACAGGTGTAAGGAATGGCTTACAAAATTTAAATAAGGATATTTTAAACTCAAATTTTTATTTGTGTTTATACTGTTGTATTTTATCGCAAAAGAGAAATAAAAATCTTTTGAGTTTAAAAAGTCTTTATTTAAATCTAAATGCACATTTGTAGAAAAATTAGAGGAAAATCAATTCACTGTTGTATATGATTTAAAACTCAGGAACAAATATTGGGCATCATATTGTTGCGGGGTCAATAAGGATGTTGACCCCACAAGTTAATTTGTATTTGATGCATGAACAGCCAAGACAATGATGGGACAAAGGCGAAGGTTTATATTTTTACCAAATGTCAGTTTTATTTCTTCAAAACAATGTGCATTTTTGTACAACAAAAACAGAAAAATATTTACTGAATGAAATGTCAGGTTTGGATAGACATGGCTGGTAATCTTTAGTGAAGCCACTGGTTGGTAATTTAATCATCGGTTGGTGAGACTTTGAGGTTGGGCAATTGAAGTGTGATTGGACTGGATATGTTGATGATGGGAAGTTGAGGTGTGGTTGTTCTGGTCGTGTCACTGGTTGGATTGGTTGTGTCAACAACGGAAAGTTATGATGTGGTTGTTCTGGTCATGTTGATGGTTGGACTGATCGTGTTGATGACAGGAATTTGGTGTGTGATCGGACTGGTCATGTCGATGGTCAGACTGGACGTGTCGACAATGGGAAGTTGGTCAATAGGCCGGGCAGGAACGTATCGGTGATAAGAAGCTGGTCAATGGCTGCGCATGAATGTAACAGCGAAATGGGAGCTGAAATAGTGGATAAGCTTGGTATTAATCCTCCTGGCTGTCTACTTCAACAGTTCAAATGAATCGTTGGAGATAATCCAACATGATGGTTGAAAACTTCCTGGCTGTCTGCTTCAACAATCTGGGTGAATTGTCAGAGATTTTCCAACCTGCAGATGGAAATCTCCTCCTTAAACAGGGCCGAGTAGTGGAGATGATACAACTTCCAAGGTGGATTAACTGCAGAAGATGGGATAACGCTGAAGTGTATCCCTCAGCAGGACACCAAGGAGGTTGAAAGGCAACGCACAGCTTTTTCATTGAAAAAGGGGCCAAATTTATGTCCATAACATTTGTCCATCTACTCCCTGGCTACTGGGAGTAGAAAATGCTAAATATAAAAATACTCGTAATGTTGTTCGAATGTTGGTTAACACTCAGAATATATCAGGATAGTTGTTTAATTGCTAATTAAGTGCTGATTCAATTCTGGGAGTAGAAATGTTGAAAAGGTCAAGGTCATCTTATTTGTTTTGTTTAGAAGTGGTCAGTGGTGGCTGCGACAATATAAACACCTTTATTTCATTTTATGCTAAATTCAGATGTCATTTTTTTCTTTAACAAGATAGCCACTAATGATGAAAAAATATTTTTTTTACAAGAATCCAAAATGAAGAAAATTGTGATTAGAACAGTCTTCATCATTTCAATTTAAAGCAGGAAAGGTTTTAGTGTTTTTCAAAGGGAATTGTTTTGTATGGATGGTTGAAATCTGGACAAAATATTACTGCACAATGTTACAGCAAAAAATTTCTTTGTGATCTCACCAAGTTAAAACAATAATTTTTGTTTTAGGAAACATTTTAGTTGAAAGCTGGCACAAGGCCATAGAAAATCTGAGAAAATACTTTGATGACTGAATAATGGTGCTGTGAATGATAGATTTTGTATAAAAATATTGGAAATTTTTACATCATACTAATAGAAAATTGTTTTCATATATTACTGATCATAAGTTCAAACTTAACTGAATATATCTTGAGTTAGATTTTTTTTAGTTTAATTTCAAATATTTTTCTTGTGGGTTAAGGATTGCCTTGGTATATACGTATCTCTCTAGTTGTCTTCTCTTTAACAAAATGAACAATTGAAATATAGGAACAAAAAATCAAGTGAAAGAGAATATTGCTAAAATAAACTTATATTGTTCTTTATTACAGTTACTTATTTCCGACAGAAAGACAATGCGACTAGTGTACTATGTTGGTAGACGAATAGGTCACCAGCGTGTACCATTTCTACACATACATACTTACATACACACGCACACATTTGCCGCATCGCGTATTACATTCCGCCTCTTGCAGTATCTACTCAACACCGGCTGCCCTCTGACCTTTTAGAGGTCACGACGCATGCTTACAACACAAAATTATCTCTGGCTGATGATTCCGGCAATGTGTCGAATGGTGCTGCTATATTTTCTCTAGTCTCTCGTAGAATTACTTGACACACTTAATTCGCACTCAGTCAACACCAAAGAGAATTTTAGTGACATTTCTGAATCTGGAAATACTTTTACAAATCGCCTCGTAAGGAAAATAAGACTAGACTTAAACTTAAACACTCATTTACACTTCTTCGGCTACCAAACCAACGTTGTTGAGTGTTACATTTTTTTTCATAGATGGATTACTGTATCCAATGGCTGATTTAAAGAATCCAAGACAGAATCGCTTCAATTTAAACATGATATCAATTTATTATATTTGATAAATCAACTGTATTCCGGGATTAATACCAAGCTTATCCACTGTTCTGCTGATATATTCACGCAAGGGATGAGGAATCTGACTGTCTTTACGAAGTTATCTCTTTGGCAACATCATAAAGAATATGTTTCTTCTTTAGTTGGAATTCTCATCTTACAAAAAGAACTCATAAAAATGTCATAAGTTGCTTTTTTTTTATTTAATACAAACAGTATTACATCTTCTGTAATCTCTTATTAATATTTTATTTTTGCAATAATATTCAGAAAACAAAAATCTTTTTCTGTAAGAAAAAAGAAAAGTACTGTTCCCAACTCTTAGTCTCTCTACTACTCCATCATTGAATGCTTTAAGAAAACGATTTAAAACCTTTTTACCTCTGGTCAATTTTACAAGTAATTCTTGGTAATTTATCATTACCAAATAATTTTTATGCCAATTTAAGAAAAACAATTGTTTTGAAGCTTTCTTTACCAATTATGTCAACTACACAATAAACGATTGGAATTTTCAGGTAAGTTTTTTTTTTTAATTGATTTCTCTTTTTACTCATTTTAGCATTATTGTTTTTTAATGGGTCAGTAACAAAAATTGAACCCTTAATTTTATTTTCCGTATTCTAAAGTAAAGATCTCGGTCATTTATTTAAAAAAAAACCCCAAAAAACAAACCTTTTTCTTTGCTAATCTAAAAATATTAACCAAGTTCTCAATGAAATTGAAATTATGAAATATATTGTTATTTTCACTTTGGTAAAACTATTTCATTTATCACCAAAATATGGAGGTTTAAAATTTTAGTTCGCTATTCGGGTATTTTTTAAGAAATTTTAAAAGTAATCCCTCAGATTAATTGAATTTGTTGTAAAAATATGATATTATTAATTATTTTGATCAAAAAAAAAAAAAAAAAACTAAAAGGAGACTTGTTATCCCAGTTAGTTTTACTTTTGTATTTTTAGTAACACTACTAAACTGGTTTTAAAATCTTCTCATTTTTGTCACAGTAGTGTCACCCGCACCGTAATTAAGAATACTTTGTTTCAAAGTGAAAATAGGGGTCAGTTGACGAGGTTAGTGTAAGTAAATAAAATATGTGGCTTAATTCATTGAGGAGACACTTGTTTCTTGAGTTCCGCTTTTTTTTTTATTTTCAAAGTGTATTCGATGTCAAGTCAACATGATTGATACTTTGTTTTTGTTTCAAAACATACATAATCTGTGTGTGGCAAGGTATTGCTTTTTGTGAAATTTAATCTTCTGTTTTGTTTTACGAAATATTTTTTTTAATTCTGCACTTTGAAAAAAAAAACTTTGATTCAATTAAAAAAAAAAAAAAAAAAACGAAAAATCTACCTGTCCATTTATTAGACACACACTGGACCTCTAGTTTGAAAAACTGAAATTATATTTTTTTATTCATTGGTCTTGCTTGAGTCTTCTTGACTAGGGTCACCAGTTTGGGCTAAGTAGCGAATTCAGCTACTTTAGTTTTGTTTGATCCCAGCACTACCAAATTATGATAATCCTAAGAAGTTAAAACTAGGATTTGAGTAACTCGATAAAAAAAGTTAGTTTCAAGTTGCAAAATTAGGAGCACTGGGGTTTCAAAAGTAAACCAGTTTGCATTCCTACTTGTTTGTATTGTTACCCAATACCCATCCTGGCGAACCTAATCCTGACACAACACGTGTGGGTATATAAAATTGAGCCTATTTTTTTTTTTTTTTTTTTTTTTTTAGATCATGAGTTAAGAGTTGTTTTCGTCTTTGTTGTTGAAATTAATTACAATGTTTTATTATTTTTATTTATATATTTTTTTGAATGCTACATTCTGTATTGATTATCTTTCAGTTAAAATAGATTCCTTCCCTTTGAGAGGATCTTAAGGTCTGGTCTGGAAGTCAAACTAATTTAGGAAATGAGGGTCCTTATTCTATTGTGCCTTTAAGAGAGGTAATGTCAGAGGTCTCGATATGTACAACAAAAAACGTTAGTCCAGATATTTTATATAGTTTTTGTTAAAAGGGCGTTACATGATTGACATTCATTCAAGTAATGCAAAATAAATAAATATCTATTCTATGCCTATACCTTGAAAATATATGGACAAACATCTGTGACTAGATAAACAAAGTAAGAAAAGGTTTCATTCTGTTTTAGACTTTTTAGGGTCAGAATTATGTATCCTTCTTCTTAATCAACAGTCCAAAAATTACCCCTAAAAAAGTAAGCAAATTTACTTATCCTAAAAATGTTTTTATTTTAAGTTATTACCTTATTAATATTTGTGATGGGCTTACTATTGCAAATCTGTCTTATTTTCTAAAAACGTTCATTTAAAAGTTAAAAAGTGAGGTTGAATTTTGGCTACAGCACTTTTAACAACATTTGTAAGTGTTTATTGTCTATTCAAAATTACTTCCCTTTGGTTAAAAAAAAACAAAACAAAAAAAACTTCCATTTGTCATCGGACAAGGAATTGCAACTTTTATTTTCTTTCAATAGCTCTGTTCTTTCGATGAATAAAGATGAAAATATCCGAACCGATGAGATCTAGCATCAAGTGGTTTTCTATAAATATTTTTTTTTAAAAAGTGCTTTAATTTCTTTAAAATTCTAATGCAAAAGCTGAATTTTAAAAGCCTAACTGAATTTTGTTGCCACCATTTTATTTTTTATTGTACCTTAAGAATTTACTTACACTTGTGAAAAGAAAAAAAAAACATAATATAACCTGTCTGTTATCTTTAACATAATTTGTTTGTATGATTATTTGCTGCCAAGCTAAATTGAATTTTACAAAATATATACTGGAAAGCAGAACTACCTTAGTACAGAGTTATTTCCAGTCTTGACAAAGTTGTTTACTGCTGCCTGAATAAGAAATGTTTCCCAAGTCTATGGTAGATGTCAGTTGTATATGTTATTTACAAGAATGCAGGTGAGCACTCATCCCAATCACAATATCACCCCATCAACCTTCTTAGTGTCATCAGCAAAGTTTTTGAGTCCATCATCAAGAAAATTGTAGATCACCTCAACAGAAATCTTCTGAGTGACAAACCTTATGAATTTTGCTCTTCTAGGTCCACTGTTGATGTCTTAACTGTCATTACACATAGAATCTGTGAAGCACTTGATGATAAACTAATCATGAGAGTGATTGCCTTTCATAAGGTATGGTATAGGGGGTTGCTACATAAACTCTTCAGCTGTGGCACCTGTGGAAGAGTCAAGTGCTTCCTATAAAGTAGATCCATGAATGTTGTTGTTAATAGTCAGTCCTCTGAAGTTCATGAAATCAGTTCAGGCATTCCCCAAGGTTCTCTCCTGGGTCCTCTTCTCTTCCTGCTTTATATTAGCAGTTTACCTAAGAATAGTAAATATGCTGATTTTGGTGAACCTCCAAAAATGTAAATGATGAGAGCCTGATAGCTGATCTATCCTCTAATTTAGCTTTCCTAGTTCAATAGGGAGGAAAACTGGCTTGTAACATTCAGTACCTCCAAAATTAAGCTAGTTACAAAGCAGACTCAGAGTTTTGTCCAGTCATGATGAACAGTTGTACTTTCAATGAAGCCCCATGCCTTGATTATCTATTGGTACTCAAACTTCCTCCAAACCTTGTGGAACTTGTATTGCTAAATATGTTGGAAAAATGGTTGGTTCCTTGTACTTGATTCCTCCTGCCTGATGCTCTAAGACAGATTAGATCAGAAATGGAGTCTTGCTGCCACATCTGGTCTGCAGCTGTCCATTTATTACTTTTCAGCCTTGATAGAGTTCAAAAGCATTTATGTGGTTTTGTGGTGATGAATTGTTTTCCACCCTACAACTCCTTTCCCCACAGAAAAAAAAAAACATTGCTCGCATCTTATTACTTTGTTGCTATTTTCATAGCAAATGTTCTGCTGAACTACATTGCTTAGTTCCACCAGTTCAGACTTTTACAACTAGGACCTGCCATGCCACATACATGGATTTGACATTCTCATTCTCTTTGTATTCCATTGGTAAAGAGGAAGTTCTACTCAGCTTCTTCTCCAGAACTATTACTTTGTGGGACAGACTCTTGATTACTACAATCTTAACCTTTTCAAGGGTCAACTGTGGTGTATCTTACACATCCACATAATATGCACTTCTTACATCCTCCTGGTATGCCCAGAAGACAACCTCATTTAGTAACTCTCTACTTTGAGTGGCTCTTAGGCCTTGTATTGTTTGAAGAGTAGGATTTAAAAAAAAAAAAGAAAGATTAATTTCATCCTCCAAAATTTGTCAGTTTATTACTAGAAACTAAAGGTTGCCTTGTCAAAATTATTCAAAAAACATTTTGTTAAATATAGTCTAAGTGATATTTTAGACACAAATACATCTTATTTCTTTTTAAAATAATAATTGTTGAAAATTTTATTTAATTTGTACTAACCTAGGTACCTCCACGAAATCGCTAAAAAAAGAGCATAGCTTGATGAAAAAGACGCCAACCTTTGAAATGTTTTAATTTATAAAACTTAAAAAAATACATCACTAAAATTGACTTAATTTATTAAAAAAATGAATTAAACTTAAATTATTCATTTTATTTTAATATTAGCAAAATATTTAATTTTTTTATGAGAAAAACAAATAAGATAGAATTCTATAAACATAAGATACATTAACTTTTTATTAATTGTACTGGTAGCAAATGATTCATAAAATATATATTTTTCTGTTTTTTCACTCAAAACATTATTTTTAAATACTGGATCTGTCTATTTTGTTTGCTTGACAAACAACTTTTATAAATTTACTCTACAATGATAAATATAAAAATGTCAATTACAAGATCATACTAAAGTATAAGATTATTTGCAAACAAAAATTTCACAAAGGAAGTATAAAAGCATTTTTGCATATGTTCTTTTTACTTACCATATCTTGCAGTGTTTGGTAAATAAGCTGGTAAATATAAGAAAAATCAGATTTTGTTTAAAAAAATAATTTCAAGAATAGATTTTACACTTTTCTTAAAAAAAATGTTAAGCATTAAAAACTTTTTTATCATGTTGTTCTTTGAATGAATGTGAAAAATTCTGTATTTTTAAATTAACATTTATTCACATTGTGATATGATTTTAAGCCATGTAACTATGGCTTTATCCGTTACCATAAACCAATACAGTGGTGTTGACTAAACTCTAACCCAAGGGAGACAACTTGCCTCTTGAACTTAACACAGTACGAAAAAACAAGTGTTTTTCCTATTCGCACTGCATCAATAATTGAACAAATGGTCAAATCTGAAATTCACAATAACAAAAATACAGCCTGATAAGATTAATTTTAACTTGGCTTTTTCATTTTATTTAGAGATTATTTATGTGAATTATATGCACTTACTGATGCAATGTCCTAAAAAGAGGCAAGATCACTTAACGTTTTTTTTATATTGTTTAAGAAATTAACATGGTACATTTAGCAGCATTGTTAATGACACATCCTCATTCTTCCTCCTGTTAACATCACTTGAACGCAGAGGCAAAATTCACTCCAGCATAAATTTGTCTATATTGATGCCTGCTGTGATAATAATTGGAGTAATTAAAATAACATATTACCTATTTATTAATATTTATAACTGTAATTAATTACACAGTAATTATACATATTTAGTATCGTTTGTACTTTTCATTAAATGATGTTAGTTAGCTAACTTGTAATTATTTTAAGCTAATTTGATTTTTATTTTAAAATACACACATACTTGTATATTATAAGGATTTAGTTATACTTACATCATATTGAACATGTCTTGTATGAATGTCACTGTACAATGCTGTAGCTTTTAACTTGCATTTTGTAGGAATTGGTTAAATTATAATTTAGTACATTTAATTTACAACTGCAGTAATACGGAAACACTAAATTTTATATGGTTGCATTTTTATATATAAAAAAAAATTGTGAAATTTTTTCAAGGAGAAATTAATCAGTTAAGTAAAAATGAAATAGTTATTAATTTTGGTTTCAGGTTCCACTTTGTTTACTTGTTTTTTTTTTATTATATTCACAGTATTTCTGATTAAAATTTTGGCATATTTAATTTGTGATTATTTTCTGTATGTTGTTTAACATTTCCTATAGTCTTATTGATATAAGAATTTATTGTTAAATACTTAGTGAATTTGAAATATACTAGAATATTCTAAAATAATTTTAAATTTACAACTGAAATGCTTTAGACACCATGAGCTATGAAAGGTACATTAGCTGTTCACAATGACAATTTTCTCAGTATTGATATTAAGTATTTATAGACAATAGTATTTATTTATATCTCAGAAGATATTCAAGCTGGAACTTTTCATTTTGTTAAGAGGAATAATAGCTAACAATCAGTACTTGGCAGAACATGGTATATCATGACTTTAATTTCGTCTTTTAACTTCTAGAAATTCAGAGAACTGGTAAAAACTATAAGAAATTACATAAAACCCGTTGAAGTTACTAAAAAAAAAAAAAAAAAAAAAAAAGTAATGAAAAATAGGTCATTGAATAAGACAAGTTTAAGGGAAGTAATTCTAGTAAAAAAAATTGTTCTAATATCAGCTTTAAGTAACTAGTTAAATTTTATAATTTCACCGTCCCATAAACAGAAAACGATTTTTGTATATCAGATGATAGTAAATTTTTCTGGATCCTCCTTAACTTTGATTTAAACTTTTACTCCATTTAATCAAACAGGTGAAATAAAAAGGGTGTTTTTAGATATTATCCCGTATAAATTCAGTGTTATAATTCGGTCTATTGGAAGATTGATTTCTTTTTTTCTTTCAGTATTCATTTTTACAAAAAGAAAAATAACATTGCTTTTCACTTTTACAAAAACAATTGTGAAATATGAGGCATGAAAAATTTAGCAAGCTTTGTAAACCCACAGAAATGACACCAGGAGAAAAGATGTTTCATGAAAACAAGTTTAATGAGTATGGCCAGTCATAAAAAGATTTTACTTTATTTACCTTGGTACTGACAGATGTGAATAAATATAATTCTGACCAATGATTCAACCTGATAAATCTTTTTCCTTATGCACTGAAATAACTTGTTATTTTAAGTCAACACTTAATACCACTTGCTCTTGATTTCTGTCCATTAAAACTTATAATAGCCAACCTACTAACCTTAAAAGTTTGACCAGTGTTACCCAAAATGATCAATACTGCCTGTTGGAACATAACAATAGTCACTCACAGCCAACTGTGTTCAAAAGACGAGTAATTTGGTAATGACTTTAGCACCAATTTATTTTGATACATTTTTGAAATCCTATTCTTTGAAAGTATATCCCATATTGCAAGTAAAAAAAGAAACAAATAGGTGATACCTTTTTAAATTTTGTGCAAAATGACTTCATATTTAAACCTTCAGGAATTATGATTTCATTAAACTGAGAATTTATAGACAGTGAAGTAATATTAAATGTAATTTTTTTTTTTCTTCAAGTTAGCTGGTATACCCAAATAAATAAATAACACTGTATTTTTGTTAGCTGGAATAAAATGGACATCTTACTAGATCTTAAATTAACAAACCTATTTTCTTTTGTTGATTGCACAAATATCAGCTCTAAGAGTGATTCCCAAGTTTAAAAAACCACTCTCAAAATTGTTTGTACAACCATATATTTGAGAAGTTACATATAGATACTATATAAAAATAAATTCTGCATGAAAATTTTAAAGATATCTTATATAGCTGTAAATTTTTTTGATTGAAAATCAATTTATTTCTAAAACTATGGAATGGAGGTATTTCTTTAATGAACAAAAATATGGCTGCTTTTTTATTTATTTATTTTAAGATTACTCGGTGATTTTATTGTTACAATGATGGTCACCTTGTACAAGGCCCAAGGGTCCCTCAAGTAAGAGGGTTACAGAGTAAGAGGCACAGCCCATGCAGATATGTGTGGAAGACAACAGTCAACCCTAGACAGGCCAAGACCATAGTGATCATGGAAGCATCCTCCCTCATCAGGAAGCAGTTTTGTGAAAAGGAGCCACCTGAATGGAACTCACATTTCACCAAAGGAACATGAAGAGGATGAGGATAGCTCGCTACAATGCGCAAAGCACAGCGGATCCTAGTTGTGATGGTCAGAACTATTGGAACTAAGGAGTGGAGTTCATCTGAATATTCTCCATGGAAATAGCGATAGAGCAGTGAGAAACCCACAACATCTTCTCTGTGAGAAAGGGGCTGCAGGATGGAGAACAACCTGTTACCCACAAGGACACGGACACTCTCAGGTTTTATCGAGCAGAAAGTGAAGACTGGACAGCACCTGTCCATATATATAGCAGAAGTACTCCATTTTTGTTCTGATCTGGCTCTTATAAAGATTAGAAGATAGCAGGAAGAGTTGTTTACTTACTGGTGCAGTACAGGGAACCAACCATTTTTTAAGCAACTTTAGCAATGGATTGTATGTATGAGTTTCACTTGAGATCTGAGCTGAGTGTAAGTCTTAATAGGTGGTCAAAGAATGGAGCTTCCCTGAGGGAACATCTGTTCATCACAGTTGGTGAAATTTCTGGGTCTGATCGGCAATGATGGAATATAACTAGTTTGGATTTCAAAGCATTGAATGTGGTTAGCCAGTTTCCCCTTAACTGAACTGTTAGAGCTATGGGAGAGGAGAGATCAGTTGCCCACATCTGGTTATCTAGGGTTTTTCTGTTTTTAAATCACCACCCCCAAAATGCAGAGAAATATAAAATACAAAATAACCATTTTATGTAGGCTAATGAAATTTAAAATACTGAATATATATGATTTTAACTTTGACCTGATCTCATATAATCATAGTCTTACTAGTAAAGTGTTATATGCACAGGTTCTAAATTTACAAATAGATTTCTTTGTTTCTATGAACTGTATTAACAAAAAACATTAATTAATGTATCATCTGGTATTGCCCTTAATGAAATTAACTGATAAATTAATTTACACTTTGTAAAAGTAAAATAGACACAAAAGAAGTGAGCTCGTCTTCAAATTTTAGGAAATTTGTTTTACCTTCACTTGTTAAATGCACTTCGGTATTCTTTAATTCAAATACTTGATAAAAAAAATAAAAACTGTTTTAATTCAACATTGCAGAATTTTTTCCTCTGATGAAAAGTTGTTTTTCTCGTTGCTTTTCAATTCATAAAAATTTAACGCACCATTCTTCGTCAATAAATTTGGTTAAAAAAAAAAAAAAAACTGTATTTAACAATTTTATTTTTATTTTTCTCGTATGTACTTATAAAATTTCAGTTAGGCGCGTGTCAGTTCTTTGCTGAATGATTTCTTATTAAATTTTTGCATAACCAAGAATCAAGAAAACCAGAACGAGTACTTCCTCTTAAAAAGGAAAAACAATCGCGACTTAGCACCACTGTAGCTACTTTGAACTGCAAATAATCTTCATAAACTTTTAAAGTTTTAGTCTTCTTCTTACTTAAACAAAAAATCAAATGGACTAAAAAGTAAACTGAAACAGGAAATAGGAATTGTTTGGTCATGTGGTCTTGTCATAAAAAATATTCTTTAGATTTAATAATGACAAATTAACTTTGTTTCAGCGAGCGATTTTCAAATTTGAATATTACCTAAACTTTAAAAAAAATCCAAGATTTTAGTCACCGACCGAAACCGGTTTCTTAACTTCACAAATCTTTACAAAGGACATAGGATACTCCATTGGATCGCTAAAAAAAGAGCATAGCATGATTAAAAAGACGCCAAAGTTGATGAAAACAAAATTTTCGCATCTAAATGCTTATGTTACTTTTTAGAGGAAAGATCAAAGTATTTTTTACTTATTTTTTGAAATTTTTCCTTCTTTTTTAGAACATTGTAAATTTTGATTAAAAGACCTTGTTTCTCTTTTTATCAGCTTGGCTGATAAATTAAACTTTTTCCTTCCCTTTTTATTGCTCTATCTGCAGCCAAAATACGACAATTCAGGAATTCGATACAATAAAAAGAGCATTTCAATTCCTCCGTTTTGACTTGGTCGCCTGCTACAGAGCAATGAGCTGTGTTTAGCAAGGTGAACACTCAACGAGTCAACATACACTTCACAATCTAATCTACATTCACAACCGACACTTCATATTCGCGTCATGATCACAACAGACTACTTACTACTGAGTATGGGTTGTTAGATATTTCACTGGGTTTCACACCGAGTTGCCCTATTCAAGACCGACATTAGTAAATATTTCCTTTTTCACTAATACTTATTCTTAGCAATATAGAATGATAATGTTTTTTTGTCTATTACTCTGAACTGTACCTGTGGAAATTCTATCGATAGTTTCCTCATGTGTGGTCTTGTGTAGTTTACCTTAAAGCCAGTGTAAATAAACTAAATATTCCCTGCTGAAACGTGGAAATTTATGTTCTCCTGACTCGTAGAACTTAGAAAAATTTTTTACAATTCTCATTTTTAGAATTTTTTTTTTTTGCTTGTATACTTAAAAAAAAAAAATCTTGTAATTTTTTATGCAACTCTTCATCTGACCCTTGGTGATATCTAGGTATAAAGTCGAGTCTGAATATGAATTGTAATTGACGATCGAAGCAGGGCACATAACAAAACTGGCTCATTCATTATCATTAGTCAATAATACTCAATACCACAATAGTCATTTTTCTACATTTA
This sequence comes from Acanthosepion pharaonis, assembly GCA_903632075.3. NCBI lineage: Eukaryota > Metazoa > Mollusca > Cephalopoda > Sepiida > Sepiidae > Acanthosepion > Acanthosepion pharaonis. The sequence continues at coordinate 4,062,907 of CAHIKZ030004539.1, forward strand.
CATTGGAGAGGGCCCCATTCGTACTAAAAATGATTTTAAAAATTTTGATAGTGTACTGTAGTCGTACTATTGTATGATCGATCTATCATCACTAAAATTAAAATACATGCACTGTATGTAAAATTTGTAAATATATACACAGTAAGAATTGAGAAAGATTATTAAAATAGACAACCGTCATTAATAACTGCTTCCCCCCCACCTCGACATGGCTCAAACGATGATACTCTACACAAGTGTAGAGATGTTAGGACACGACAGAGTAGAGAAGGCTTAAAAAGAACTGCAAAAAGGTAGGATATTATTACAGGAAATAGTATTCCTGCTGTCTATTTTATTATTATACAAATGATCTGTTTTTATTTAAGCTTTTTTTAAAAATTTATCAATTAAGTTAGTTGATTTTTTAAAATGTTGTTTTTATTTTATTTTTATTTAAAAGAATTCAGACGAGAGAGTGAGTGCGGCATGGGAGTGTCAGTGTCTGTTCGTCGTGACTCGTGAGATTTATCGTCATACATTCCAACAATCGTTTTTATTACCTATGTTGTTTTATTTGTTTAGACTGAACAAGGCAACAAACAAATATGTGTAAAAATGATTCTTATTGATGATGCGGACTTTAACATTTGACCTGGAGGTTTTTAAACGTTAGGGAACAAGTTGCATTTATAAGGGAATTAAAAAAAAAACAATTTTCAGGACAAATTTTTCACAAAATTTCAATCACCGTTTTTTGTGTGACTTGCTGTCATTTTAATTAAATTGGTCATTTTCCGTATATAAATCATGCTAGAAATTTTAGATGATATAAAAAAAAAGTTTCTTTATTTCTTTAAGTTGTTTAACTAACACAAACAAGAATTCAATAATTACAATGAAACGTTTTTTAAAAAAAAGTGTATTCAGATTCTGTAACTAAAGCTCGGATTTTTTTAAAATTAATTTCTCACTTCAAAAATAAAAATAAATATTTTTAAAAAGTAAATGATTTTGAAATAAACATTTTTTTTTTATTTTCTAAAAGAATTACCCTCGTAACATTTTTTTTTGCAACACCGTTTGAAATTTATGGGCAAGCCGCAAATTTATTGATAAAAAAATGTTTACCTGAAATATAAAATATTTTCCCCTCTGTGTAAATTGTAAATTAACATTATAGAAAAAAAAAACCCCCTAAAAAAGTTGCTTTTTTTATCATGACTGTCGTTCTTTAGTTCCCACGTTTCTTTATATATATATATATATATATATATATATATATATATATATATTTTTTTTTTTTTTTTATTTTTGACTGAAGATGATCAGGTTGACTAAAAAAAGTAGAAATTCTGTTTTCAATCATGCATTTTTGATTCTGTTGTAAATTTTTATTAGTATCAAAATTTGTCTATTTTTCATATGCGAATAATATTTTTTATCAACTGTGATGATTATTATTAATTTAAAAATCATGGATTCAAAATTTATTTTACTGGCTCTATGGATCGATAGGATTATCCATGATTATTGCAAGAAAAATACTTTAAATTTTTCATGTTACTTACAAAAATGTGTAAAAAGGTGGGTGGAGATTTCTTAAATGAAATTAACGGAAATATTTGTAATTTACTCTGAAGTAAATGAAACAAGTTATTCGTAATATTCGCCTTGTTAGCAATTGATTAAATAATAATACAAATAACAAATATCTATATTGTAATAATAATCTGATAGGTTTTCAAACTGAATTTCAAGGGTGTTTCCTGTCATCAGGTACTACCTTTACTGATCTTTAATGAATGTAAAATTGAATTTTATCTTTTTTTTATCGATAATAATATTGTATGACATTATATTGCTGGACATGGGCTGGTATTGTACGAACTTTCCTAGGATGTATTGTAGTGTAGATTGTTTAAATTACATTTTCAATAAATTAGTCATTTTAAACAAACTCTTTTTTAGTCTTTATGACCTATAATTTGAAATTCTGTTCGTTGATGAAATGTTTTGGTATAGAACATTCACCTTGTTTTTTAATTTTTTTTTTTTTTTCGCACTCAGATTAGCTAGGTATCTATAAGAACTGAACAATGTTCTCTGTCATTCCTTCTCACCATAGAGTTGCTGAAAATATTTCGTAGTGGCCAGAAGCAATGAAATGTCCCGGAGGGGGGGGGGGGTAGTTGAAAAAACATTGAACAGGGTTTGGGATTTATTTTAAAAGCCAAGTGCTATTAAATTTGGAATCGACTCTCTTCTCATTTAATCATTAGTAGCAGAGCCTCGTAAAAAAAAAAAAAAATGTAACCAAAAAGTCGCAAGTACCAACATTCACAATTTAACTTTCAATTTCAAATGTAGCTTTTATTTAACCTGGCAACCTTTTTGCAAAAATATTTAGTCTGGTTTATAGAGTTTAGGGGTAAAACAGACTATTTTTTGATTAAAGTAGTAATATGAGTAGTAGTTTAGCTTTATTACCAATAATTTACTGAACAATAAAAAACCTTTTCACATCACTTTTTCTATTGTGGATGTTCAAATGTAATTTTTACATTTGACAGTTTTACTTTTAAATAAATTTTACTAGTAAATGTAGATCTAGTTTCATCAACACAGCAAGATTGATTTTTAAGGTACCTGTTGATTATCTGTCAACACTTTTTAAAAATTAATTTTCAAACTTTTTCACAAATACAGATGTGTAAAATTATAATGTAGCAGTCTGGAAAAAAAGAAAAGAAAAAGCAATTAATTAAAAAAAACATTTTAAATACTATCTCTGACTTTATAAAAGTTCACTAATATGTAAATTAAAAAGGTGGCAGCAGATAACCCACAAGTACCATTTTTAATTATTTCTTTAATGAGGAACATGCATATTTTTTTTCTTATGAAAAATAAGATTTTGCTAAAACTGGATTTCTGGAAATAGTCAAGTCTCAAATATGTTATGAACTTCACCTTCATTTTAAAATCTGATCAAATTTTAACAAGAAAATTTACTTTCTTTCTAGCAAATATGTTTGAACAACCATTTGGATAGAATTATACTGATTTAAAAAAAAAAATAATATTTAATGAATTTCAGTCTTTATCTAAAATTGATTGTGATCAAAGGAAAAAAATTATAATGGTTCATGATAATGTTTTAATACACTTTTGCTTATTCACATGAATCAGTAGCAGTTGGCTAGTGAAGTCTGATTATAATTTTTTTTATTTATTTATTTTATTTTTAAGGCTTTCCATTTTGAAAGAGAAAAACTGATTCTTCTCTTCAACATAGCAGAAGAATTGGTATTATAATTCAAACACACTTTTCTTGAAGAATGCCACCTAAATTTAAATTTATAAAGCAAAACTTAAGTTGATCATTACAGTTGTTGCTTACTTGTTTAACCATTGCAGTCTTAATATTGTAACCTTAAGGGACAAAGACTAACTGTTCATAGCCTTTGAAGCAAAGGAGCAACTATACCAGTTCAAATGTATGCTGTTTGGCATTACAAAAGAAGTCAAATTTCAAAGAATCATAGATGAAATGGTGGCAACAGAATTGTTATGTGGGGTGCTTATCTATGTGGAGTGGCCAAAAAAGAGCATGACCAGAATCTTAATGCTATTCTTAAACAAGAAGGGCACCCCATGGCCTTTTGGTCTAGGACTTTACTTAGTAGAATGACCCCCATTCTCCTGTGGAGAAACAGGCAGCAGCATTTGTGAAAGCCATTAAGGTGTGATGCTACCACTTGATAAGGAAACTTTTCATACTGATAATTGACTGGCAAGTGCTGTCCTTCATATTCAATTATGAGAAACAGGCTATTCATTCAAAAAATGACAGGCTAAACCAGAGACAAGTGGAACTCTCCATGTACAGCTATGATATATACCACTGGCCTAGGCCCAGAATACAGTACAGTGCTCTTACTAAGGCAAGCTGTGCTGCAACAATAATTAAGCAGGTACTGCTGAGGAAGCCTGTTTTGAGAAAAGCAAGTACGAGCCCTCACTAGAAGTGATAGAAATGCTACAAGCAAATTCTGGGTATGCTTATATACAGAGGAGATGGTCTTACTATGAAATTTAGCACCACTCCCAGAAAAACTCTGTACATCATGAGACCCCATGACTGACCAGGGAAATCACGCAAACATGCACAACATACAGGTATCCCGAACCAATCGGATACCATACTGGTCCACCACTCATCAAGGAACATTGTTACCCACCCCCAATCCTTGGATATAAATCGGGGGTAGAATGTAGTATGTATAAGAACAAGTACTAAAATCTGCAATCGGATTACTTTCCCTGATTAAGAATTTTTCGGGAACTTAGTAGCAGGATTACCTACCTGGTGAAGACCGATTATAAGGCATTCTAATGCTCACTTATGTTCAACATGTAGCCCTGGTCTTCTAAAGGAGGAATACATCTTAATAGGCTACTTCAACTCTTGCATGTAAACAAGACTTAACTAATGAACTCCAAGTGCTCCTTTGTCATTACAATATGTGATTTTAAACTCCTTTTCTACCAAAGACAAATGAATAGAATTCTTTGAGAAGTCCTGAATATAAATGGATATATTACTATCTGAAAAAAAAGTTTCTGCTATGCACTGTTTTGGGGAAAGAGACAATTAGTCAAAAATTTGTATCAGTAATGAAGACTGGAAATATTTTTCTTTAACAGTTATCAGAATTGCTTATCTCATTTATCCTTTGTTTAAAAAATATCTAATGAACAATATTAATTTGAACACAGAAATTGTGTAAACAAACATACAAAGAAGCCCATAAGTAAAATAGGAATTTATCTCTGGTCATTTAATCCATCATCAGAAAGTGGATGTTTTTTTTGTTTTTTTACTTTGTTCGATATCTTAGTCTCACTTGCTGTGTTTTTTTTTCATTTTTCTTTTCCAAAACGTTTTAAAGAAACCTGTTTCTTCTATGCCAGAATAAAAATAAGAACTCCAAAATTTTAATCTATTATAAGCATTCAACTAACATCATACAAATAATTTTGGATTCTGTTACTGATAAATTGACAGGATTAATTACAACATTTTGCTTACACAGTACTTTGCTGTTATGAAGGATAAAAAATATTTGCAAAAATTTTTGAATTGATCTTTTCAAAATTTTCTTTTTAAGTTGAAAAAAATGTTTTCACATACATACTTTTTTTATCTTAACAATTTTAAGTATATCTAAAATAAAGATATTATATTTAATTTTTTTTTTTTATCATTTCACCCCAAGCAAGGTTATAAAACCACTAAAACAAAGGAGTTACTGAGAGTGTAACTTGAGTAAATTTTATTGAGGAAAAAGGACAAAAAGATTCAAGAGATAGAAGATTGTAATCAATGTAACATTTGAATTTTCAAAGATTATAGTGTACAGGAAAGCAAAAATTACAAGAGAAGGAATTGTTAGCATAGATCTTATGGTTACATCTAGCAATTTCATCAGTAAAATGAGACCTAACTGTCAATTTAGTATTGTATTTAAATTTGTAAAGTCAAGGTACCAAAAAAAGTTCATCAGAACAATTACCATTAAAATATTTATAACAAAGGCATAGGGAATCTATGCTACAGCAGTGGGAAAGTGACTGAAGTCAAGATGACAGATCTGGATTGATAACATTGCAATTTCTTCGTTGGATTATGTTAAGAATCTCTAGATATATAGCAGAAGCACCAGACCAGATGTGGCAGCAATATTCAATTCATGGATGACTGGTAGACTTATAAATATAGAGTAGATTTGTAAAATCCATTATTTATTATTAATATCTGGATAATGATACATACAGTATTGCATGTAAATATAAATTGAGGAATTAATATGAATTTTGAAAATATTTATTTATTTTTACCTAAATTTAAAAAAAAAAAGCCTGGAAAATTAGTAGGTTGCTTGTTATTGTTTATATTTATTGTACAAACATTTGACTTTTCCAAACAGTAGAGTATCATCAAATTACCTGTTATAGATTATTATGAACCAACCTGTCATGTCAATGCCTATAGACTCAGCATATAAATATGAAAACTTGATCATATCTAAATGTAAACATCAAGATGCATAAATCTTGTTTTACCTAGTGTGTTTACTCAACCAGTATAACATAACTTTGTGTGTGTGTGTGTATATATATATATATAAGTCAACACTTAGAGGCGACAGTCTGTTTCATGCTAGATTCAATCGTCAGGCCTGACGATTGCATCTAGCATGAAACAGACTGTCACCTCTAAGTGTTGACTTATGTTTACTTTTATATTTACACATGCTCTATCTCTGATATTGAGCACTTTATCCCATAAATATAGCACATCTTAAGACTATATTTCTTTATATATATATATATATATATACTTGCATATCATGCTACCTTTGAAGACCTAATTTTGAAGCTAATTTGGCTACAGTAAATGGATATATAGTTTAGTCAACAGCATAGCCAGGATGAGCAGCACATTCACTTATTTTATATCTTGTGTATGATGCAATCCCCTTAAAATTAACTTCAAAATTAGGTCTTCAAATGGTACATGTATGTATGTATGTATGTATGTATATATATATATATATATATATATATATATATATATATATATATATTAGCAATTGCTCAAACCTAAACTAGTAATTGGTATGAATTTATGTTCAGCCTGTATAGAAACTTTTTATCTAAATTTTATAATTATTAAAAACCTGGAAAATAAATTAACCAGGCATTACATTTATAAATTTTGTTTTTCATATTTATTTTAATTGTAATTATGACAAAATTACTTTTTCATTTAATTTAAAGTTAATTTACAAGCCAATCTTTTAAAAGGTTTTGAAGTATAAAAAAAAAAAATTTTATTTTTAAAAAAATGAAGGGAATTTGAAATGACTGCTCAACCACATTTCAGTCATTTGTTCAAAATTTATGGCTGGTAAGTGCTGAAAAGGTCTTGGCATGATCAAGAAGCTCTTGAAAAAAATCTAATGTTTGATCATTTGGTCAGATTTGGGGAAGTGGGTCAAGTCATAAATTTTTCATGACCTCCTTGTATAATTTGAAATGTTTTGCACTATATTTGGAAATATACCAATAAGTTACTTGGTCTAGTCCAAATTCTTTTTCATAAAGAGGCAAAGTATATTTAGTTGCATTTTAACAATTCTGCTTGCTTTTATACAGTGTAACTTTTAATTTCAAGATTTTGTTTTATTTTTAATTTTAAAAAGTTACTTATTCTCTAAAGTTAATATCTGCATGAAATCTCTGCATGGTATGACTGCTTTATGTTTGCATTTGAAGGTATGCTAAAAAATTCATGGTTTAGCTCACTTCCCAAAATATAACCAAAGCATCAAAATTTGTTATGGAATCGCTTCTTGGTTAGGCTGAAAACTCTTCAGCATCTACCTCATAAGATGACATGTGCTTTTCATTTTTTTTATCATTTACATTTTCTATGGTAAATTGATTTATTCTGAATATGGGTAAATGTGGCTCTGTCCATCCAGTAATTTGTGAAAAAATAATAACCTGATCAATCAACTGAACTCGTAGTTGAGTGCATTGCAAATAGAAAATCAATGGATGTTTGGCCAGTTTATTATTATCATTATTTTTTTTTTTTTTAGTTTGACAATAGAATAGATCTAACATGCTACTAAACTAATCTCCTCCTCCTTACATGTCTCTCCCACCTACTTTTTCTTTTTGAATATCATATTTCTAATTGGGACTTTCAGGGGGTCTATTAAATTATCCTTTAAACATTATGATGAATATCTCCAGAACAGTTTAATGTTTATAGTATTTGACAGCAGACTGTGATATCAAATATAATTCCCAATACTTGAGGCTATAGAGATAAATGTGAAACTCTCATTTTTTGCTGGTTAATAGTGACAAGAAAATTTACACATTTACAATTTATACATACAAAGACGATTCACTATGTTGTGCTAGACAGTTTTTCTCACCAGAATCTATCGTGTAGATTTATAAGCCTACAGATTTATAAGAATTTTCCTTTCCATTTTTCTTCAATTTCTGTTTGTTTCTTTCTTATATCAATTTTTTTCAACCCCGGATTGTCATCCAATGAGTATATTTTTCCTTCTAGGTATTCTTGGACTGGTCTTGCGCACTTTAGCTAATGAAGATATAACATTATTTGATTCCTTTGTATTGTTTTGATCAAGATTTATTGACATAAATTTGAACTCTAGTTTATTAGAGAGTTCTAATATTACCCTTTCATTTTTCATCCAGGGCTTGAATATTATCTGCCCCCCCTTTTTTTTCATAGTTTATGTGATAAGAAACAGGCTATTTTGTTGGCTAGTGTTGTCAGTTTAGTTACAAGTAGGCTGTGATCAGATTCAAAGTAGGAGTTGGATACTCTAACATTTGTCACAAACTGCCTAAGCCAAGAAACTAAGATACTGAACTCAATAACCTTTCTTGTTACGTTATCTGGGCTATGCCATGTGATGCAGTGTTTCATGGGATGGTTGAACCATGTGTTAAGGATGGAATATCTTTTTGAATAGCAAAAAAACACTTGTTTTAAAGGCTGACATTTTACCAGTAGGATTCAAAAATATTTGAGGTAGAATTAAAATCCCTAATAATGTGCAGTTTTCTGGGATTTTTTTCTTTCAATTATCAAAGGTTTAGTTAATCCTATGAAGAATTTCTTTTTCTAAAACAACACTTTTTTTTTGTTTTCAGTGGGGGCGTAAGCTGATATCACTCCAATCTTACAGCCATGAACAACAATGTTGGCAACTGTTGAGCTTTCTGACTGGTGTAAGATATTGTTTGTTACAATATCTTGTGATTTGTGTATTGAAAATTCCAACTCCATGGTGTCTTTTCTCTTTGTGGTCAGTCCAAAACAAATTGTATCCCAAATGTGCAATGGAGTTGATACCAAATCAATTCACCTCTTGCATACAGACATCATTACTTTCTTTCTAAATGGAATTTTATACTGAAATCATCTGATCCTGACTGGATGTTGATTTCTCCTATTTTCCACTCAAAGAATGTTTCAAGTTTTGATTTTGCAATTTTTTTTAGTCAATAAGTTAGATCAGGGGTTGGCAACCTACAGCATGCAATTTCTAATGGCACACAGCCACAAATGACATCATGAAGTCCAAACCAATAACTATTACAAGATGAAGATATTTAGCTGTTTCAATTTTTAGATATACTAAACTATATATACTATATATCACTATATAAAATATATTGTAGAAATGGTATATTGACCTTGACGTCTATAAAAATACGTATGCTGTTGGCACACTGAATAATTTTAAAACACTAAGTCGGCACATAGCAAAAGGTTGCTGACCCCCGGGTTAGATTGTTGACTAAACCTTTCCTTATCACTAGCTGATTTTTTGACCATTACTTGGTATATCACCAAGTGATGCATCCCTTGATAACCCATGTGACAAATGGTGTGGTATTCGGTTAAATTCTTAGGGCCTTCTCATGAGGTCGTTGGTATTATGTCCGTTTCCTTCTCCTACATAGATGACCATTAAGATGGCTAATGAGTTCAATCTACCTGTTTATTTTTATATCAGTTTGCCTTTGTCAGGTTAAATCTTAAGTGATGTGACTATTTGTTGATCAGCATGTAATTAGAGTACATAAAGTTCTAACAGTATAAACTTCAGTCTTATCTAAGCAAAAGGAAATGAATCACCCAAAATAATTTAAAAGTAATAAATATATTCACTTAACTGTTTCATAGAAGGATAAGAGTGACTTCTAAACCTCTCTAATTAAAAAAAAAACTCTTATCTCGACTGTAAATGAGTTAATAATAATATTAAAACAAATATTAAATCTCAATTATATTCGTTAACAGATAAATGGTTCAGCTGGTAACTTGAATAGCCTAATGATATATCAAGTTGATAGTAGATAAAAAAAAAAAGAACTACTTAAACTTTGAATATTTCTCATCTTAAGGGATCTGATATACCACAATAATAATCCATCTTTAATAAATTTTAGCATTTTGATATAGAAACAAATGTCATCAGTAATTATAAATCAAATCAGTAAATATAGAGAAAATTACAGCAAGGACAAAAGCCATTTTAACTTTGGAAATGTGTGGTCACTAGCTGAATTTACCTGTATGAAATATGTAAATATTTTTCTTAACAGTGTCGAAAATTAATCTTTAAAATAATTCACATTTATATGAATTTTATTGTTTTTTTTTTTTTTAACTTTATATATAATTTTTTAATTAATTCATGCTAGATGATTAAAATGATTTTAGAAAGTATGAAATCAATTACTTTTCTGTCTGAATTTCTGGGATATTTTGCAATAATAATGTTTTATAGGTATAAAATTATTTGTTCATAAAATATTTTCCTATATATATAAACAAAGCAAATTACTTAGCTTTTCATCTAGCCAATGAATGTAACAAACTAACATTCATTAAAGTAATGATAGGCTAGTAATTATTAATAAATGCAGATTAGGAACACTTAACTTAAATTTAGTATAATTTTCTTTCTTTTTTATTTACTTATATCTGTCAAGATCAAAGCTGTATACAATTCACTTATCTTTTTTATCCCAGTAAGTTATATGAATAATGCAAAACAAGAAAATTTATTTACTACTGATAATTATAGATATATTGGTTTCTATCTGAGTTTGTGTTAAATAATTTACTGCTGCCTTAGGTAATCAAAATATCAACACGTATCTGTTAACTTTGTTCAGTAATTTCTTCATTTTCTTGTGTTCTTTTCTTCTTTTACTATCACAAAAATGTCTGCATGGATAGCATTGTAATTAACTTTTTACTTATTCAGCATTTTCCAAACCCAAATTTATCTTGCTTGCAGCTAATATTTCATCCTTATACAGTTTCTTGTCAGAATAAACTTTGGATTGACTATAGATTCAAGTTGTTCGAAGTATGAAATGTTAGAGGAGTTTAGAGAGTTTTATTTGTCATATGAATGAACATTCAGTTCACAATGTGTTTTAAAGTTCTCAACACAACCAAGAAGGAATTCCAAAATTTATGCTCCTGTTTAGTCAGATTTTGAAACATGGGTCAGGCTTAGATATTTTCAGCTCTTGATCTTAAAGCTGAAACGAAATTAAAGGTCAAGTAATTTTTCGAAAAGAATTTTTCTGGTCACTTCTGAAGCTTATAAATTCAGACTTGATAACTGATTTTTATTTGGTACTATCTATTGATTAAATTTTATTGTTTTTTGGGGGGTGGGGGGTTACTAAATCATTGTCTTGAATTTGTGCTTTAGGTTTCAGAATGAAATTTTGTTTGTCAGTAAAAATATTTTATCTGACTAATTCCTCATATTATTTTAATAATGAAAAATTTGAATTATCAATCTTTAGTTGATCATTGTCTCCCATCAGTGTCAAAAACAATGATTTTTATTTGTTCCGCATACCTGTTTTTTAACTATGAGTGGGTAATTTTGGAGAAATTAGATTCCAGTATTCTTTGTTATCTACCAGAATGTTTTCTATGTTGTCCACTTCATGAAAAGTTAAGACATCTTTGTAAATCTTTAGGTTTTTGTTTATACTCATTTACAAAATATATAAGAATTGTTATATTGGTGCTGACAGGTATTTGATGAAGATGAATTTTTAAAATTTTTGTATGAAAAATTAAAGGTAGCTTGACAGAAAGCAAATATTAGATGGATGTTATAATAAAAAATAAATAACAGTAAATATTACATTTCAGAAATTTCTGAAAATATTTGCAACTTCAATAGCAATTAAAACCAAGTTATAAGGGCCAGTGAAAATGTATTACCTTTTTTTAATTGCAACATATTTAATAGTAGAAGCACACAAAACTAAACACAAAAATCTCAAGATTCAAAATTGCTCAAAAATTAATATGGAAGCTCAATTCTACAACAAAATAAACAAATTGCAAGTCCAAACTCGAAGATTCTCAAAAGAAAAACTACCATCTCCTCTCCCAATAAATTGCTTCTAAAAGACATCTAATGTATTTTTACTAGACTGGGTGTAGTTTACTTCCAAGGACATAGGAGAAGCATCTCTTATTTTGGCCAGCCCCTGTTAGAAGACTCACTGTTGACATCACTGGGTAAAACCAATGTATAACTCAATATCAAGTGTGAAGTGTCACAGGGATTAGAAGCTCGTGCACAATTTTTGTTGATGGAATACCATGTCATGTGAGGAATCTGCACCCCTTTGTTGATTCAAACACATCAATTAACTTGTGAGCTGATTACTGTTATTGTCCTCCAATTGCTCTGTGTCTATGTATGTCAATCCAAAATCAGTGAGATGTCTTACGCATGTTCCAAATGTCATGTCTTCATTGACATAGATGTCATCAATATAGGCTGGCCTGGAGAATGGACTCATCTTTTGCCAGTATGGTATCCACAATGGCTTTCATGATAGCCACTGCCACATTGAGCCCAAATCCCATTCTTGTCAAGCAGTACCTCTGCTCCTTATAAATGACAATTTAGCAATCGATGCACATGGATCTATAGGTACACCCTGTGAAGATCAAGCACAGAAATATTGTGTACTTTTCTCTGAACATTCTCTCAATTTTTTCGGCACAAACATCAGCATGAGCCATGTATGCGTCAACATGCTCATTTATCTTGCAGTAATCTAATATTGGACGGACTTTTCCTTCATTCTTTTGAACCACTTCCATTAATGGAATCAGGCCCCTCGGGGGACTTAGTTCTTTTTGGGGATAAGGTATCAGCCACCTTTTATCTATCCATGCTTGTAGTTCACTCCCAAGCTGCTTAGATATTGGGTACTCAGATACCTGGTTCTGTTGGGTGACCATCTGACCACTTCCATGATGTTGTCCAGGTCCTGGTATATTGGTCAAATTCCACAGTAAAGTTAGGTTGATTTATCGTCATCACTGCACAAATATGGGGATTATCAAACATGACTTTGCCCGTTTTTGTAATGTGAACACTGCCCAACCTATCAATGACATCCATTCCAAGGAGCAGGTTGAATCCCAACAATTTCCTCTCCACAACCAGAACATTTATATTGATAGTCACAATTGTCTATCTGGACTTCCATGCTTGTGATTCCTTGACTTCTGAGGACCTATCTGTCAGCTATTAGCATGTCCGCCTCTTGTTTTTTCGAGGGATGACAATTGGATATGTTCGTAAGTGAACGCAAACAACATCCATGAGGGTGGTATGCTTCACCCCATCAATGCATACATCGATTACAGGGATCATCTCTTTCATGACTTGCGGGGAAGAGACTGACACTGACGTGGTCAGGTAGGAGAGGCATCACACCTGGTAGCACTGCATTTACATCCTGGAGGTGGACGAGGCTGGTGCTCTATGCATTGCCCCTTGAATTGTTTCCTGCACAATCTCATGACAAGTGCCCTGGCTGCTGGCATTTATGGCAGCAGTAGCAATGCACCAGAGTCGCTTGCCCCTTCTGGAGGCAGTCCCTCACCAGGTGGTTTGGGCCATTACATCTGTAGCACAATTCTTGCAGAAAGGTCCACAATTGGGAGAACAGGCTTACTTTGGGTGGGCCTTGCAGTTGCTACCACCAGTTTGTCTTCAAGTGGCAGCGAGACCATCCTGGAGTTTGACCAAATATGCTGTTGTATAGAGGCTGGGAGTCTACAAACAAATATGCATGCTATTGTGCAGTCAGGCATTCCTCCAAACAGTACTGCCAACTTTCTCAAATTGGTCAGGTAAACACCTACAGTTTCATTTGAGCACAGTTTCTGATCTTTGAACAACTCATATGCAGAGAAACTGTCTGCAGCAAAAGCATCCTTAATTTATGCTGCTGCATCTGCTCTCTCTTCCTTGATGAATTGCTGATACATTGCAAATGCCCCTCCAGTCAGTTGAAGGGGGATGATGTAATAATAGTAGGATGAGCTGCTTCACACCATAGAGCTAACATACCAGTTTGATTTTCTCAACCCATTCTACTATTAACCCATTACTGTCAAATTCAGGAATCAGCTTTATATCAAATTTGCTATCTGCCATGTTGCCAAAATAGCTTGTTCAAAAATTGATATGGCAGCTCAATTCTACAAGGAAATAAACAAATCACAAGTCCCAACTCGAAAATCCAGGAGCAGAAAGAAATGTTAAAATCATGAATCACAGGTCCAATGTCAAAAATCCCAATACACGTAAATGGTCAGAAATCCACCACAGGGCAACAGTTGCAAGCCAACAGACATAGATAGAAAAATAAACTCCCCCCCCCAATTCATGAATGTTAAATGCTTTTATCAACAGAACAATTTTTTTATTGGTTGACAGTTGGAGAGGACAAACAATATCAGCATATCCAAGATGCCATTATGGCAACACTTGTAACTGACTTGTTTCTATTTTGGTTATTTCGTCTTCAACCTATCTTACAGAACATTTGCGCCCTTTTTCTTGGTAAGTGACTTTCTCTTTTGCAACAAAAATCTAGTCCTCAGCATAACCTCCTTCTTTCTTAATCATGATAGTATATATTCGAATGAAAACATGCATACTGCTTCTTGGTTTGTTTTCTTAACCATGGGCAAATTGTCTCTTTCACCTCACCATTGTTGTAGAAGAACACCAAAGATAGCAAATAAAGAACTCTGTTTTTTGGTTGCTATCCATTTTGTGCAGCTCTGGCACTTGGACAGCAACCACTCTCTACTCCTTCATTCTAGGAACCCATTCTACACAGATCTTTGAGCAGCCAAGAGAATACACTAAATAGCAAACACTGTCATGGTTCACCTGAAGCCTTTCACAGAGTTTTGCAACAATTATTCTTCTGTTAACTGTAATAAGCATATCAACCTATTTTGCCTTATCCACGTTTATAGAAGCAGCTGGCCTACCACTGTGGAGCTTGTCACTGTGGTTAGTTTCTTTCTTGAATTGCCATTAACTCTACCAATACATTTTCTTACAGTCTTTACATCAAGTTCAGCCTTTCCATAAATATTCACTAATCTTCTGAATATTTGCAATATTTTCCCCTTCCAAAAACAAAAATTCTGTGACAGAATTGCTTTTATATATGTCCAGAGAGGCAGCAATTTTGAAAGAGATTTATAGTTAGGAAAAAGGGAAGGTAACTCCACAAATTCTTTGGATTTTTAGGCACTTTATGGTTTATAACAAAAATAAATCAAATAACACTAGGAATTTTGACTTCTACCTGTAAAATCTAAATTAACACTTAACAGATATTACTTTTAGACCAGTTCTTATTGTAGCTTTAAAAAAGAGCAATACTTTTTTTGTTTCTATGAACTTTCATATCAGTTTCCCTTAATTTTCTTCCAAGAAAAAACTGTTTAAGAATTATATTTTTAAAAATCTATTTATGCAATATCTGGAAAATATCAAGAAAAGTCAATCATTTCTATATGACTTTAGACTTCAATTCTTGAAAACTAATCTTTTTTCATGTAATATCAAGGATAAACAAATTTCATTTAATTTTTTTTGTTTTTTATTTGTAAAATCAGAGCTTGAGGTGAAGTAGCCAAGATAAAAGTTAATGGATTTTATTAAATTATTTGATAAAATTGAAATAATTGTTGCATTTAGCAATTAAAAAAATATTTCACAGAAATGGAATATCTTCATAAACTGATTAATACTAACAATTCTTTAAAAAAAAGTTTTTAAAGATGGTTTCAGATGAATTGAGAATTTTGATTCGGTTTTTCTTCTAGCAGATCAAATGTTTTAAATGTTCTATATTATGAAGCTGAGGAAAAGTAGATTTTAATTTTGCATCATTGTTATCAATTTTTAAGTAAAATGATCAAAATCTCTCTTTTTGCAGTCTTACGAAAATATAATTGTGATGTCTGAAAATAGTTTTATTAACAGTTTAAATATATGAAGAATTTGTGGTTATCTAAAATTGAAAGAGAAAAAACTTACTCTGTCATATATAGGTGTGTTGGAATTTCTAACTCTGACCAGAGATAACAAATTTCATTTTAGAAGGGCTTCTTGGTTATGCCAAAAACTTTCAACATAAAGTCATATTTGAGTTTTAATAAACAAAAATAAAGCTTTAAAGTTTTTGTGATTGCATAGAATCACCAAAACATTGTTTCATTTGCAGTATATAAATTAGCAAAGATTAATCCTAATATAATTTTTAAAAATTTTACTCTGCTTTTGTGAGAGCACAACTTGAGATAGTGTAGTAATGTTTTGTTATTATTTGACATATCACTGGTTTTATTCTTGTATTTTCTCAAAAAAAAAAAATGGACAGCATAATACTTGTTTTGTTAAAGTTTGCCTCAATCAGAATTAGCATTTCAAATCTTAAGTATTAGTTGCTACTGCTTTACATATCTGCATATTTGCTATCATTTTTCTTTTTATTTCAAATCTCATGTCTGTCTGCTCTGACATTAAACTCTCTCAATTTTTTAGGTTTTTAAATATCATTCAACCATATTCTGTGCTTCATGTAACAATCTGGTATACTGAATACCCAGTATTTGTTTCAAAAGTTTAAAAGAAAAATCAGACAGCATATATTATAGGCATTTGTGACTGAAATTCTTATATATACATAGATAAGTATCGCCAAAGAAAAGTGATGCCTAATGTTTAAAATAGATTTTTAAAAATGAAAAATCTTTCCTGAATCTTTTATATTAGTTTTATTTTCAAGCTAATAGATTAAGTTTAATATTTCCATTAAGCAAAATACTTTGCTGTATTTCAAAAAATGAATTTAAATTGATTCGAATTTTTTTTTAAATTGCTAAAAATTGCTAATTTTAGGCATAGTTACAATTCTCTCAGCACAATATAATTCTCTTTATTAAAAAAATCTTTCAGAAATGAAATAAGATTTTCTGAAACTTTATTTGAGGAAGATTAGCTGAGGAAGTTTAATCAATCTGATTTGAAACAAATATTACTATAAAATATCAGAGAAAAACATTTTTTTAACACAGAGATGGATGTTTTTGTGAGTTGTTGACAGCTCTATTGATAGCCTGATGTTTGGGAAATTTAACTAATTTTTTTCTAGCGGGGTGGAGGCATATCCATAAAAATTACTTGATGAATATGATATGAATGTCTTTTTATATAAGTTTTTAACTACCCAATATATAAAAAATTTAGGTAAGTATTCTACGTAATTTAATGTTTTATTGAATTTTAATTAATTTGGCTTTCAGTTTCCTATATTCTAGTTTTTTGATATGGTTGTGTATGAACCTCTGTATTTACAAAAATTGGCACATTTATACACACAAAAAAATTCAAAATTCTTTTTAAAATACTGGGAATCATTGAATTGTAGTAAGGTTTTCCATTTATGATTAGTAGTAAATATAGTTAATAATCGACCAGTATAAATTAATACAGAATTTTAAAAGATTTAAAACTTTCTAAATTATTCTAATTAAATTTTTTAAAAATGAAAATAATTCTTGTAAATAATTTTATGATTCAGAGCAGATTTTTGGTAACTGGGGATCCTGTTTTAGACAGAAAAAAATGATTTAATTAAATTCCCCAAAGACTTCAGCTTATAACTAATATAAATATCATGCTCTGCAAAAATTAATTTCTCAAAATTTCATGAAATTAAATACTTAACAGACTATATATATATGAAAAAAAAACAGACCACTTTAAGGTACCATTACAATAATTTATTTCACCAAAATCCTTTTTGAAGGACTCCGGATCATCAGGTAACACTTCCAACCAGGAAATGATCCGGAGTCCTTCAAAAAGGATTTTGGTGAAATAAATTATTGTAATGGTACCTTAAAGTGGTCTGTTTTTTTCATTAAATATTAGCTCTGGATTCACATTGAGCTCTCAGGATTTCATCCTCCCATTCGGTTTACCAAGTTCTTAGTAACTTTTATATATATATATATATCCCTAAGATTTTCTCAAAAAAATGTTTCTAAAATAATTTCATTCATTTATGAATAAGTCCTGAAAATTTCATTAAAATCTGACAGTTATTTGATTTTGGCAAGAATTTCCAAATCAGTGCATTTTTCACCCAAAGAGATGCTAAAATTTCCTACTAATTCATGATCGCCTGCTGATGCAAGAAAATAAATTTTTAACCAAAATTTTGAAGGTTCTAAAAGGACTTAATAATCAAGATCCACGTGTGTGTGTGTGTATATATATATATATATATATATATATATATATATATATATATATATATATATATATATATATATGAGAGAGAATTAATACAAATATGAAATTTGTCACTTAGCTGATGTTATATTCAGCACCCCAACTCCAGTTGCATTGGCAGACCTTTCAGTAATTACTCTGTCCCTCTTCAGGAGCTTATTTTCTCATTTTCGTTATTTTTCACTTTTTGTAAGGTGTAAGGTTAAACTTTTTTGTTTCTCTTCATTGTGTGTATGTATGTATGTATGTATGTATGTCTCAGTCACACACACACACAACAATCAGTAAGATGCTATCAATACTATTGTATGATGTTTGAATACCCAAAACAAAAATACCAAATTGAGGAATGACTTTGTAATTTTGACCCATCTTTTAATTTATTTCCCTAGAAAGTCTTTTAGTTTAAACTCCTTAGAATCTGTTCCAAATTCTCATGGTCTTGTTTGGTTTTACATATATGAAAGTGAAGCAGCTTTGTTTATAAAATCCTTGTTTGCTTTAATAATATCAAGCTCCTTTTGTGAAACAAAAATAAATGGTGCTTGATATGTGACCATAAGCCCATTGAAGTATCAAATAATAATATTCAAATTCACTGAGAATATTTTTTTTATTTAACATGGGTATAAATAATACTAAAATATTGTTCAGGAATATTTAGTATACAAAAGTTAAATATTAATAACTATTCATATGATGTAATACTATTGATTATAACTACATATAAATTAATTATTCAACAATATTTGATTATTGATTGTACATTTTTTTGTATTTGTGATGACAAAGGGACTTCATCAACATACAGTAGTATGACAGTTGAAGTTGAGTTATTTTTTATAAAAATTCATTTGATAGCAAAAAAATCTTTTTTCTTTTTTTTGCTTAGGCCTAAATCAATACAACGTTCATTTGAATTGCTTCCCTAGCTTGTGAATTTGAATATATATCTCAGTAAATATTTATATTAATATTGCTTAATAATATTTCATAGTAGTAGCTCTTTCCATTGCTCATGGCCCATGTTTCTAAGTAAACATTGTTATGAATGGAAGATCAGATCATATATCAATAGCAAAGAATTAGTGGATACCAACGGACATATGATATGAGCTTTAATAATTTATTAAAGTAAATTATTTCAAAGCCATAGATACAAAGAAAGACTTTGCTATAATGTTAGTTCATTTTAAAAATATTTGCTCTTTTATTTATTTTTTAAATTGACTATGCCATTTTGTTCTGGTCATAAATTGGATACAACAAAGGTTTACAAAATTATTCTTTTTTGTTAATAAAAGGCAAGTTTATAGCAGCTTGGATGCAAAAGGGTTAAAATCAATGCCTAGACAATATTAACATTGAACAACCCAACAGACAGACTTAATTTTGGGTGTTCTCTTTTAATTAATTTGTTAATCCTTTTCATCAGCAATGCTACTTGCTACAACAGCTAAGCCATATATTGATGGCTGTCAATGTAAGTACCCAGTTTTTATTTTTATATATATATATATATATATATATATATATATATATATATATAATGTTTATTGATCAGTTGCCTTTTTGCTATCAATTGTAAGAGAAATACTATTCTTAAATGCTTAAAGCCATAGTTTATTTTCAATAATTGCTGGTTGATGTCTTACTAAATTAACCATTAAAGACACTTAGTATTGTATATAGCATATTACTAAGATAAGTTTTAAAAGAACTTTTTCTGTTTTTTAATCTTTTCAACAAATATTAGAAAACTGTGACCAGTTTTTTTTTATACACAATGTTTTTAAAAGGGTTATTTAATATTTTCATCCTTGTAAAAATAAAAACAAGAATGAAAACATTTAGTCTGCAGATTTTTAAAGAATGAGAAGAGATACTATTATTTAATACTTAGTTTTTATTGACACCATATTTCATACAATAGATCTTTAAGATTTTCAGCTATATGTTATATTCATTTGGCAGCATTTGCTAAATGTTTTTCCTTTTCAACTGGGTGGGGGGAATGAAAAGTGTCTTAGCTGAAATATTAATTGCAAAGATGAAGCTAAATAGTCCATGTAATGAAATAGTGAAAATTATTGAAACTCAAAGAAAAAATGTTTTTTTAAATTATTGTTTACTAGCTATAATATCAATATATATTTTTTTCTAACTCTTAGCTTGAGTATAAGAATAAATTAAGAAAATTGTATTGTTTGGTAATGTTATAAAATGCATATCATGTGAAGTTTGAATTTAACTACTAATTAACTAATATGATTGTGTTTCTTAGTATTTAAATTAGAATATGTTGTTCATTTTTTTCAATAATATATATCAAATTAAAAATGTATCTCAAATGCCATTTTATAAAAACAAACTGAAGTACCAAACATTTAGACAGCAATAATTGTTGGAATGGACTTAGCTGGATGACAGTGCAACATTAAGAGGTAGTGTAATTGTAGCAGCCATTGGGTGGGAGTTAACTTGGTTTAACTACAGGTTGATTGTTGTGAGTAAAAAAGATGGGCTTCTCTATATTCGGGGTGGCAAATACTCTAAGGTTAGTTAGGCAGGAGTAACAAGAGTATACTGTGAATTCACAGTCCCACATCTATCAGTGCTCTGTATAGCATACAGTGCATCCCATGGGTTTTTTTAATTATCGGCCAACAAGGATACCATTGACACCACTGCCTTGATTATGGCACCTTACCTAGGCTAGAAAGTATAACCATTATACTATATAAGACTAATCTTACATCATATGATCAGGTAAAATCACATTTTTAGCTCTTTTGAGAATACCAAAAAGTTTATATATGTGTAAGCAAATGCTGGAAACTATAGATCCAGTCTGTTTGCAAGTTGTACAAACTGGTAGCTATTCTGTAATACTAATAGTGCTAGGTATGTACTGTTGGAGTTTGAAAGGGTCACTAGTGAAACTGTAGTCTGTCTTGACAAGTGTGATATAAAACAAATCATGTTGTGGATGATTTGCACCTTTTTTCTAATGGTGATGGTTTGTCCAGTGGGTGGGGTGGGGGAGACAATACAATTGTGTGTCATATGTGGATGACATAAAACTAATTCCAGGAATACTTGCTTAACATTCAATTACTCCACTGACCCCTGCGCTTATAAGATTTAAAAACAAATGGCATGTTGCCTGTAGCTACACCAATCAAACACAACTCTGATATGGATAGCCCCAGTAATGACTTCAGCTCTTTACAGACTCCATCCTATTGTTATTCAGGTGAAAGAAGAAGCTATATGTCATTTGGTAGCTGTCTCTAATCTTTTACTAATTCAATTTATTAACTCAATTGCCATTTACAAACAGGTGATGGATTTTGCAAGTAACCCCCTACAAAGCATGAAATTATATCAAATGCTTTCATTACTACTGAACATATTGTGTGAATGATTCTTTTTTTAATATTACTCTATGCTTTCATTTTATAATTTCACAACTCTCTCTCTCTCTCTCTCTATATATATATATATATATATATATATATATATATATATATATATACATACACTTCATTCATGTCTAATCAGTTAACACTAACATGGAAATATAAGTGGCTTCATATTATAAGATATATACTTATATACTGAAATAATAACCAAACTGATCTTTCTCTCCCTCCCCCATTCCACATATATTTAATATATAAATTACTGAGATGAGTGATAATTAAAATAAAATTATGAATCCTAAAAATCATGTTTTTAATTACCTACTACTATTGAGCTTTATTCAGTTGTGAATTATTTTGAATTGCAGCTGGTTTCATGCTATTTCATCAGATTGTTTTGGTTTTAGGCATTCATTTATCACCTGATACACCTGTTGTGCCTTTTTTAACATTACAAATGATGACATTTAACACTTACTGTTCACAATGTATTACACTATAATAACTAGTCTTTTCTTAACATTATTATTTTTTCGTTAAGTTTTTTTTTTTTTTTTTTGTCATGATAAGGGTTCAAACAATATTTTTGGTTAAGTAAACAATTTCAACTTCTATGTAATAATAGTATTAAATAGTTTGAAAAAATATATTTTGGATTCCTAGAAAATGCAAATGATATAAGTAATAAACTGTATTATCATTATTGTTTCCTTTTAAGGGGTAAATTGCTTACAAACTCAATATAAAGTATAAAACATGAATGGTATGCTTGAAGATTATCTAATAACAAGAACAGTTTTCATCCTCGACTTGTTAGTGTACATTAATACCTGAAGAGGTATATTTAAATGTAAATCAGAAATCATTTTTTAATATTCTTCAAAATGTCTTATTGATATTTGAGCAATGATTTACACAAGATTATATTTTAGCAATATTGACAATTTTGTAGTTCTTTTAATGATTTGAGGTCATTAAAAATTATGATTGGTGTGTGTGTGTGTTCATTTATATGTTTGATCAGATCTCCTACATTTTTCAACCAATTTCAACCACATTTGACACAGTTACTGCTAATGGTCCTGCGGAGGTTTTGACGATGCCAAAAATTGATTTAAGTCAATATTTAAATCAATATTATCGATTTCTTTTCATTTTTGATCGGATACATGCGTGTAAATATATGTGTTCACTGCATGCAAGCAGATATGGGCACTTTTCATGTCAGAATTAATAGCGGTAGCATAATTAGAAAAAAGTCGGATTTATGGGAATAAGAAAGGACAAGAATGGCCATATTTTGGTTTCGGATGCAAAAGTTATCACAATGAAAGATTTCTGTCGGAGCTGAACTTTGCGCTCCAAAAGCCAATCAGATTAGTATTATTAGTCACACATTGCTCGCTGTTGATTAGCCCTTTCATGCTCCAGGGTGATGCGAGATCGTGTGTGAACAGGGGGTGTCACACGTGCGCGCATCAAGCATCCCAAATGAGGTAGAGGTTTTAGGTAGCCTACTTTTATTTCAGGATTTAACACTCATACCATGGTTTTTAAAAAGGATCTTATAATGTTTCAATGAAGTCATGCATTACTTTCCATGTTTTCTGCATTTGCACAGTAAACATCAAGGCCATTTTAAAAGGTACTTACAGAGCTACATGTCAAATATTACCAGAAAAATCAGTAAAAGCAAGGTGAATCTATTGCTTTTTAGGTGTTTGTAGCCCATTTAGCCTACTAATGCATAAGATTGAATTTATGCCACTTCACGCCACCACTTTTAAGCCAAGTGGACAAAATTGGCTCCCCCCAATTGTCCAATTTGTCCAATGTTTAACAGTTGATTGCATTTTTATTCGAGGGTACACCAGGGGACTGTTATGTTTTTCATGCCATTTATGTGTAGGAAAAGGCACCTACTTACTATAATTTTACTACTGCGCATCACTGCCCAAAAAAGTTCTCACATGTTTTCATCTAAATTAGTGCTACTTAAATGCCTTCATCAGCCATCAATAAACGAAATTAACATTGCTTCAAATTTTGTTCATAAGAAGTGTAAAACGCTTGTATTTTCAACTTTTGATCAATAAAACTACCTCATATCTCCTGACTGCTCAAAATTTTCAAAGAAAAATGAAGCTTAAAAATCTTATTTTCTGATTGGCTTACTTTGAGAGACTACGCTACATCGGTGACGACATAAATCAAAAAGGCAATGCCTATTTTGGGATAAGGAACTACATAGCTTTCATATTTATCAATAAAAAACCCAATACAATGAAGTTGCCAGATACTATTTTGAAACGTCATCCTCCACTGTGCAACTGCTTTTGACTAACCCTGCTGGAGCTTAACCAATCGCGTCAACTGTTCAAGGTTACTGCGAGCTCATTGCATTCATACCAGCGTTTAACCTGGGGGCCCATCCAATCATATGTGCAAGCAGTTCTCTTATTACACATGTGCATTGCATACATACATCACCTTAGTATGTGCACTCAAGGTCAACCGCCAACCAGCCCCTTTTATACCATAACTCTCATGAGTGTTTACACTTCTATGATTACTGTCCCACACTTGGCTCACTTCATTCGCTTCTTATGGAAACCACAAGTTGTTAATTACATATCCAAACTGTTTTTTTGGTTTTTTTTTTACTTCTTAGTTATAACTACACCCGTTTCCGCATTTATCGAGTTTACTTCCCAAATTACCTACTACCATTTTAGCTTTAGTTAAATTTTGTAAACTTCACTTTTTTTGACTTCGATCCCCTTTTGATACAGTTACATACATTTTTGGAATCCCACTAACCTGCTTACAATTAGACTACATGTTTTTTTGCACTCAAAAAACCTACATACCTTTTATTACATTTGCTTTTTAAAATTGGTTAAAATGCCGCCTAAGAGAAGAAAACTTTTTGGATGGCGCACGGCTGCTGCCTCCATTACAAGAGCAGCAAGGGCAAGTAAAACCACAGAACAAACTTTGTTGCGCCTTTCTCAGATGGCCTCACACTCTGCTGCCCACATCTCCACAGAAAATACTGCTGAACGGACTGAGTAGCGTCAGTTATGTCATCACAACGTGCTAGACTTTTAACTGAAGATCATTTAATACAGAATTCACAGGACACAATATGTGTTTCTAGGGCCAGGGCTTCTGAGTCCCCAACACAGACAATCCTTCAGTGTTTAAGGAATGCCAGTGCTACAGCATATTCTAGAGCTTTAGAAGGCCCTGAACAAACCACTTCGTGTTGCTCTAGGAATGCTAGGGCAACAGCATCTTCCAGGGTTTCGGAACAACCTCAACCTCAACAAACTGCTATTCGTCGTTTAAGAAATGCCAGTGCTACTGCGTCTGCCAGAGCTTTAGAAATTCCTGTGCAGACCACTAATTATCGTTTGAGGAATTCCAGATTTACTGCGTCTGCCAGAGCTTCAGAAAGCCCAGGGGTACAGTGAACACAGCTCAACAACAATGGCTAAATCGCAAGGACAGACGCTCAGCATCGCGGGTCTACATTTATGTGAACAATGTTTCGCCCATGGACAGCTTTACGTAGGCTACTCCAGAGTCGGGAGTAAGGATAACATTTATATTTACTCTCCAACAAACAAAGCTAAAAATATTACCTCTGCAGAAGTCCTATAGCCCATGGTCAGTCACATTTAAACGCAATGTACACATCTTTATATCAGTTGCATCATAGGTTCCTTCATTTTTGAACCCGGTTTATTTAAAGGTCGTCGTAGTATCCACTTGCCATTACTAAGACATTTCATTAAAGGTTGTCTTGCTCACCAGATGCTCCCTTTGCATTTACATGTGGACCATGTAACCATATTCAATTGCAGCACAAAACCAATACGTGGAAAGGTGTATTCATTTAATTGTCAGAAGTCGAGTGCGTTCACGCAATCCAGGCCTCAGCAAAAAGAAGCATGATAATAAAAGAATAGTAGCATGCAGAGTTATAATATGCATCCTCTGCCGTACACCGTTGGTGTGTTTCTCCCCTTACCATAAGGGCTGTTTTAGGTAACGCTACATGCGCTTCATGCTTGCCTCAACTGGCTGTTATAAACTACAAAAACAATTTGTGCCACTTACAAGTACTCACCCCGGCTATCGCGTTTTACTTCGTTGCAACTGACACAGGGCTTCATGTAATGTCTTGCTCTCAGGGATAATAAAACCATCCCATTGGAATACAAAGCCATCTGCCACAACTCACCAAAAACTTCCTAAGGCCCATGTTTGTATTGAACTTGACAACTTTTAATTGGAGGTATCTTAGTAATGGCAAACGGCTGATGCTACCATAGCTGTTCATTGCTTCCTTTTAAGCCTTACAATTTTTTCTTTCGTTGTACTGATGAATACCAACAACGTGTGTATATTACATTTTTTATGTGGGTGGCCATCAGTTCTACTAGGCTTCAGCCTTACATGCATGTACAAAATGAATATGGCAGTTATGACCTTCCATTCAGAGGAAGTTTACTCCTGGGCAAAGCCAGGCTTTACTGCTAGTATATATTTTATAGTCAACATTACTGAGTATTTACTTAATTTATAATTAATAAATTAATTTTAAATTTTCTCCTTCAAAACATGTTAAATAATGAATCCTTATAAAAATGTAATAACTGGCAGCTGTATTTTAAATGTCTTGTTGATATCTAAATTAAAACCAAAGAAATGAAGGATTAACATTTTCAATTGTTCTGTTGTAGTCACTCTATCAATTAATGTTGGTATTTCTAGTGTTGATTTTATGCAATTCATATCAGTTATAGAAAGTATTCAACTGAACATAAAACTTGTTTTTCAAGAATGACTACATAACAATATTTTGCACAAATTAAAAGAATTCTTTGATTTCAGCATTATTTTAGTATAAAAACAATTCCAGGATTTTTAACTGCTGAAATATAGTCCTTAATCTATCAAAATGTCATTGTCAATATTAAAGGAAAGTCCATGATTCTTTTTTGGTTAGCTCAGTTAAATGAGATAGAAGTAAATTGCTTTAAACAAAACAGACAAAATATTTCCTTAATTATCAGGTGTATCTGACCACTAACATGTACAAAAAATAAACAGTTCTTGGCTACTTAGTCAATTGAAGCACAGCACTTAAAACACTCTAGTCTTTGTCACCTGTGAATCACTTTATATATTGTGTACTTTTTTTTGCACATACACAATAATTGAATGCTTAATTGGTCAATTTACAAGGGTCCCTGAAAAGTATCAACTAACTTGTTTATTTGTGCAAATGCATCTGTGCATGTCTGTATGTAGTATAAGAGAATAGAAATGTATATTTATATAATTTGACAAATCTCTTGAATAATTAGCTTTTTTGAGTTTTAATTATATTGATAATTTTGTTTTTAACAGTAATAGTACTTTTTAATAGTTTTCCAAGTAAAAAATAGGCTACATTACACAAGTGGAGAGATTTAAATGTTCTTTTGTATAAGGCCATACAAATTGTTTTAATAGTGATACTTTCAAATAGACTTTTTTGAGTTGTTCATGATAGGCTCATAGCTTTGTGTGAAATTGACTGGATGAACCTGTTTCATTACCTTAAATACTTAGAGAAGCTTTCATTTACTGCCATCTGTTTTCTTTATTTTTTTTTTTCTTTTCCTTTTCAACCATATTGACAACTACCACACTACTTGTTACTCACTGAATATTCAAGTCTAAGCAGAGGGCATTTTAATTATTGACTTTTCATATACTGTGTTTTATTAACAGATGTATATTTCCTGTAACTGCTGCTTGATCCTACTGATACAACTGCAAAATTGCTTGCTTAATGAAGTTTGTAAAATCTGAAATCAGATTTTCTTTAATCTTTCTCTATCATCAGGACAGTTTTTTTATAGACAATATGTTTACCATAATGGTCTAACTGTTAACTCACAGGGTTCTGTATAATATAAACACCCCACCTTTTTTTTTTCTTTAACATCATTCACTTAAACTTTTGCCTCAGTTACATTTGGATAATAACTTTCTGCTCTGTATGATACTATCTGATGATTTGTATTGTGTTCAGGTAAATTGGTTTTGAAACATCCCATTTGTAACCATAGCAATGTACTCTGGGGACTTCAGTAATTTGGTAGCATAAGTTTCATAAAATTATAGTAACACCAACAAAAGTTATGTAAATTTCAGGAAGGATGTATTATATTGATATCCTCCAAGCTAGTAATGTGGTTCATCATTAGTGTCATGTAGATGAAGAACTGTAAGAGAAGGGCTGTTTTTGAAGAGAAACATGTTGAGAAAAACCTTGGCAGACATGATATATTAAAAAAAAAATTCTTAATCATTTCACTTCAAGCAAGGTGACAATGTCACTAGAATGCAGGGGTTTACAGAGAGTAAAAGAGAATGACAAGATAGAAAATGGGGAAGACTGAGGAAAGGACAAAAAAAGGAATAGGGTTTAAGAAGATGGAAGATGACGATTGATGTTGCATTTAAATTTTTGAAGATTGTAGTTATAAGGGAAGCAAGAAATCAGAAGAGAGATCCACAAGCAAGAAGTGCAAGAAAATAAACTGTTAGAGTAGAAATGGTGGTTATATCTAGTTAGTTCATGTGAGACCTAGTGGCCAGTCTAGTAGCATGCTTAAATTCATGCAGTTGGGGGCAACAAGAAAAAACTCATCTGAACAGTTGTCATGAAAATATTTGTAGGACAGACAAAAGGAAGTCACGTTTGAGAAAATGACTGGAGACAAGATTCCTGGTCAGGATTGATTGTATTCTGGATCTTGCCAAGAATCTTGGGATGCACAGTAGGAGCCCTAGTTAACCACCGATTGGAGGTCCTTTTTAAGAGTAGTTGCCAGGTTTACTTTGTTAGATCTGTTGGACTTGCTATTAAGACAGGAATAAATGTCAGTGTCATCTGCATAAATACCTAGTTGGGTACTGATGACATCAGGCAGATAGTTGAAGATCAGAAACAGTGTAGGTCCAGGGATATAGCCCTGGAGTACCCCTGCATTAGTATGAAATGATCTGGAAGCATGCCTGTTCAATACAGCCCTCATTACTTGATTGATTAGGAATGATTGGATTAAGCCAAATATACATCCTGTGACATCGTAACCCTTGAGCCTGTGTAGAAGGCTAGCATGCCAAACCTGTTGAATGCCTTTGAGACCTCTAGAGCCACAGCTCAAGCATTGCCATTCTTATCAAGAAGTTGATAGATAACTTCAGAGATGGCTGTTAACATATCGACAATAGACCTTTACAAACAAAGATTACTGAACTACTATGTAATATCAGTCCTCCTATATGGCAGTGAATGCTGGGCAATCTCCTTGCAGATGATAGACTGGCAGCAACAGAAATGACGTCCTACAGAAGGATGTTGGGAATACCATGGACCAAACATGTGAGCAACAGCAAAGTTCTATAGACAATGAAAACAAAAAGAACACTTACACTTAATATCAGGAAGAGATAGTTGAAAATTTTTAGGGCAAATAAAGAGGAAAGAATGCTTGGAAAATTTGATACTTACAGGACAGATCAAACATAGGAGACAATTCATAAACTACCTGGGGAGCTTGAGTGAATGGATGGCAGAACAGGATTTGGGAGAGAGGGTAAAAAGACAAAATTGAGAGCTACAAAAGATAGGTAGTTGTGGAGAGCCCTGATTGCAACATCTGGTGGGGCATGGCACATAGAAGATAGTGTTTAAAATTTGCTGTTTGTAGTAGAAGGGGGCTCAGTATGAGAAACAGAACCTTTTATAGATATAAACAGTGTGGATCTGGGGAATATGGTGATTGTTGGGCCTAGAGAATGTTGTGCTCCGTCAAAAACTGCTGCTACACTGAATGAGCATATGCATTCTCATGGAGTTGCTACTCACTGGACACATGCAATTCTATCCTTTTCCAATAAACAGCATTCTGCAAATGCTACATGTCACAGTACTGTTCTTTGTTTACTGTTTGAGTGGAGCATACTCATGATGAACAATGCCCTTGTAGTTGAAGAAAACTGTCAACAGTGTCTTCACATTGCTTCAACTCATTCGTGCTTTCTTTGGTCTTGGAGAGGTTGGGGTCTTCCACTGTGATTTACCACATTGATCTTGTAAGAATTTTAAAGCCAAACTTATGTTGCTCTTGAGGTTAGAAGGCCAATGTTTTCCCGTCATCAAGTGGTATGTGAGTAGGGTTTTTTTTTTCTATATAAAAAATAACATGATCAAAAGGGCTACATTTATAAATTCAGAATTTGTGGGAGAAAAACTTAATCACATTCAAATATATTTTCTCAAAATTCATTATAATGAAGATATATCAAATTCAGGAAAATAACAGGCATTACACACACACACACACACACACAAACACACACACAAGTTTGATTAAAAAGAACCAACAAGGTCTAATTTTTTTTATTGTATTTTTATAATTTTCAGATAAAGTATTCTGCTCAAAGTTATGAGTAAAGTGTCTAAAGTTGATATTTTGTTAATTTTGTTCAAGTACTTTCAACTTTGACAGTCATCAACAAGAACCAATGTGGTGTCTGTGTTGTAGTTAGAATTTTTTTGTCTGCATCTTTGTATTAGGCTGGATCTTTGAAGTTATCTAACATGACATCATGTGTAATGCCTATTAGGAACAAGGCCACATAAAATGATTGTGATTAATTCATGAATTAATTTAAATTTTTTATTTTATTTTATATTTTTATTTTTTATTATTACAATAAAATATGTGTGCACATTAATTCTATCATATGCACTTTACAATACCTTCTCCTGTGCTGAATGATATTTAATGTGGGATGTTTATTTTGTGTAATAATAATTTCTAGAGTTTTGAGTCTTTCCTTGCATTGGGTGATGTAGAGTATTTTAGTGTTATCTACTAGTATTTTTCTTATGTTGATAGTTGTACTTATGGTCATTCATGATGTACTGATCAATATGTGCACAGATTGCCCTAAGTTTTGACAAGTGACAGGTCAATCTGTGAGAGTGGTGCATGTGTGTCCAAGGTAAATATTTAATGTTATTTTTTGATTATTAGTGTTGGAGATGCAATCTCCGGGTGGTGGGATGGCATGAGAATTCATAGACAACATTTTTACATAAGGCCTAGTTTTGAATTTTGTTGGTTAGATATTTTAAACTTATTGTAGTAGGTGTTTGTTAGGATCATTGAGTGATATGTACCTGTGAATTATGTTTTTAATTGCTTTTTCAACCTTCTTATAATTAGGGTGCATTTGTTTACAATAGAATAAGTTAATAATCTGCTTATTTTTGTTTATGTCAGGGAGGGGTCTGGCATCATGTTTTCTAAATTTTTTAAAGAAAAAAAATTCTTGGTCTAACTAAAAAAGGATTCCAAAATAAGTCTTGATATTTGGTCAGATTTTGGGAAATGGGTTGGGCTGGAAATCTTTTGATTCCCTCCTCCCTTAAATGATCAGAGCAGCCTCTCTAAGCACTACCAAAGCGTTTGGGCTTCTAATGACCAGTCGGAAGCAGCAGCAGCCAGCAAACTGTCACAGCCACTAGTTAGTCTGATCACAAAAAAGTTATAGCAGTTAAATCATTGTGGCCCTGGTAAAATAAAGAGAACCAGTGAACCATATCCTGAACAGCAAACAAGGTATGAAATTCTACTTCTGTTCAATAGACATGGAATGAGTATGAGCCAGATGATAGGTGATTAATCTGTAAGGGGGGGGGATATGAAAGAATTCATATTAAGTAATGACTTAATATAAGTTCTGATGTCTACTACCAACTAAAAAATCAGGATGATAAAACTTAATTCACTCTTAATTTTTCAGCATTGATAAGTAACAGTGGATGAGCATATTCTAAATTAAACAAGTTGTGGGGAGGGGCTGAATTAAAAAGTTTGATAATTGATAGCAATGGAGAAAAGAAAATAACAATAAAAGTGTTATGGAGTGATTTCACAGTGGAGGCTTGTATTTGTACTAAGTCAGTCCTAAAACAGGTTCAACATACAAAACGTTAGGAACTTCATATAATAGGTATGACACAGTAATCTAGTTGTGGTCGCTGATACTTTTAGTATCCGACTAACGGTTGTCTGACATCGACTGACTGACCAACTCACTGAGCGACTCCTCGTTACTCTTACTACTACTTATTATAGATGGGAGTCGATTAACTATAGAATAGGTGTGTTCTACTATAACAGAAAGGAAGGATAAGTATCGGAAAGAAAATGAAAAAAATATAACAAAGAGTTAAACATTTACAAACAACAAGATGGCACAAGGCTTACTAATAAGGACTCTTCAAATTCTTTTCAATCTTTAAATTTGACATTTTTTTTATGGACTGGGCAAACTGACTTTATTTCAATGGTGGTCTGGTGAAAATTAAGGTGACTCTGAAATAGATCTTGATTTCCACAGCCAAATATGATGGGTGGCAGTTGTGGTAGGGGGCGGGTGAAGGGTTCAGGTAAAGCCATTCACTTGGGATGGGAGGTGGTGGGTGTAGGAGGCAGTGAATAGTCCAGAATCTCACTTGTGATTGGTGGTACCAGGATGGTGAGCTACCTTCTACTTGGCAGGGGTGAAGGCTCTTCAAATGGTGATCAACCTTCCCTATTCTTCTTTGTTTTTTCTTTTTCTTTATTAAGGAATTATTCATGTAGTAGTTACCAAAAATCAACTTTAAGTGAATGTCAAACTTAAATATGGGTGTGTATGTATTTGCATGTATGAATATTGTATTATTATATATTATGTTTATTATATATATTTTGTATGTATTATATATTTTAAAATTTATATGTATTATATATATTTTTATTTTTAAATGATGTTTTTAAATATTTTAATATGTATTAATATATATATGTTGTATATATAAATATATGTATGTATTACATATATGCATATATATTAATGATGTTTTAATAATATGTATGTAAAAATGTATATTGTAAAATTTGTTTTTAATTACATATATATTTGTATTATATGATAATATATATGTTTTTGATATATAATATGTTTTATATAATTGAATAAAATGTATGTTTGATAATTATATTTGTTTTTAAATAAAAAATTTATAATATATATTGTAATAATTTATATAATATTTTTATATAATGATATATTATTATTAATAATTTTAATAGTAGTATTATATTTTTATGTATGTATGTATAATATATGAAATTTATATATATGTATGTATGTATATAATATTATGTATATATATATTTTATGAATTATATATGATGTTTTATATATATGATGTATGTATTATATAATAATGATGTATGATAAAATTTTATTATGAACATATATTATGTATTTTATATATGTATGTATGATGTATATTATTATGTATGTATGTATATATATATATGTATGATTAATATTATGTTGTATTATATATGTATGTATAATTTATATTATATATTATGTATGTATATATATATATATTATTATGATGTTTTTAATATTTTATATTATATTATGTATGTACATATATGTATTAAATTATGTATGTATATATGTATATATATGTATGTATTAAATATGTTATAATATATATGTATTATAATTAATATATTTTATGTATGATA
Source organism: Acanthosepion pharaonis (assembly GCA_903632075.3). Lineage (NCBI taxonomy): Eukaryota > Metazoa > Mollusca > Cephalopoda > Sepiida > Sepiidae > Acanthosepion > Acanthosepion pharaonis. The sequence goes on from CAHIKZ030004539.1 coordinate 4,096,285, forward strand.
AATGTAAAATTATGTATGATATTTTATATAATGTATGATGAATATAATATTATTATATGATGATTTTTAAAATGTATTTTAAATTGTTGTATTATATTAGATTATATATATATGTATGTTTTAATATATGTATATATAATATATGTATGTATATATTATTTTATTTTATATTTTTGTATTATTATTTTATATGTAAAACTATTATTATTATTTTTATATTTTATTATATATATATGTATATATAATATGAATAATTTTATGTAATGATGAAAAATATGTAATGTATTATGTATTTGTTTAATATTTGAAATTATATACAAAAAATGTGTTTAAATGCAAAATTTATGCAATATATAAAATATTTATTGTAAAATTTTTAATATATAATATATTGTATTATATATTTTGTATATATATTTTATATATTTTTATATATATATATTGTATATATATATATATATATATATATATATATGATATATATATATTTTTTGTTTTTAAAATAATATATATATATATATATATGTTTTTTTATATATATATATGTTATATATATATTTTATATAATAAATATTTTAAAATATATATTATTTTTTAAATATATTTTGATATATAATGAATAAATCTTAAAAACACAAGCACATCTCCAAATATTTGTTACAAAGGAGCATGCTTGATGAAAAAATGCTCCAAATTTAATAAAAACAAAGTTTATCAAAATCTTCATCTTTTTATTAAGCAGAAAGACTAAAGGATTTTTTTTTATTATTAAATTATTTTTTTATCTTTTTTTAGAATCTTTTTGAAGTTTTAGTTAAAATTTTATTTTTTCTTGTGTCAGAGGGTGACCATAAATTAGAGCAGGAAATTTTAGTCTTTTTTGCAGTGTGATACAGATTGTTTTGGAAATTTTTACAAAATCAGATAATTGTCAGATTTTAATGAAACTTTAAGGGCTTGAAATTATTTTAGAATTGTTTCTTTTTCAAGAAAAATTCATTGTGTGTGTGTGTGTATATATATATATATGTATATATATAATATTTAAATTTATGAAATTTCAAGAAATTCTTTTTTGTGGCGCTTAATGTTTATATGGTTATAAGTACAGGTGCTTGGAGGATTTGTCATTAATTTTTTTTTTTTTTTTTGTCAAACAGGACTCCCAGTTATAGAAAATCTGCTCTTATTTGTAAAATAAAAAGATTTAATCATTTTCTTTATAAAATATATTATGAACATTATGGTTTTTTTGATAAATAATGAATTTTTACAAGTTTGTTTTTTTTTTTTTTTTTAATTTATAAAGTTTAAATCTTAAAAATGTGTATTAATTGGTAGTTGTCAAGAGATATTAAATTAAGACTGTATTTACTAACCATTTTTTGTGTGTATAAAAATTTGTAAATAACGGATGTAAATCTGGATACCAAACATCACACTATCAGAAAATAAGAGTGGTAACTATTCTAAAGTTAAACTTTACATATAGCTAATTATTCTCAAATAACATTTCAAAAAAGTATATTTAATTTTAAGAGATTTTTAATAAAGAGAATTATGTTAACAGATTTGTCAATATGGCCAATTTTAGAGATTTTGTTTATTTTAATAATTCCACTCAATTTAAATTTGGCTTGAAATACAGCAAATTATCTTGCATATTAGAAATATTAAATTTAATCTATTAGCTTGGAATTAAAACTAAAATAAAAGCTACAAGAAAGATTTTTTCATTTTTAAATGCATTTTAAACCTTGAGATATATATATATATATATATATATATATACACACACACAATGCATTCAAAAAGTATCAATTTCTGGGCATAAAATAAAATCAATTTTGTACATTTCACAAATTTTATTTAATCATCTTCAGAATACTCCCCCTTGGGAGTTCACCTACTTCTCCCAGCCTCTCTGACATTGCTTATAAAATTTATGGCAGAGTGAATTGCATCAAGGTGATCTTTTCTCAGATGCTTTTAGCTGACCCTGCTATACTGTGCAGTCGACAAAACAATGTGCAAAAATTAAAATATGAAATGGTGACAATTTACCCATCACTGAGGTATATATATATATATATATATATATATATATATATATATATTAATATACACACACACACACACACTTTTTTTTTTTTTTTATTATTAAACTTCATTGCCTGTATTGCATGACAAATTTCTCTGAAATGATATTTTATACCTTTTGGCAGCTGCAGCTAGAGAAGTTTGTATGTATATTCTGGCACACATGCATAGGCATGTGTGAATATATAGGACATGCATGCATACACACACAGTGTCTCAGCTACAATGCTGTCTGGGTAATAATAGCATATAAGTTGTAATTTTAGAGGAATCTGTCATTAGCTAGATTTTTTAGATAAGTGAATGAAGGTAGAGAATCTGATATAAGACTTAACAAAAGGAAGGACTTTATTTTAGACAATGTGGTTGTCATGGTAGTTTTGTGTTTGTGAAATGTTCATACAGCTTGGCAAAATGGTCGATCTGTTTTTTTTTTAACAAAATTTAAAGTAAATAGTTTATTTCAAGGCACCTTCCACTATCATTTGAGTTGAGCCCAGTTTTTTAAACAGCCAATCTGGAGATTGCCTAGCCAGTAATTTTTATGGATCATGATAGTTATGAGTGGTGCTGAAGTCCTTGTCTTGACCAACTTATCAAAAATCAGTATTTTCTATGTCTAAATATTGGGCTACTGACTTTGAGAAGTGTGTTGGCCTGAGAACCTTTCAGCACCCCTTTGTATTTGGATAAAAACTACCATTTTCATAAAGGATTGTGACAGAGAAGTTCTCAAGAATATTTGGCTGAAAAAGTATTAAGCAAGTCTCCTGGCACAAATCTTATTGAACATGACTGGTCCAAGTTTTGACTCTCATCATAAAACATTGTTGAATTTTTGATGCTCTTAAAAAATCTTTTTTTTTTTTTTTTTCTCTTATCAGTTATTCTTTGGATTCTGTCTGAACCATCCATGTCCAAAATACATGCAGTTTCCTAGTTTTTTTTTTTTTTTTTTTTTTTTTCTCTTATCAGTTATTCTTTGGATTCTGTCTGAACCATCCATGTCCAAAATACATGCAGTTTCCTAGTTTTTTTTTTTTTTTTCTCTTATCAGTTATTCTTTTGATTCTGTCTGAATCATCCATGTCCAAAATACATGCAGTTTCCTAGATTTTTTTTTTTTTTTTCTCTTATCAGTTATTCTTTGGATTCTGTCTGAACCATCCATGTCCAAAATACATGCAGTTTCCTAGTTTTTTTTTTTTTTTTTCTCTTATCAGTTATTCTTTTGGATTCTGTCTGAACCATCCATGTCCAAAATACATGCAGTTTCCTAGTTTTTTTTTTTTTTTTCTCTTATCAGTTATTCTTTGGATTCTGTCTGAACCATCCATGTCCAAAATACATGCAGTTTCCTAGTTTTTTTTTTTTTTTTTTTTTTTATCTTATCAGTTATTCTTTGGATTCTGTCTGAACCATCCATGTCCAAAATACATGCAGTTTCCTAGTTTTTTTTTTTTTTTTTTTTTTTTTCTCTTATCAGTTATTCTTTGGATTCTGTCTGAACCATCCATGTCCAAAATACATGCAGTTTCCTAGTTTTTTTTTTTTTTTTTTTTTTCTCTTATCAGTTATTCTTTGGATTCTGTCTGAACCATCCATGTCCAAAATACATGCAGTTTCCTAGTTTTTTTTTTTTTTTTTTGTCTCTTGGCATTGAAATCACATAATTTTTAATCTAATTTCTGATTACAAAAAACGGTTCTTTGAATTTTTCCATTTCTAGTACTAATGATAAAAAGATATAATTATAATTATTTATTGATTTTTAAACTATCAGGAAAATTAAAATCTATAGATCATAATAACATCTAAGTTAAATATGATTTAAATTTTACTTATGTTAAAAAAAAAATGAAATGTGCAAGTTTCTACTCAGTTCTTTTACTTTCCATAAAGTTTGCAAGTTAAAAGTCTGTTTAAGTTCAAAATAATTTTTTTTTATTTTTAATTTCTTTAAACATTGTTAATTCATGCATATAATATTATAAATTACTAATTTAATCATTATAATCGAAATTATGTAATATAAACACAAAATGAATTCATGTTATTGTTCTGCTGGGCTCTCTTTTAAGACAATTTCATTTTTTTTTTTTTATTTATAAAAAAAAAAGTGTTGGCTGCATATCAAAACCTAGAAAAAATTTAAAATCTTATATAAAATTTTATTTTAAAATTCAAATTTTCAATTATTCTTAAGTAGAAATTTAAAAAATTCCATATCAGGAGTTTTGATCAGCACTTAATCCAAAGGATCATATAAGGGTGGTGATAAGTGTTTACATTTCCTTTAGCAGGAATTCTATACATTCAAATTAATGCATGTAATGCTAGATTTAGCAGCTCTTTGGAAAACAAAAACCTTATTCTAGCAACATATCTTGATCTCAGGTTCAAGACTGGTTTCCTTGAAAATAACTACAATGGGCTGCCTAATGACAACATTATTGCAGAAAGGTTTACTCAAGATATCTATTCTATAACTGAAGAAAAAAAACGGACACCTCACCCAAAATATCACATGGAGAATTACTTGTCTGACATGTCTGAAGAGAAAAGTAATAGTGACTTTAATTTCAGTTTTATGAAATGTCTCACTGAAAAAAATGATGACAGAAAAGAGGAGCCAATGTGCACAAGAATACAGGATAAACTATTCAGTGAAACAAGCAAAGAAATATATTTATTAAAACTTGAAATAGCAAAATATATTGCATTAAGAAAATATGAAAGTGATAATGTTTTTCAGTGGGGAATTCAAATAAAAATGAATTTCCCAGCATGGCACTTTTAGCCAGGAAATATCTATCAGCACCTCCCTCTTCTGTTAAAAGTGAATTGGCAGTGACATTTACTTACCAAAAAGAAATCATCTGAAAGGTGAAACAGGAAAATGATAATGTTCTTACATTATAATTTAAGAATTTTAGGACTTAAATATGAGTAGCTTGGTACTTAAGTGATTTACTTAAAGAAATTGTTCTCTTTATTGTTTAAACTCTTAACCAATTTTTTAAATAAAATGGATATCTAACTTTATTTCATAAACTTATGTATTCATATTTCTACTAAATATTTTATTACTAAATGTACTTTGTCCATTAAGTTTCCCATACCAACTGTAGGGCCTGAAAATAATTAATTTTAATCATTGTAAGTATCGGAATTGAGAATCTAGAACAGTATTGGGAATTGGAATCAGTAAAAATATTGGTATTCTCCCATCACTAATTGCTACTATACTATAACAATATAACTACTTAGAGAAAAACAAGCAATTTGCATCTGGTGAGATCAATATCCACTGATAAGTTTTTTAAATTACAAGTTTTCACAGTAATCTTTTTTTTCTCCAAAGATCAGTACATTTACATCTTTGTAAAATCATGGACACAAATGATATAAGATAAAAAATATAATTCACCATTCAAAAGAAAGCTCTATTTATATGTTTCCTCTCTATGTCTTAATTGGATCATTAACATGAAGTAGATTTATTTAAATCTCAAATAATGAATTTGAACCTGCAATTTTCATTTATTCTACATAATGAGAAAGTGTCAGAAATAAGCTTTTTTGTTTGCAGTGTGTTATAAGAATACATCTGTTTGTACTTTTCTTCTGTAATAACAGATCAACCAAGAATGTCAACCTTAGCTTACTTTGCAAGAAAACACATCAGGATCTCTCTACGTCATATCTTAGCAAGTTTATATGACATCTCTTTACATCATAAGCATCCATTCTTAAGATGTTCTGGAATCTTTTCACTTTTTTCAACCAAGTCAAAATAAAATCTGATATCTGTATCCTTAAGTCCCTATTTTGAAAAAAATTACATTCTCTCAAATTAACTTTTCAATCATTCTGTAAAAACTTCTAAAAAACGCTTTGTTCAGGGTCATCCATCAAATTGACATTATCTATAGAAAGTGTTTAGCTTGTAATATTGAATTTCACTGTTTTATGTTGCGTAACTTTGAATCTGAACAGCATTCTTGTATCAATAATTTTCTTAAACTTCAATTTTTTTCACTACTTTCACTACCACCTTAAATCTATTGATGTATAAATGGATAATTATGAAGACATATACAGACATGCATGCATCTTGTATTTTAAAATTTCTTTTTTATTTAAATATAGCCTTAATTTTATAAACATATGAGATTTAAAGCTTAAACCTCACATGAATTACAATCTGTATATGCTCTTGTTCCTATCTAAATATAACCTTCAAGCAATAATTATAGCTCTCAACAATTTTATGTTGCTTATTCTCAAACCAGACCACTGAATTACAATAATACTTGATTGAAGATGATTATCAGGGTAAAAAAAATGAAAAATATTTTTCAAAACAAATATTTTATAAAGATCTTGAAAATTAGGGATAATTTTATTATCAATCATATGTGAATTTATAAATGGAAACACTGGTATTTAAAACAATACATAGGATTTTGCATGTCTGCTATTAAAATCTGTGTATTGCTAAGTTGAAAAGATGCACCACTGAATTTCCACAATTCCTGCATTGGGCTGGTTGAAATGAATTAACTTTTTTTTTTTTTTTTTTTTTTTTTCACTGAGTAACTTAGAGATCGTATTTAGTAGTTATTAACAACGCTGTGCTTGGGGAAGGTTAACAGTTGTCTTTGTTTAAGGTTTTATAATGATTCAACTTGTCTAACTTGATTGGTGTTGATTATATTATACAGAAAAATGCAATTTATCTACTTGCAGGGTTGCAAATCTTGTATTTAAACATACACACAAATTTTATTTGTATTAATCACACACACACAAACACATATAATATTGAAGGGCTTCTTGTTCTGGCTGAAAACTTTTCAGCACCCACTTTGCTGTAGAGGGACATGTTCACATGTGCTCCGAAAGACACATAAAGCATGGTCCAATAGCAATTAATGTAATAACGTGAGAACAAATATATACACTCCTATGCAAATATGCACAATTTATATTTGTCTTCATTGAAAAAAGCAACAGATGTCACTATAATGATTTATTGCGTGAAAAGCAGAAACCACTTGCATGAGTATGCAGTGTGCGAACAACTTGCAAATAACGACATGCTCCTTTTAATATTCTTAAACTTAATTTCTTACTTTCTGAAAATTTTTAAAAAGAGTTTCTGGTAATGTTGTTTTACGAAAAGTGATAATTTGTTGTTGAAAATTGAACCTGGACACCTGTTGCAAACACTTTAAATTCTCACTCACTTGATTTAAAATGTTTTTATTGACCCACTATAAAACCCTCATAGCATTGTGTTGCCCTACCCATTGACTATTTCTTTTCTAGACCCATTAACTGTTTTATATTCAGTTTTGTAAATGAAATCAATAGATGAAAAAATGTATTTGAAGAGCATTGTTACAATGTAGTATTACTAGTGATAAGATTTATTATTTACTTACTAAATTTCACCTTCAATAAATTTCTTCAGGTCATACAATTACTTATTTTTGTTTGTCCTTTCTCACAACAAATCCTACTTTCTTATATTGACAAGTACTCCTCTTGTTGAAATATGAGATTGCCTAAAAAGTGGTAATATGGCAGTAAATTAAAGAACTTATGGCTTTTTCCTTCTTTTTTTTTTTTTTTTTAAATTATTATTATTAAAGACAGCAGCAGTCTGGCTAAATGGTAACATGAAAGTATATACAAAGCAGAGTTGTCATTGAATTCCTCCATACAGAAAAAATTGCACCCAATGACATTCTTTGATGCTTGCTGAACATTTGCATAGACCAAAAAGTGGGTGGAAACTCATTTGGTCATTGGATAATGTTTCAACAGTGGCAACAGCAGTTTGTATGAAAAGTCACATTCCACAGATTTTCATGAATACATCATTGTGAAAATGCATAGCTGATCATCATGGCTATGTAGAAAAATAGCATTTTTATAGAGAGAAACTTGCTCTATTTAATAGTGTTATTGTGCTCACTGTATCTGTTGTATATTCTGTGGAAATATAAGGTATTATCTTCAGAATACCCCTCATAATTCATGACCACTTTTTTTTAACTGATGTATATTTCTGGGTACATTAAGCCATAGAAACTGCTCATGTCATCACAAAAGTGTTTGTAATCATTTAACAGTGTTAAATCATTTTGAAACCTTTGTAGTTATATTGGGCTATTAAAGCCTTAAATTTGTTACATTTGAATAGTAAATTAATTTGATACTTATATTTAAATTAAAAGCATTCATTTGTCAGTCTTTTGTATAATTATGGAATTTGCTACATTGTAAGGACAACTAACTTGACTACTTCTGTCTTGTAATTGTTATTACATATGCAAATATAATAACAAATATGACAGGTATGTAAATTGTATGGTATACAGTAGTTCTAATATGAAAAGAACTACCATAAAGAAGTAGCCATATTAGAGTAGTCCTTTCTGTTTTGCTGTAGGTCAGATTTTGTGTTACTTTTGTTCATTTGTGAGAACATTTCTGTTTAACTACAGGACCGTGAAGGACTTTTTCTTCAGGCTGTGCTGAGCTCAATTTACCTGAACTAACACAGTGCTGAGTAGCTTTTCTCTTATTAACAACAAAGTAGAATTATTTTGTTTCAGTATTTTCATTAGCTGCCAAGGAAGTTGGTTAGGCCATAAAAGCCTTGTTCTGTATCTCCCTCTCCCAACAAAAAAAATGTATGCTGAAAGAGAAAATTATGGTTAAAAAATAAAGAAAAATAAGGAACAAAAAAATAATGGTGGTGAGAATGATGTGGGGACTCTCCTCCAAATACATAGAACTCCCTTCTGCCTTGTTTAATTGATATCACAGAATTTATTCAGGACCAGACAGTATACTCATCTTTTTAAGGAGGATGGGTTGTTGGTAGATCTGACTGAATTGAGAACCATTGAGATAAAAAAAAATATTCTTTGAAATTGACAGAAAAACCAAAAAGATCATGTGTTTAATCACTGTTGAGTCTTAGGGTTAAACTCCACCAGGCTGTAAAAGGCAGGACCTTTCCTTATGGTATATTTGATTACTCATCACTATAGACTTAGCCCTGATGAAGAGACTTCAAGACAAAAAAATAAATAAATATTTCATATGGAATATCAGAAACAGTATCAGACCAGTGCTACATTTTGAGAACTCATTTGAATGTTTTTCCTCCAATTTAGGAATATTATAGCCATGATTCTTGTTCAGTATGTATAGGGTGGGTAGTATTGACAAAAAATCCTTCAACTCCATTCTCAACTGCTTGGATGTTAAGAGTCAGGGGTTGCCATTCATTTTCTCTGTAAAGTGGTCAGCATGCTGTTTCTGTAGGGAGACTGACCACTTCCCTGCAGCTTGCTTGGTGAAGAAGTCCTTTTAGCAGGAAACTGACTGTCAAACAACAAACTGTCCTTCTATGTATCCAAGCCTCAGAAAATGAGGCCATTACAGCCTTGCATAACAACCCTGGCCAGAAAATTCAACCAGACATAGGGATAAACAATCCTCTCTCCACTTCCCAAACTTTATTTCCAAAAAACAATGTGGTATCGTCAAAAGTGTGAGGGGGGAAATGACAGATGGTGGGATATCTGATTTTATATCTTTTGTGACCCAAATTTGTTGGCATAGACAATCGCTGTCTCTGGTTTTATGTGAAGAGAGTTAAAAGCTGTGGTTTTGAAAGGGAAACTAAAAAACAGAAAGACTGCTTCCTCTGCTACTCTGAAAACAACCCTCACTGTTACTATAACTATTATTACAACTATTTCTCTAACTACTGTTACTACAGCAAAATAGACACCAACCAAACAGGTTCTGTACATTCTACCTATCTCGCCAACTTCACACATCTCCATTTCACAAACACATCCTACCTCACAATCTCTGAGATTGAAGAGATGAGCAAAGAAATCAGATTGTATAAGATTGTTACAAAAGTTAATAGTGATTATTTACTGTTGGCTTGCAGTTGGGCTTATGGAGAGGTTGTCCTCTCCTTGGCTCCTTAAGTTGGATGGATTAGACATGCAAGATACTCATTGTTTTGTTCAGTCTTAAGAAAAATTAGTTGAAGGTACTGGAAAAGTGGTCACTAGTCTCAAAAGAATCCATCCTTAAAAGGGAGGCCCCAAGTAGCTATGGATGCCAGATCAATTTGTTTGCCTCAAAATGATCACTCCTATCATGAATACCAACATACTCTTAGTCTTAATTGAAGACTGACCTTTCTAATCAGTGGCTATTGTCAAGAAAGGCATTATACCAAGTGCCATCAAGGAGGGACTATGTAAAACCATTTGATCATGGTGCTTGACCTGTCTCAACAATGACATCTCTCAACTCGCTGGTGATTTAAAATGCATTTGGCAAGAGATATTTCATAGTAGGGATGGTTGCTTCATGAGAATGCATTCCTTTGCTGGATTTAGAAGAAACTATGAAACCTTCAGTCTTTCACTGCATGATCATATACCCACCCCACAGGATTGTTGAAGGTTTGCATACTTAAGGACAGTTTTATTTTTTTTGTCTTGAAAACAGTACTGTTTGTAGCAATAAGCAGGTTGCTTGAGAAAAAGACTTTTTGTAATCCGAATGAATGATGTCCATGACAATATGTCTCTTTCTACTTACTATCTGATTGTCTACTTTCATTATCATCTTATGGTTAAGATCATTATAATTCTTTGCTTGAATTTTGTTTTCCATTCTCATATGTGCCATCTTTGTTTTCTATTGGATTAATATCTGGAGAGGCTAGGGGCCATTTCATTAATTTGATGTCTAAAACCTTTTGTGAAAACGAGCAATAATCAGCTTTGCGGAATGTAAAGGGGCATTGTTTTGCTTGAATAGACTCTTTAGCTTAAATCTTGGTTGTAACCTGTACCATTCAAAAAAACCTCTTGTTCAAGGACTTACACTAATTCTCTGCATTTATCTTGACACCATCATTAATTTTTAGGGATGTATAAGTATACTGCCAACAATACTGTCCCAAAACATTATTCTACCTATGCAGTGTTATTCAAATGGTAGCGTTTCATTATTTCAATGAAAGAATTGACTTCTAACCTAGCCATCAGATCCATCTAAAGTAACTTGACCTCTTGATTACTAAAATTGAGAAATTCTCTTTGTGATATATATTTGAAGGTGATAGTTTAGTTTCATGGCTTAATTTAGTAGTCTACATTTTTATTTTCTGTTTACATTTTCAACACCAGCTTCTTCAAATATTTTCTTGTTAGTGAATCCACTTGCAAGTTACTCTTAATTTTCCTCAAATGTATTTTTGTGACATTCTTAAAGTTAGATCTTTTTTGTTCTTAGTATTGCCAATGTTTTCAGTTGCATTTTTTTTTTTTTTTATTGTTCTTTGATCTCTGTCCAACTTATTTATGATTTCCAGTGTTGTGTTCCCATCACTAAACTTTATAATATCTTGTTTCTTTTGGAAGTTATGTCTTTCTTACAATCCATGACAATATTTATATATCTGAAATTTAAAACTAAACATTAATAACATGATAAATATTTCTAGAATGACAGACAGCCATTGAGTTGTATAATGTCACACCTTCAAATAAGTTATTGCAAATATTTCTAATAAAAATATATGGTGAAATCCACTTATGACTATATTCTGAAAATTTTACCAGTATTGTTTAGGTTAATAATAATTTTATTGTAAAAACATTAATTTGCAAAATAAAATCTTATATCATTCATAATTACATATACAATAGAATCCCTGACAACCAAACTAAGAAGGCCTTTCAAATCTAAGGAATTGGATACAAAGTCTGGATATGAGGGGTTCCGGATATGAGGGATTGGATACAAAGTCTGGATATGAGGAATTATATTTAGATTAAAATAAAAGAACTGAAATCTGGTTTAACATTTATTTCCAATGTTTTATAGTAAACAAAATAAGTTAATGGTGAGTGAAATATAATGGAAATGATTTTATGGAAAAAGAAATAAATTATGTAATGTTAAAATTCATTAAATTAAGTATGCCACATATGCAAAACAATGTAACAAGTATTTTTTAATCACTGTTGGATGATGATTCTTTCTCTTCTAATGTCATTCTCAACCTTTCCTGCATTTCATTTTGCTTTTGTTCTTGAAATTTTTTAAACAAAAGACACTTTTTAAATCTGCATGCATTATTGCAATCGTCATAGCTGAATGCTAGCTTTCTTTCCATAAAACTGACAACCTTTTCAATAGCTTTTTCAATCCAGGTTTCATCACAATCATGTTTTTTTTTATTTCCTTGTTCATTGTGACAGTGAGAACGCTGGAGAATAGTTTCTTTGGAAGATTTTATATCATACAATGTTGACTTTCCTACGTTGAACTCGGCCATTAGTTACAATGAACTTTCACCAGCATCTAGTCAGCTTAAAATTTCCACCTTTGCGATAACTCCAAAATTGTTCTTTTCCTCTTATTCCCATCATCTTTTGCACAAATACAAGCCATTAGGGTGAAATAAGCATAAGCAATTATCCAAAGTAAATTTCCTGAAAAACAAAAATTTTAAATCAGTTTCATATCACCCAAATAGTTCAAATATACACACCAAAATCATGTCCGGATATATGCAGGATTCTGGACATGAGGCATTCTACTGTATTACAAATAAAATGGGCATCCTTTTTTCTTTTTTTTTTTTTTCTCAAGACTTTGGTCATTTGGCTGATAATGAAGGAATATTATTGTGATTGTAATCAATTATAAATTAAAAAAGGTTTGAATTTGTTACCAAAAGAAAAAAGTTTAACCAAACTGATTTTTATCATTTTAGCACTTTTCTAAATAATTATTTGTTAAATGTATAAAAAAAAAAATATTTGTTCAAGTTAGAAAGCTTTTGCTGATAATTACCCCTTTTAAAATAGGCATTTGTCAAATGTCAATATACAATGTTGGAAAAATGTGCCCCCCCCCCAAACTGTCAAAAACTTTTCATTATACTTCTTCTTTATGGACCGTGTTCCCTTAGGCTGTGGGCGATCATGGCCCTCCACAAACTCCTGTCCGTAATAAACCCTGTTCCACCATCCATTTAACTGAATTTATAAAGAAAAAAAAAAATGCAATCCTGCAGATGGCTCACGCTATATGATTGGACTTGATTGTATTTGAGAATAGGTTTTTATACATTTTAGTCTCCTACCCCACCCCCAATATTTTTTGTTCTATTTTTGTACCCAGCACAAAATTTTCAATATATTTGACCTCTATAAGAATGAAATATTTTGGTCGTGAAATATTGTTTTGATCAAAACTGTCACTATATTTAAGTTTATTTTAATTTCTGGAATTTTTTTTTTATCACATCTCATTTTTAATGTGTATGTCCATTTCTTTCTGAGGAGATTTGCACATGCTAAAATTTGGTGTATCATAAAACATAATCTTGACAGTTTTTTGACATAATGTTTTTTTTTTATTTCTTCATAAAAAGTAAACATTCATAATCATAAACAAGAGAAATCTAAATGAACGTTTTGAAATATGATTAATCTTATGATTTTCATCCTTATAAGATATAACCAAACTTGTAGTATTCTAACTTTTGAACTCATGTTGAAGATTTTTACTTGTAAACTGTTACCACTAAATTATTTTCTTTTTTTTCTTTTTATATCCATGACTATAATTTCTATTTAATTGATAAATGCACCACATCTATTTAAAAACAGCTTGCCTAAGAACTTTTTAGTCATCTTCTTTCTCGTTTTTTCTTTAGTAATGTAATTGGGAATCATTGCAGTATTTGTTGAACAGAGTTGATTGTATTATTGATCATTAGAATATTTAGTGCGAGTCTCACATTGAATCTTTAGATTAATGCTGATTGAACATTCTGTCTAAAGTTCAATTGTTTTATTTTTTTAAAGTACTCTTTAAAATCATTTGCATACAGAGGAGGTAAGGGGGGGAATAATGTTGCCTATATTGATAAAGTAAAATTATATGTTTGTACTTTAAAACATACCTTGTTAAGCAAGTGTTTAAATGGTGTCTCTTTGAAGATGGTCACTAGTAAAAGTAGCAAATTATTTATTTTTTTCATAGAGAAATCATTTTCTATATAAATCATAGGTTGTTCGTTATGCAAATTTCTTTCTCAAAAATCATTTAGATATAATTTTTCATCCATGCAGTAGAGTTTTGTATTTCTAATATTAAATAGTTTACTATCTTAACATTTACTTTTTAATTTTAAAATTTTCTCTGATTTTTCACTTTTGGGTTAATTATTGGCTTACCAAATCTATCTAACCACAGATAATATTCATTGTTTAATTTTCTTTGATCGTATTCAATAACCCCATTAACTTTCCAGTTTCTTTCACTGCAGTAATTGTTTTCTTTTCATCAGCTTTCTGTCTGCTTTCAGAATGCAAGAAATGTTCAGTCACTGAGTTTTATATTCATCTGATTCTCATTCCATCATAAGATCACGATAAAGCCTCCTGTCACAATGTTGCCATTAGATCAGAAGGGAACTACAAAGACAGGTAAGTTTAAAAAAAGAAAAAAAAAAATTTCCAGAAACAACTTTGCTTTGCTTTTAAGTATTTAAAGTAAATGATTAAAAAATTTGTAAATATTCTGCTAACTATAGGTACCTCCACGAAATCGCTAAAAAAAGAGCATAGCTTGATGAAAAAGACGCCAACCTTGCCGAAAACTAAATTTTATTGTCTAAATGCTTATGTTATTATTAAGAGGAAAGACCAAAGTTTTTTTTTTAATTATTTTTAAAAAATTTTCCTTCTTTTTAGAACATTCTAAATTTTGATTAAAAAAACCTTTTTTCTATTTGTATCAGCGGAACTAGTAAATAACATAGACAATTTTAGCACATTTTTTTGGTATGACACACATTAATTTGAAAAATCGTGCAAAAATAGAAATAATTATCGGATGTTAAGGAAACTTTCAGGAACTATTCATAGATGATCGAAATTATTATAAATATGATTTTTTTATGAAAGTCATGGTAGAAATATTTTAAAAAATATTTATTACCCCCCCCCTAACTAATTTTATGAAAACGCTAGAAATTCGATTGCATCGGTTTTAGTGATTACAATAATTAAAAGCACAGAGCTTTGAGGAATGCAAATCATGTTTTTTTTTTTTTGTTTTTAATTGGATATGCAGTACCTGAAAATCAGCTCTGAATTGTAACATACAAAACTCAATAAAACAAAGATATTATTTAATTTCAAATGCTTTTATTTGCTTTTAGTTGTTTTTATGAATATGGACAATATTTTCTGAAAGCAAAAAAAATTTTTTTCGATGAAAATGAATTTTTAATACAATTATTTGTTATTTCATTAATTATAATAGATTTTACATTTAAGTTGTTAAAATATTATAAAATTAGTTAAAAGTCCGCATCGGCTTTCATAAGTGTCCTTATGAGATAGATCTTTTTTTTTAGCGCGTTGTAAATTGTATCATTTTGACTAATCAGAAGATCCCCAGTAATTAAGAAATGTAATTTTGTGCTTATAATCGAGCTGTAATTATAAAATACGGAAGACCAACCAGAATATAATTAAGTTGCGTTATTTGAGTTAAGCATTGTTCTCCGCTGTTAAGGCCTTTACTTTTTAAAAACACGTGTGGAGAAGTTAATTTGATTTTTCAATTTCAACTGAGAAGGGTACCTACAAGTATCAGTATCATCTTATGAAATTTATATGATCTTATTTTTATATTAATCTCAGTTACGACATTTTTCCATAAATGAAATATCAAAATTAATAATAAAATGAATGCAAATACAAATAACAGTAGAATGTAATAAATGTACATAAAATTATAGTATTTTATGTACAATTCTGATAAAATTTCATAAGAAAGGTACCTATAAATTAATTAGATACCTTTCTTAAGAAATATGAAATTTAATGTCACTCTTAACAGTTTTATTTTAATTTCTTTACAATATATTTCCCATAAAGCATCATAAACGTAAAGGTGAAAGCTAAGTAAAAAAAAAAAAAAAAAAAAAATTAGACCGCTGAAAGTTTTTGTTAAAAATAACGGGGTAAATAATTTGTTCACGTAAATGTAAATTATTTCACTTTTCTCCTTCCGTAGAACAAATTAGCCTCATGGAATTCAGAATATATCATTCATCACATGTCAAGAGACGCGAAAGTTTATGACCTGCTTTGTTTTATTTTCAAATTACATCTTTTTTGGCACAAAAGCTAAGTTAAGTTTGGTTCAAAATATTTTAAATAAACATTATAATTTCTGATTTTCTTAAAATAAGTTTTGAAAAAATGATAATTGATATTTTAAAAAATTTCAAAGTCAGATTTCCAGTTTTTTTCTAAAATGGAAAAAAATGGTCAATTTTGCTGACTCAAAAAAAAACTAGATTTTTAACGAAAATTTCGGACGTGCTAGTAGAACGATTAAAAATGGAAAAAATACCCCAAAAATACTTTGACCTTTCCTCTTAATAATAACAAACATTTAGACGATAAAATTTTGTTTTCGTCAAGTTTGGCGTCTTTTTCATCATGCTATGCTCTTTTTTTAGCGATCTCGTGGAGGTACCTATGCTAACATGATTTCACACAAGTGTCTGCAGTAAAAGAATTCTTCTTTTTCTAAGAATAAGAAGGAATCATTGTAATAAAGAAAGTACATCTTCTTCTCTTACACATTGTCAGAATAAGCCTTAAATCAGATTCATTAGTAAAGTGTTTGAGTTAAATTCATATTTTATAGCCTGTAAGTAGACTTAATTTCCTAACCATACTCTTAACTACTGTTTGACACAAGAATAGGGTACATCAACTTGTAACAAAGTGGTAATATTTTACTTATATATTGATTTCTTTTTAGTTGGCTTAACATGGACTATGTTTTCATGCATGAATATGTATGATTAAAAGGGTGTTTCTGAAGATGTTTGCAAAAGAACTTGCATTTTCAGTCACCAGATGTTGAAATTTACAAAAAAATGTTGAGAATGTAGCGTGTCGAGGGGCAATTTTCATTGTGTAGCGTGTCGAGGGGCAATTTTCATTGTGTAGCGTGTCGAGGGGCAATTTTCATTGTGTAGCGTGTCGAGGGGCAATTTTCATTGTGTAGCGTGTCGAGGGGCAATTTTCATTGTGTAGCGTGTCGAGGGGCAATTTTCATTGTGTAGCGTGTCGAGGGGCAATTTTCATTGTGTAGCGTGTCGAGGAATAGTTTCCTAAAATAAAATAATTATTGACCCCTTATTTACTGAAAGCATGAATTTAAAAAATAAATACTTAGCAATTTTAAACTGATTTCTTAAATTTTATCCATCAAATCTTTAACTTGGTAATTTTGTAATCTCATAAATTAAAAGGATTGCAGTCATGTTTTTTTGTGTGATTTAAAACAAAAGATAAACACTGCAGAGATGCATTTTGTATTCCATTTATGATACAAACAAAATGAATTTTAAAATTTTGCATCTTTCTCTAGGTTTTTGTGCTTGCATTTTAAATTAGAATTTCTACAATAGGAAATTTTAAATCTGTTTCTTCAAAGCATTAATTTTTACTATTCTATTCTGTTTACAACTTTAAAAAAAATACAGGACTCTTAATATCCTGAGAGTTAAGAGAATTATGAATATGTATCTTTGAATAAATCAGTTAAAAAAATTTTGAATTGATATTTTGGGAATATGAAAGAACAAATGTTATAATCACATGGTTATAATTAATGTTTGTCTGGGAGATTGGATTGGAAGAAAATTAAAATTTTGATGCCCTCATATTGGCTTCAATCAACACCTACTCTTTTCATACCAACAGGAATGGCATCTTCCTTGAGCCCAACAACTGTTGGTATATTATTTACATTATTGTCCTCGTCTTTGTCGCCATATTTATTAAAACATTTCGGCCATTGTACGCTCCTGCCTTCTTCAAGTGGTTGGAATGTCGAACTGAACCCTTTATTTCGCTCACTGGGGTAGACTGTTCTAGTTCCACGTGGCATGTTTTAATGGATGTCAGTTATCAGTTATCTCCTGTTAATTTCTCTCTGAAAGTTCTCCACTGCCTTAACTGGGTATTGAACTCACACTCTTTGGGTCCTGTCACTGGATCTAACCAACACCTTTATGCACTGTGCCATGTGTCCTTGAGACAGAAACTGTTGGCATCGACAACATTCTTGAAAATTGCTCTCTAATTGGATTAACCACAATTGTTGAAATCTGTTTTTTTTTTTTTGTTTTGGTTTGTTTTTTTGTTTTTTAGTCATAGTATGTGCACCTTATGTCTAACCATCTTTATATAGCTTCAGGTGACTGATAATTTTTTAATTTAGAGTTGTCTTTCTCTTAGACTGGTTGATAACCATGCCTAAAGAGCCCAGTCTAACTCATAGCTGGCAAGAGAAGAGTTTGGATTCATACCTTTCCCAAGGATATTTGTACAAAAGTGGATGCAATGAACTCAGCTAAAATTCATACTTGGCTTGCTAATTTCTTCTTCACAGCTGCTAACCATTACACTGCCTGCATATCTATATCAGCTGGAATTTTCTAAAATAAATCTTTAAAAGTTTGTATTTAGATATTTGTATTTTGCATCTACATAGATATATTCACAAGCATGAGTGCATAACCTATATCTATAAGCTTATCTTCTTGATTGCCCCTGAATTTCATAAATAAATATCTGCAAAGCTGGCTAAGACATTAAATGTTTTCTAATGCACAAGCTGAAAAAAAATTTACAAAATTCTGCAGTCAATTGTTTTCCTCTATGAAATGCAAATCTCATTAATTTATAAGAATTTGTTTGAAGTATTTTATTGTAATGAACATTTAATACAATATTAATTTGAAAATTACAGACTACTTATTATTCATAATTATCTGATTAATTAAAAGTCAGTCTCATTTAATTTATTAAATCATTTAGTCATTTTGCTGTTTAATCAAATTATCATAGATACTAAAACACTAACACTTAATAAAGATGTTTGATTTGTTTCAATAGAAGGTAGAGTAGGGCTTACAAGAAAAAACTTGGAATATTGAAAATTGTCGCTTTATGAAAATATCTTACAATTTATGTTATCAAAAGATTTTTCTATATAATTTTTTGTAATATAGTTTTCGAAATCGATGCAAATATTACCGCCATTGTTTATTTGTATTCAATAAAAATTAAGGGAGATAACTTAAGTTTGTTTTAGCTTTTATTATTCCTTTGTATAATGTATTTACAACATAGAAATTTTAAAAGTACCTCCACTAATTCGCTGAAAAAAGAGCATACATTGATGAAAAAAATGCCCCAAGCTTGATAAAAACAAAGTTTATTATCAATATCTGTTATTATTAAAAGGAAAGACCAAAATATTTTCTGATTATTTAATTAAATTTTTTTATCCTTTCTAGCACATTAAAAATTTTGGTTAAAAATCTTGTTTTTCTGGCATCACTTTTGGCAAAGATTAGTATAGGAAATTTTAGCATCTTTTTTTTGCTGTAAAAAACAACACTGATTTGCAAATTTTTGCAAAAATTAAATAATTGTCAGATTTTAATGAAACTTTTAGGACTTGTTCACAAATGAGTTTTTTTTTTTTTATACACCTGTTGAACACACATACGTGCACACACTTTTATGGAATTCTGGGAAATTAAATTTCACTACCTTAATATTTATATTAGTCCTTGGAGAATTTACAAATTTTATTTATTTATTTTTTTTTGTAAAACAGAAATACCATTTACCAAAAATCTGATCTGAATTGTAAAATAAAAATTGCAATTAAAATAAGATATTATTTAATTAGAAAAGCTTTTAATTGCTTTTATAAATATGATATATTAAGGACACAATTGTTTTAAGAAAAAAAAAGTTTTTCTATGAATGATGAATTTTTACAAGAATTGTTTTTATTTTTTAGTTATAATAATTTATTAATTTTTAAATCTTTTAAAATTCTGTATTAATTTTACCTTTTTTGATATTATTAACTAAAAACTAGTTACTTATAAATTGAAGAACTTGGTATAATTCATTAAACACCAATATTTTTAAGAATTTTGAATTTTTTATATGCGTATAAACATGTTGATATTTTATAGATGTGAATGTTCATAAGATATTATCATAAGAGTGATAACTAAAGTAAACTTGAAGCCAAAGTATCTAAAATTCAGTAAAACATTAGATTATAGAGAATATTTTCCTAAATTTTTAAAATTACTGAGTATTTAAAAATTATATATAAAAGGCACTCACATTATATTCAATGTTTTTTTACAGATAAAGCATCCCTCACACCCTGTAGAACAACATTAGATAAACATCCATCTGTCGTCAAGCTTAAACACATCAACAGCTTAAATAAGCAGCTACAGTCATGTTACAAAATGTACTTCTATATTTTAAACTTAAAGTAAATAATATTTGTTTCAGATCAGTTTAATTATTTTTTAAATCAGGTAATATTCCTTGAAAATTTTATAAAAATATATTTTATTTTTGGAAAGTTTTTTTTAATAAAGAGAATTACATTGCAATAAACATGGGCTAAAAATGTTTTTTGCAAAAAAAAAACACAAATTCCAGTCAATTTAAATAAATTAGTTTAGAGCAAAGTATTTTGCTTGTTTGAAATATTAAATTTAATTCATTAGCTTAGAATTAAAACTAAAATAAAAGCTTCAAGAAAGATTTTTAATTTTTTAAAAATCATTTTAAATCTTAAATTGTGAATCTGCGGTGTTACCTAAATAAATGTGATTTAGTCAACTTTTGAATAAATGTGATTTAGTCAACTTATTAGATCATATTAAAACTAACTGGAAAGGATGTTTTGATTTTGAAATTATTATTTAGATACAGACACTTCTGTTTTGATTTTATTTTGTCAACAGTGGATTAGAAGTATTTTTGAAGATTGATAGATGACATATTATTAAGTATTATTAATCAAATTTATTATATTTCCCTTTACAGTTTTATTACATGAGACTTAATTTTGGTTATCTTTAATTTTAATTTTTATTTTATATCAGGTAATCATCGGAAACCATATGTCCCTTTACGACGACAGTATCGAAGAGTTCGGATACGTATGGATGGACGCCTCCGTCACTGTCTCACTGTGTTATTGCTTTTCACTGTGATAGCAGTGAGTATATTCCAAGCAAGTGGCATAATTGCCGGAAACAAATCATCATTGTCACTTGAGACCCTCAGTGGCTACAAACCCTCTTCTCTTTTCATTCTCTATCTCCTCCGTTTATTGACTTTAATACCTCTGCCATTGACTTTATTTAACTTTGCTGGTATCATCTCGTTCAACACATTCCCACGAAAGCCAAAACTCCGCGGGTCCACACTCTTTGGTCCATTCATCTGTTTCCGTGTTGTAACTAAGGGCCTTTATCCAAAACTGGTACGTGATAATGTCACCAAAAATTTAGAAGTGTGTCGTCGTCTTGGTTTTGACAACTATGTCTTTGAAGTAGTCACTGATGAGACAATTCACCTGCCCAAATTGCCTTGTGTCCGGGAAGTGGTTGTACCTGATGACTACTGCAGCTCAAAAGGAACTCTCTACAAGGCACGAGCATTGAACTACTGTCTCGAGGAAGGTGTTAACTATTTGAATGATGGTGATTGGATTGTTCATCTTGATGAGGAAACATTACTGACTGAGTCATCTGTAATTGGAGTAATCAATTTCATCAATGAGGGGAAACATGATTTTGGGCAGGGTGTTATCACATATGCTGATGGGGAGATTGTCAACTGGTTGACCACCCTCTCTGATATGGTACGGGTTGGCATGGATTATGGAATGCTGCGTTTTTGTCTCAAGTTCTTGCATAAGCCTGTCTTCAGCTGGAAAGGTTCTTTCATTGTGTCAAATGCTGGAGTAGAGAGAAAAATTACTTATGATTTTGGTCCTGAAGGAAGCATTGCCGAGGATTGTTTCTTTGCTTTGTCAGCCTGGCGTGATGGATACAGCTTTGGTTTTGTAGAGGGTGACATGCATGAAAAGAGCACATTCTCTCTTATGGACTACATCAAACAGCGCAAACGATGGGTACAAGGGATTTTGCTTGTCTTGTTCAGCAGAATGTTACCATGGCGATGCAAAATGGGTCTAATGGTGATGATTCTTTCATGGATTACATTGCCACTCACAGTCCCAAACATTGTCTTAGTAATTTTATTCCCTTTGCCTATGCCACAGATTGTAAACGCACTTTGTGGCTTCATGGGTGGTACTGTAGTGTTTTTGTTTATATTTGGCGCTGTTAAGTCTTTTTCAATGAGGAACATGGGGCGCTGTCAGTATCTCCTTTTATGTATTGCCCCAATTTTGGTGGCGCCAATAGCTATGGTCCTAGAAAGTATTAGTGTTGTTTGGGCTATTGTTGGTCACAGGAATCATGTTTTTGATGTTGTGAAAAAAGAATCTGACAGTACAGAAACAGTTTGAAAAAAAAAAAAAAAAATTAAAAATTCATTTAAAAAAAAAAACATTTACATAACATTTAAAGAAAAAAAAATAAACAAAAACATTTTTGAAAGATAAAAAAAAAAAATTTTAAATTTAAAAAATGTAAAGACAGTCACCTGCCAAAAAGACAGTTACAGAAACTTTCTATTTTTTCCTTCCTTTATTCTGTTTTTAAAAAAGAACAAAAAATATTTGGTTGAAATTACATGAAATCTTGAGTCTTATGCAAAATTTAGCTATTCTTCTAGCTTATTACTGTTCAAATGGTTGTTAAAACAATTGAAGAATTCTCATTTTCAGACTTTTTTTTTTTTTTTTTTTTAAATATTTTGGCTGGCTGGCTAGCCAAGTAGCTTTTTTTGAACAGTGAAAGCCCAGGAGATATTGTTGTTGTTTTTGTTGTTTGGGTAAGGGGCTTTTTTTTTTTCTTTTAATCATCACCCCCAAATCCAAAATTTTCTTCTACCTCTTGATTGACTATAAAAGAAATATGCTACTGCTGCCATTTTTAACTATAAAACAATGAACAAAAAAAAAAAAGCAGGGAAATTTAAAATATTAAAAAATATGCATAATCAAAGTAAAGTATCCACTATTTTACACTAATTCATTTGAAATTAAATTATATTAAATGTTTGCTATTTATTAATTAAAAATATATAGAAAATGTTCAGAAAAATTAACTTCATCAATAGGCTGTATTATCTTTTTTTTTTCTAAAACATTTTTATAAAAATAAACAAATATGAAAACAAAGCCATAATACTAGGCTAAAAAATTTCAAATAATTTGTTAGATCTAAAATATACATAAGTAAAGAAATTCTTTCTTTTAATTGCCTTCCAAAATGTTTCTTGGCACATTTTCTTCTTTTCAACAAAAAGTATAGAATTTGTTTTCATCAAAAATAAATCAATCACAAGCATCAGGATTAAATAAATTTAGCACATTTATGAATCACTCACATTAAAAAAATCATTCTTATCTTTTTGTCAAAACTAGGATCATGAAATTATTTATATTTAAGAAGCCATAAGTGATTACTGTATGTATAAATGAATAGGATTTGTTACTGGTGAACATTTGAAAAAACTAAATATTTTTTTGTTAATATTTTAAAATCTTTATTTCCTGTCCAGCAATGTTGTTCTATTAAGAGACAGGTACTTGTAGATTTAGTTATAGATACTCTTCTATTTAAATTATTTAAAATGAACTCTGGGTGTGCTGGATAGGGTTTTGAGTTTCACAACCTATTAACTATTTTCTTAACACTATATCAGTTAAATTTTACTTATTTTTTTTGGAAAGCTTTTTCATTTATACTAAATTAAAATTTATTAAAGCTGAATTACAAAATGATAGATTGAAGATAAATCAAAAAACTATTTCAATTTTCTGTTAAATAATTTAATTTGGAGCTTTTAAAATCTATGCTAATGATGTGAAAAGTATTTTCAGTTGATGAGAATTCATAGTGATAACATTACTAATCATCAGTTTCTGATTAAATAACAAAAAGAAATATGTAAATAGGAATGTTTTTCAATAATTTAATGTCTAAAAGTAAATTATTTTTAAAATATTTAAAAAGAAAACCTTAACACAAGCTAGAACTTCACAATCCATTACTATTCTTTCTTTTATAAAAAAAAATTTGATTTCATCTGGATGAGTGATCTGAGATGCTTTTCATTTAGTAATGAACTTTGAAGGTGTCCATTTACTGGTTCAAAGTTTATTATCTGTGCTATATCTATCTATATGCTATATGTCTATCCATTTAAGAATGTATAAGTTTTTTTATTTCCAGAATTTCAATTTCAGTTTTTCAATATCAGTTGGAATTCAGAAACGTTTTTTTTTCATAATGTTGATGTTTTAAAACTGCACTTAATGTCAATGTTCTTTATTACAAACATTCATCCAAGGTACTAAGAACACACAGTATATATGAGTACATAAAAAGTAAGCCAAGTGTCATACTAAAATATACATATTGATTGTACTACACTAATCTAATAATGATATTTTTTTTTCTTGGCCACTGCATTTTTTGTTCATATTTTGTTCTTTACTAGTTTTCCTGCTCTATAATAATTATTTATTACTGAATTTCAGTATTTGAAGATAATAAATTACGTGTTTAAAAAAAAAAAAAAAAAATGGTGGGGAAAATAAAAAATTAAATTTTTGAAGCCTCACTTTCTTTCTGACATTTTATGGCAATATTGGATTTTGGACGTATATTTTTCCCTTTGAGAAATGTCCTTTTCCTGAGAAATTGATATAACATTTTTTGATAAATTTATCTAAAAAGAATTTAAAAAAAAAATATCTTTTTTTTATTATAAATTCTGTTTTGAACTAGTTGGAAAAATGACACACTTTACCAAAGCAGGGCCAAGAAATTCTTTTTAAACTGTTTTCCATGTTCAGAAATATAGTAATCTTCTCAAAGATCTTCATGTTTTTATAATTATACATTTTATTTTCATTTCTTTTATTTTTATTCCTGTTTATCACTTTACATTTGAATCTTTGGGAGTTATCATTATTTACATTTGAACTAATATCTTCATCTTTGTTGTTGTCATCAATGTTTCAGCTATTGTTTCCTCTGGCATTTTTCAGGTGTTTGTCAATCCACAAACCAACACTTTAATCCATTAGGTTATCATCAGATTCAGGTTTGTCCCACTGTATTATAGTCTATTAGATTATATTATTGGTTTGTGTATTTGGTGATATAACAATTGTGAGTTCAATTCAGGTAGTAGACTTAATGGAAACAGGGAGATCAGTAACAGAGCAGTACTAAATAAAGAACAAGACAAGATATCCATAGAAATGTACAATTTACCTCCATAGACTAAAAAAGGGTTCAGTTTAAAATTCCCTTTACCAAGATCAATAAGCACCTGATGAAACCTGGATGGCATAATGGATGAAAAATTTAGATAATAACAATAAAGATGACATTAATTCAAATGTAAATAATTATTGCTTTACATCTGTTAATACTGAGATCTGGTTGGAGGTGGGGATACTTTTTGAGCAGTTTTAACTAAAAAAAAAAAAAAAAATGCAGAAGTTATTAACTCTGCATTTACCATCAGGGCTAAATAATTTGTAACAATTTTGTCTGTAAAAATTTCATTTAATTTAAACATTGCCAAATCATAAATTGATAATTAACCTTTTAAATTTTATTAAGAGTTAAATGTTTTTATTACGCATCTAATTTTTTTCTTCTTCCTTCCTTTGTTTTATTTGGTTGATGTCATTCTTTACAGCTTTTTTCTCCAGAGTCACTATTATCAAGATGAAAATGTTTTCATTGATTGGGAATTTTTCATTGAAATAGGTTTCTTTTATGTATATTAATTATGGGTTCATCTTGCATATTATCAAATTGTTTCTCAGGGTTCACCAAAAATGTTTTCACAAGACACCCCCACTATTATAAATGTAAACATTTACCATATCAGCTACTGATTTTTGTTTCCATGTCAGAGGGAAATATTTGATTTAGAATCATGCCTGACAATGGTTGTAATACTATGAGCAAGTCATTCAGATCTTGTACTTGTAATTTATTAAAATATTTAGCATGGCTGTATTAATAAGAAAAAAGAATTTCTTTTTTTTTTCTTTTGCTATAATAGTAAAATGGTTTTCAGATTCAAGAATGGTTTTCTTTCAGTAAATCTTGTTCTACATTCACTACACTATCTTCTGTCTAAATAATTCTGTCGTATATATAGTAATTATAATGGGAAAGCATTACTGACTGGATGATTTTGTAGTAGTAGGCCACGTTTAATCTATGAAATAAAAATATTTCTTATTTAAGAAATATTTTTTGAAGTTCAAACTTCCATATCGCGTTATACTCTTGAAAATAAATTTTTCTGTGCTGATAATTCTTTATCACATTGAGATTTTCATATCACATCCTGGTCACCAGTATGGAGGTTGGCACAGAATGTTGGTTTTTATATTCAAAATGAATGGACACTGGGTAAACATTGTTTTGGAAGGTTTATTTTCTTTTGTATCCAAATACAAACTGTATCCTTCTTGTGTGTCATAGTTCATAGTTTGGAATATAGAGAGAGTGAGACCCCCCCCTCCTTTTTTATAATAGACAGTTGTCCAGATTAATTCTTTGATAGAGGAGTGGATCAGCCTGTCTCACTTTCTGTTAAAAGAGGAGAGAGAGAACTGGCCTTGAACCCTTCTTTTCCTGGGTTTATATTGAGGTTGGTAAATGGTCATAGAGAGTGGTGAGTATCAGTAGGATTGTCCTTTACTTTGGCCCAGGGTTTTTGATCTTTTGTTTTGCTTATCCAAATATTTGGTTTCAGAAACAAATTTAGCTGTCTAAGAATATTGCTGTTCTGGTTAATGTGGTGTTAAGGAGATAAGTAGGTGATACTTTTCAGGAGATTTAAGAAATATTTTATTTATTAAAATTCTACAGTTTCATTCTAAGTATCAGTCAATATTGAAAATCTCAGTCTCAAAAAAAAAAAAAATTATCCCTTTTATGAGTAAGAACAAAAAGAGTTTGTTTTTATTTGTCAGATGGTTTGCTCGTTTTTGTTAAACTTTTACTGGACACATTATTAAAATGCTTGATTGATTTAAGTGTCCTTGGTAAGACTAAGTCTTTGATATTGAACACTTTTGCAATCAACTATTGAGTTGCAATGATTTGTAAGTATCTAAAAAGGTAGGATTATGCTATGATTGAGGAAAGATTGGTTGAAATTGTCTGCTTTCTCACATTGAATAAGATAAAAACTGTAAATATGTCATATCAAAACTCTCTTGTTTGAGTAAAAGCTCAGGTGTTCTTTAAATAATTAAATGACCATTACAGATAAGAATATAGTTAGTTGGAGAGAGGAGGCTGACTTGATCTCTTCTGGTTGGCTACTTTGAAACAATTGCAAAACTCAAGTTTCAAAAGCAAATTGTTGTTGATTTCCAGGCTTGTATCTGACAAAAACCTTTTCTCAGTTATGCTTATATTGCATCTCCTTATCACCAACTGTCATTCTTAATGTCTTTTGGTTTACATCCTGAGAAACTCGTGTGTAGAAAAGAGAGCAGCTTGTCACCCAAAGCTCTCCCGCTTATCATTGTTACATCTTCATTAATTAGTTATCAACAAAATAGACATTTTTAAATGTCATCATTTGCTCTGTCTTGCCACTGAGATCTTTTGTATGAACTGAAGATTTTGTATAAAAAAAAAAAAAAATTTGTGAAAACAAAAAAAAATATTGGAAAATGGTTTATGTGTAGCATTGAATTAGAGTAAAAAATATAAAATAATGTACCGTATTCACCAGCATCAAGGACACAGTTTGCATAACACAGAGGAATTCAGTTTACCATCTGGCATAGATAACCTTCCTCTGGAGTTAGCATAGGCCTATGAAAACCCTAACCTTCGCTAATTTTCTAGATTTATTTCAGGAACAAAAACTGCATCCTTGATGCTGGCAAATATGGTAACTCTATGCAAACTCTTTATTCTTTCTAGTATTTTACTTTTTTGCAGTGCTTTATACTACTGCAATATTTTAAGTAGAATATTTCCTCAAACATGAAAGCTGTATTTAAGAGAGATCTTTGTTTTTTTTTTTTTTTTTGTAAATATTTTGTTTTGAATATGAAGAATGTGACTCATCACTATGTAAATAACAAAAATAAGTTAAATATTGTACACTGAAAAGTATTTTTTCATCTTGTCCACCTTCACATCAAAAGAAAGTCTTTTTTTTTTTTTTCTTTTTTTTTTTTTTAAAATAATTCTTTCTCATGAAGAAGTATATAACTTTTGGAATATCTGCAACTTTGGTTTACTTTCTGGTCCGTAATTATCAGATATTTTATATCCTGTGAATATTGCTCATTTTGTACTAAATTCTATGAAAAATATTTTGCAAACACTTTTTAAATCATTTTCCCTCTGAAATCAATTTACTGATTTGTAACTTGTAATAAAACCTCATACATTTTGATCACCTCTATGTTACTCTTCCACTAAATCCAAACTCTGTAGATTTTAGTAATGAAATCTTGTTATATACCATGATTCTATCCAATCAGTTGGTCAGAACTTTTTTTTTTTTTTTTTTTTTTACTTTTTATTTTATTCACAATACGATGCCCAGTTTTAAATAATTTTTATAAGCAATTTCTTTTCATATTGCTTGCTCATAATTTACTTGATTTACGTATTAGAGTTGTCTTTTATGTCTGATAAAAGTAATTCAGCTAAATTATAATAATTATTCAGTCAGTTATGTGCCATGCGTGATACATGCTTAGGCAATCATGTATCTTTTGACTGACGAAGCAGATTTTTTTCCCGCAGTAGGTTGCTATTTCTTTCTGTGGTAGACTAGTTGCCATCCAAGGCTATAGAACCTGGTCTGTCCTGCTATTTACCCATAGCTGGGGGGAGAAGAAGAGGATTCATACCCTTTCCCAAGGGTATTGGCATGTAAGTGAATGTAATGGATTCAACTAGAATGCAAATTCGGCTCTCCAATTCCTCAATCCGAGCCGTTATCTATTACTTCACTATGCCTATTATAATAATACTTGTCTAAAGTATATTGTTCATATTATACTCACAAGTTTTGCAGAAATTAAGCAATACTATTTAGTATTTAAGAAAATCAATTATTATGAATGAAAAAAATCCACTTGAAGCTATGTACATACATATTGGAAGGACATAGAATAGATTTTTAAATATGATTAGTAAATGTTGAGATGTTTTGGAAAGAAATCTTTTAGTGAATGGCACCTCAAAGGACCAAACAAAAATTTTATTTTAAAATCTGTTGTCTTGGAAAATTATTTTCTATTAATTTTTTTTAAAGAGCAACATCTCTAATTTTTATTTTTTGTTATAAATGCAATAACATATGGAACACTGCTTAATGTTTGGATGTATACTTCTTGTTGCTGATCAGAATAGATACTAAGTATGTGTGTGTGTATATAATATATATCTCGTCAGCCTGACGATTGCATCTAGCATGAAACAGCCCATCACCTCTGAGTGTTGACTTCAATGTTCACTTATATATATATAATTAGTTTATAGTAAGGATATTACTTTAATCTCCCTACTATAAACTAATTATATATATATATATATATATATCAGCTGTGTAAGCTTTAGTTCTTCATTTCTGCTAACATCACTGCTTGTAGTAATGCAGGTACAATATACATACAGTGAAATCATTGGAAGTTAATTATAAATTGAGAAATATTTTGCTACACACTGCCATAAATTGAGTAATTTTGAAGTATTTAACCAGATTTTAGATGTCATCTTCTTGTTTCTATTTAAGCTAGTTTACTTGTACCATAAAAGAAAGTTGACTGTAATATTTAAATTATTTTGCACTTACAAAATATTAAAAACAAATCTTGCATTTCCTTGTTTTATGTTCAGTATTTACTGAATATTTAAATATTTAACTAAACTAATAATAATTCTATTCACTCTGGAAGAATTATGATTTCTACATTGTCAGAAGAGAATTTTGGGAATTTGTGATGTTTAAAGATGTCACACACATGCATAAAAAGTTGTTTTATATATATATATATATATATATATATATATATATATATATATATATATATATATTAGAGATTGTTATATTTTGTTAAGAGAGATTATTATATTTCAGTTTAGTTTCATTTAATTCTACTCAGCAATTCACATTTGTTTCCCTTGACTACAACTTCCTGTTGAGAAGTGGCTATCATAAAGAAAAAGTTCTACTTTTTTAATTATTTTTTAAAACATTAAAAGCAAAAAAATCCAAAGAAAGGTGATACAAAAAGTAATCTATTAGCAACCAGGTCTCATTACTTAGTAACAAAATATTCCATTTTGAGTAGCATCAAATAATGCCTTGAATTTGTATAATAGAATATTGAATGACCAATAAATAGATACATTGTGTTCTACACACACACACCCACACCTCAAATCCTGCATTTTTTTTAAAAAGGAAGATGGTAATAAAAGGTGCAGTTTACATTTGATTTGAAAGAGTACAAACATTTACCTTTTTTTTTTTTTTTCTTTTTTTCAAAGAATTAAAACTAGAACCAATTTATAACAGGAATTTTGTATCTCTCTCTCTCTCACACACACATATATATATATATATATATATATATATATATATATTTTTTTTTCTCTCCAAAATATGAAATTAAAAAAATGCTTTAAACTTGATTTGGTGAGTTTAAGCTGTTAAAATTGACAATGCTTATAGTGAAAGAAATGTTTGCATTTTAGATTCCTCATTAAAAAGCAATTGTTTTATCATCTTATTTTAACACATAGTGTTAGTATTTCCAAATACTTTGATTTTTCACTAATGCTGATATTTTTTTAAGAAAACCCATTTTAATTTATTTATTTATTTTTTTTTAAATAAACAATTAGCAAATTTCTTTTAACATATTAAAAGAAATTTGCTAATTATGTTCATTTTTTTCTATTGTTCACCTAATACATGGCCCAAGAGACACTCAAGAAGGGAGGGGCGGTTACTGAATGGGATTGTTGTAAGGAAGGAAGAGGTACATATGAGGATATATAGGTTAGATATTTGTTGACTCTAGACTTGAAGAGAGTAATGTTTGGGGAAGCATCCTCTCAGGAGTCTGTTTCACAAAGTGACAGTTCTGAGGAAGAAGTGGAGTGGAATTTCCTCTTTATTAAAGGAATATTAAGTGAATGAGGATGATTTAAGACAATGTAAACGGTATGGCTGGTTCTAGCTGTGAAGGTCTGAACTAGTGGAACTAAGGAATGTTGCCTGTTTGACCATTTGCCATGGTTAATAGTGATAGAGTAGTGAGAAGCTAGTAATGTAAGTTTTGTTACTTTTTAATTGCTGACCACTGAAAAAAGTTTTATTATTTGGATATGCATTTTCTGTTAATATATCTAGCTTTTATCATGTTGGAACCAAATAATTGGCCATTTTGAATCAAACTTTATAACATGGCTCAAACACAACTTTAATTTAAGCAAGCGCTATTTGAGTAGATTTAATGTAGTGGTTTGTGAAGTATGATGTCTTGTATTATCCTGTATCGGGATAGACCTCTTTCTGTTCATTACTGCTGTACAAAATATTTGCAACTTTTTATGTGCTAGTTTCAAATCACAATGAGATTTTGCTGTGATGGTCTGGCTAAATTGCATGAGACTATAATGGGTTACTCTAATACTCCAGTAGTATCAAGAAAGATCTTTTGGGAGTGAAAAATTGGTTTGTTAACGCTGATTATCATACAGAAACCACTTTTCATCGACAGTAACCAAGAAAATAGTTTATTTATGAAATGAACAAGAAAATTGCTGTAGGTCTCAAAGCATACCAATTGTTGATCATCGGTCAAATCAGGGTTGCCTATTCTGCATTTTCTTCTCTGCGGATTTGTGCCAGATGTTTACTGACAGTTGTACGGGTTATCCGCAGCTTCAATCCCTACAACCAAATTCATATTTCTGAATGAACCTCAACAGCTGCCTTGAATTTTTTTATTGTTGTATGACAAATTACAAGTAAAATCAGGCTCATCTTTTTTTTTTTTTTTTTTTGGTGGCAGTTTAGAGCCAATGATCACAGTATGGTCTGAACTTGGCTAATCCACAAGTACAATTTATGTTTGGCTTGATTCAGTAGTGTAATGACCAATTTTGAACTAGAGCATAATTAGATGAAAATCATTCATCTTTTGGTTCAATAGCTTACGAAAAAAAAAAAATAGGAAAAAGAAAAATTAAAATAATTCAAATTGGAGTGACAGACATTAAGCTTTATATATAGATATGTACATAAACATGGGAATGGTGTAAAATAAAAATGCTTGCTCTAATTCGACACAGTTATTTATTTTCTTCCTGTATAACTGAAAAATCTCTAAAATGAATGAGATGAAACTGATATTGCATTTAGTTAAGATTTATGTTTCCTTAACTAGATTTGTTTTAAGCAATATTGTTATGCCAAATAAAATTAGCAGTTAAAAACATTCAGAGAATACATTAAATTGTTGCATTTATCAACCTTCATTGTGAATTGTATTAAAACTTGCCAATGAACTGCTAAAATAAACATGACAAAAGTAAATATTTTTCCCAAATAAGACACTTCATGTCTTCCTTTTTTATGTATATCTGTATTTGCCATATAAAATTTAGTTGAAATATCTTAAGCCATTTGCCCATAGCTGGGGGGAGAAGGCAAATGTCTTGCACCTGGAATAAGAAAATTATAACTACACAAAAGAATTTGAAAAATATAAAGTAATATCAATGTAGTACAGGTAACAGTTCTCAATATTTCTTTCTTATTATCAATGCATATTTCTGATTGTCCCACATTGTTATCTGGATTTAAAAATTCTGAACAGAAAGTATATAAATTTGGTAAAGCATCCCAGGGTTTTAAAGATTACAAATGCAAGTTGAAACAACAGTGGTCATTTTGAACCATTGTATTAAATTATAGAATTATGAACAGCTAATTTATTGGTAACTGATTTAAAAGTTTATTTAACCAAACATTATTATATTCAATAGCACAGTATATCTTAAAAAATGATGGGGTTTACATATAGATCAGCTTTTCTGTGTTTGCTGTGAAGGATGAAAATGTTACTTCCCAGCTCTTCTGCTTAGGATCAATGTAATCTTTACAAGAAAAATGTTAAATACACAATAGCCATCAACTGCCTATCAGTTCATTTTTACATGAAAACAGAATTTGGGGTGGGGGACAATGGAGAGAGGGAAGTAGGAGGACAGATAATAAAGGGGAAAAAACTAGAGAAAAATGAAAAACATAAAAGGAAGGAAAGAAGATGAAAGAAAAACATAGATTGACTTTAGCTTTATTACTCCTTTACACTTGATCTTTTAAAGTGAACAATTTTTTTTTTCCTTTTGGAGCATTGCTATGATATTAAGAAATAGATAAATGTATACACTGTTTAGGTAAGCCGTCATACAGTGTGTATGACTTCTCTAAAAGCAAAACCAAAGTCCAGAGAATTTTCTTTAACTTAAAAAATCAGATTTTCAAAGTATTTATTTACTTATATTCAAAATGCTGCTTATATTGTTCTCTTTCAATCACAAAAATAATTTGCTCATTTTTCGATTTTATTTCCTGAAATAAATCACTATTTTTGTATTATCAGTTTCTATGCCTGATTGATTCTATTATTTGTATTGTGATTTCTTTTTGTTCAAGTCCCTAATGACTTGACAAATATCTACATTCTGCTCATGTGACAAACTTATTAACTGGTATTCGCTTTCTATTCATATTAATAACTTTTTCTTAGACTTTGCAAATTCAGTTTGATCACTGAACTGGAAGGTGATTTTTTTTTTTTTTTTTTTTTTTTTTCTGATTCAAAATCCTTTTTTTATGATACTACCAACTTTGTTTTGCAATTTTTGAAGCCAGATTTTATCCTCAAGTATTATATATTTTACAAGTACATTTAGTGTAAAGTGTCAAGAGATAGCTTGAACCTGATGCAGTTGTTTAAAAAATAAAATCTTTACTTCAATCTTACAAGCATTGTGACCACTTGGCCAATGCTGTCTCAGGTGTGTATACTTGCAAACATGTATTCACATCATTTTTAAATAGATCTATGTAACGGTTATATTTTTGTTCAACTTGTAATATATTTGAGAAATATGCTGCCGTATTTTTTTTTTTTTTATTATTTGTATATCTTAAATATTTACTGTAAAAATGATAATTCTCTCTCTCATATACACACATATTTCTATATTTTGTAATAAAAACCTATTTGGATTCAAGTCTGATTGGCTGCAGTAGCAAATTTCATTTTTTTTTTTTTTTTTTTTTTTTTGTCCATTCTATTCTTCTCTTTCTGATTGATTCAATACCATCTACCCCTTGCAGTTTATGAGCAGGTTTACATCATGAACCTGGTCAACTTATTACAATGAAAATAAATGTTAAGCTGACCAACAAAAATCTTTTGTACTCTATTTTTTTTCTTTTAATTTTTCTCTCACTCCTGTTCTTTAGATCATTGGATAATCCTAACAATCAGTTATGACATACCCAGTTTTTTTATGTATTATTTTCTTTTTTATAGACTTTAAAATACTGTCAATGTTGTTCAATACTAACACACGTTTTTAAAGAAAATATTTTGCATCTTGTAAGGACAATCTTTCAAAAAGAAAAAACTTGGGTGTTGAACTGATATTTTATATACAAAGGTATATTCATTTGATCTTCATCTAAGAGAGCACTTTTTCTTATTTTCATAAATATAATTAGTCAAATATTACTCTTTATTTTACTTATTTATATTTAGATGACAAAAAGATTTACATATATAAAAAAATAAAATATATGATTACATATATTAGAGTATCATTTTCTAACTTTAAAAATTTATTTCACTTTGAAATAATTTTATTTTGCTATAACCTAATTTTTCCTTTCAATGATTTATCTACCTAGATACATATATACATACATATATATATATATATATATATATATATATATATATATATATATATATATATTCTGTGTGCGCACACAATAACCTGAAGTGGGATACAAGCCTACAACCTTCAGGTTATGTTTTGTGTGCTAATGGTGTTTTGGCCCTCACGCCACAAAGACTATATGTCCAAATTGTCCATTAATTATTTATTTAATACATGTAACTGAAATCTCGGTGACTTTCTCTTATGTTAATCTAGCTGCTTGAAATTCTTTGTATAGAAAGATTTCCTCGTCCATTTATTGAATTTTTGATAAAGTGATATTATAAAGTATCAAAATGTGATTATTTCACTTTAACTTGATTTTGTTTTCAGTCTACTTTATTATGTTACTTAATCAAGAAATCACGTCCTTTTTTTTTACTTTTTAAAAATTTTCCCTTAAAACTTTTGCTATAGATTTATACAGCCCCCTTCCATGAAAGAAACTTAAAAAAAAATTTAAAGATATTTAAATTTATTAAATACACTATTTAATGTAAGAATCACTGAGTCTGATTATTACTTGAATTAAATGATTATCTGTTAATTCCATTTTCAATAAGCTAAAACTTTTACATTTTTTTTCCTTCAAGTCTGACATGGTCACTACATTCTTTTATAAGTAATAAAAACTTAAAATACTTCATGCAATGCAGCCTTT
This sequence comes from Acanthosepion pharaonis, assembly GCA_903632075.3. Lineage (NCBI taxonomy): Eukaryota > Metazoa > Mollusca > Cephalopoda > Sepiida > Sepiidae > Acanthosepion > Acanthosepion pharaonis. Next base: position 4,132,230 of record CAHIKZ030004539.1, read on the forward strand.
GACTGCTTTTATTTTATGCTAAAGTAATAATTCCCATGCTTCTCTATAAATATGTATTTCTCAAAATGGGTAATATTTTTGTCTTAAACACATTTTGAGGTACTTTTTATTTTTCCTAATTTTATGGCTTATTTTCTTCTAGTATCTGTTATTTTAAATATTAAAATCTGTGTCTACTTTATGGGAGGGAAAAATGATTTATAAATCATAACTTTGAGGTGGGGAACTGCAAATCCCAGTTGAAGAGCATATTGCAAAACCCCAAAGTCATAAGACATTTTGTAACATTTTAGTTTTGAAATTTAAAGCAATTTAATAACATGCTTTATGATAACTGACTTCTTCTCTGCTGTCAGATGTCAATCATCACTAATATGAATTTTAGAACTTGTCTTAGTCTGGCATGAGACCACATTAGTAGGACTGTTTAATGAAATTTAAACATAACCTGTGAGACTGGCTTGTTAAATATAACTATATAGCAGGCACCTGATTGCAAAATCTAGTAAATAACTTAAATCCTAATATGTGAATTGTATTCTGTTTTAAACCAGAATTTGAAAATGTTTAAATGTATAAATATATATCAATGCAAATAAATTTTATGCCTTATTTGAATTGTGTGACTCATACATAGAAAAAAAAATTTAATTTTTGAAGAAAAACTTACTTTTTTGTCAATAGTTTCAATTACATTTGCTCTCTAACTCACTCTCTCATAATCCCCGATTCAAAGAAAATGTTTTCACTTGAATCAAATTTAAATAAATCTTGGGATACAACTTTGTGCTGTTAGTCAACTGCATTTTTTCATCACATTCATATTTATTTAAAAACTTTTTTAAGTTTAACAAAAGATTTAAATATTTAAGGTGAAGGAGAGTCATCTTCATTTAACACAAGAAACAGCATTTGAAGTTGGTCAATTTTTTTTTTTTTTTTTTTTTTTTTTTTGGGAGAAAGTTCAAATGACATTCAAAAGATCTGCTAAGATCTCAAATCTTCACTGAGAATTTTTCTTTCTAAAATGTCATTTTTACATGTTTCACTTGGATTTTTTCCTATTGTAGTTGTCTTTATTATTTTTTGAAATTGTACTCTTTATGAATTCCTGTAATTTCAATCAAAAACTTTTTATAGATTGTATTTGTGTTTTCATTTTGTCCATTTATGAATTAAAACAAAAGAAATGAAAAAAAAAAAAGGAAATTCTAACAATTTTATATTTTGTTGTGCCTTTTCTTTTAATTTTTCTTAGTTGAAGCTACATCACAATCACTCACCTGTCTTTTTTACCAAAGTTTGGAACTAGGTTAACATAACAAAAATGAAATCAATTTCAGATTTTTAAATTTACAGAAACTATATAAGGGAAATATCAGTCTTGTCTTTCAAACATAACATTTGATTACAGTGATTTTGTCATTTTATTTCTTTTATTTCAAAGATTTTTAATTTCCTTCTTTGTTTAGGTTCTTATCTAAATTTAAATGATTCAGTAATTTAAAAAAAAAACACAAAGAAAACTATATTTATTGCTTAAATGCCTCCAATTATTAAAATTTTTAATTTTGCTTACACTTTCTCAAAAACATAACTGGCTCATTATCTAATTGACTGATGAATATTCAAAGACCTTTAGCTGCATATTATCAGATAGAATCAAAGTTGACAGCTTGAATGAATGTCATATCTGATATATATTATTGCAAACATTTCTGAGAGTTCTTTCAAGATTAGCATAAGGTTACCAGACTATTCCACTCATAATTAAAAAAAAAAAAAACTATAGATATACGCATAATCCCATTAATGATCTCAGACATCATTTCTAAACTCTCATAAGGCAAACAGGGGTGACAGGATCCCAGGCATCATCCTAAAGAAAGGTGGTCCTGAGCTAGCTCCAGTTCTCTCCAAACTCTACAACTATTGCCTCACTGCTTCCTGCTTTCCAACTTGTAGGAAGTCCTCCTCTGTAGTTCCTGTTTTTAAGAACTCTGAAGAACTTTCTGACCCCTCTATTGCCTTATTAGTCTCTTACCACTTTTCAGCAAAGTATTTGAAGCTTTAATCAATACTGAAGTGGATAAGCATCTTACTTCTCATTACTTATTCTCAGACAAACAATATGGCTTCCATTTCACCAGGTCTACTGCTGATGTGTTAACAGCCATCACTGAATATGTATATCAAGCTCTTGATAATATTGATGAAGCTCCAGCTGTGCCTCTAGATATCATGAAGGCAAAATTTGGCATGCTGGCCTTCTACCATAAGCTCCGGGACTATGGCATTACAGGACGATTGTTTGATTTAATATAATCATTCCTATCAAATTGTGAACAGGCTCACTTCCAGATTCTTTCACACGAATGTGGGTGTCCCCCAAGGCTCTATCCAGAGTCTACAATGTTTCTGATCTTCATCAATAATCTTCCTGACATCATCAGTTCCCAAATAGGCATTTTATGCAGGTGACACTACCATTTATTCCTGTCTCAATAGCAAATCCAGCAGGCTGATAAAGTAAACCTGGCTGCTGCTCTTGAAAAAGACCTCTACTCAGCAGTTTACTGGGACAGGAAATGGCTTGTAAATTTCAATGCCTTCAAAACAAAACTGCTCTCATTTAACCACCATAGAGAAACTTTTCTGCATGGCTGATGTTGAACACCTGGAGAACAACACACTGTCTTCTTGGCCTCACTTTTTCAACAGATTTGAAATGGAATGACTACATCGAATCAATAGCCACATCTACTGCAAGGAAAGTTGGGTCACTGTGTTGTGTCAAAAAGTTTTTCTTGTTATAGTCCATGTTGCACATTTACAAATCTACCATCTGTCTGCATTGAATACTGTTGCCATTTGTGGTCTGGTGCTCCTGCTATTCATCTTGAGGTTCTTCACAAATTCCAAAGAAGGATCTGCAATGTAATAGATCATGGTTTGGCATCTCGACTTCAGCCATTTTTTCAGCAAGGCAGCATAGCTTTACACTGTCTTTTCTACAAATAATTTCATGGCAACTGCTCTGACAAGTTTTCTTCCCTGGTGCCCTGACTACATGAATTTAAGCCTGCTACTAGATTGCCATCTAGGTCCCACCGTTTCACTGTTGATATAGTTAAATGTAACCATTACTTTTAATCCAAAAGTTTTTTCTCGCACTTCCAACCTGGGAAAATCCCTTCCGATTTCTTGCTTTCCTGCTAACTACAATCTTCAAAAATTTAAATGCAACATCAATCGCCATTTTCTTGAATCCCGTTCATCTTTTTTTCTTTCCTCAATCCTCCCTATACCCAGTATTTTCTCCCACTTTCACTCTCTGTAAACTCCTGTGTATTAGTGGCATTCCTGCTATTACTAGTGATCTGAGAATGTTCTTAGGGAGATCAGTACAGTATAAATATCAATATGTCAATTAAGCAATGGTTAGTTTTCAGTTAGTACCTGATGATTGCATTGTGCATGAAACTAATAGTTGTGCTACTGGTGAGAAAAAAAATGTATATTATTGTGCATGTTGCATTAGGGTGCACAAACTATCTGCTGAGAATTTATGGTTTGGTTTATGGCATATCAACACCTCAATGGGTTATTTAATGCCAACAAAATTTTTATTGCTGATATTTTTTTTTTTTATTCAAAAATCCATTGCTGCTAATATTTAAAAAAAATGTATAGCTGGTAATATTTTTTCCAAAAAGTATTTCTGGTATTAAAACCTATTTTTACACTTTCATAGTGTTTTAACCCCAGTATATGGGTCAACTATTTGCCCATAGCTGGGACCCTAACAGGTGCTACCATTCTGGATCAGAGTGGACCTGGGAACACCAGCAATTAAGAGGTGGTTCCACGCTCTTCAAGACCTTCTGAGCAGAGGCCTTGCTGTTAGACGTCTTACCGAGGACGTGGATGTAGTTTATCGTCTTACCCAGGATGCTAAGAATTTATGACTACTTCAATCCCATAATAGTTGTTGCTATAGTGCATAAATCTGTCCTGAAATAAAAGATAAACTAAATGAAAATTCTGCATTTCAAGCCATTCATTTTGAAAAAAAAATTATATTTACATACTTTTGGGTCATTTCAAATAGTGCCAGTTTTCTATTTAATGTTTGATCATTGATTTTCATGTCAAAGTTTTTATATTTTTTAGTTTTTGCCTTACATATTCTTAAATCTCCACCCATGGTTGATATTACCACTCCAAATAAAGAAGTAATGCCTGTTCTAATTTAATTTTAAAAGTATTAGAATTTCCAGTATTTTTTAATTTAATTCTATTATTCTTCTTATTTATTATTACTTTTAAATGTCTAGAAACCCAGGCGAAAATTTGTGGGAGTGACCCTCTTTTCCTACCCATAATCATCTTTCAAAATGGACACATGTAGGAAGTAAAAAGATGTCATAGAATTTCTGCTCTTACAAACATTCACAGAAGGTTTATGAATGTTTATAGCAAGGTTTCATTTGATAGCCATCCTAGAGAAAATAGTAACAGGCATTGCAGTGGCAGCCCAGCTGCTTCCACGGTCAGTAGAATCTTAATCTGTTCAAGTCTAGGGCTGACTGTCATCTTCTACACTTTACTCAGTAAGACTCTACCTCAAGTGGTTCCATGGCTTTGTACAGGGTGGACACCACTGTAAATAAAAAAAAAAAATTAAAGAACAGCAGGAATTATTTTTTGATTACCTCTTGTACAAACATGATTGCAAATTTAAATATTTCAATCTTTGCTTACCTTTCCACAGCTTTTAAGACACTTCACATTATTTTAAAAAATTGCTACTGTCAGGTTTAACAACACAAAGTAGTTATTCAGGCATATAAACATAACCTTTGACAAGTGTTGCCAATGATCAAAAGAAAAATGCCTTAATGTAGCAACTACTATGGAACAGAAGTAGTCATTTTATATAAACTGAATGATTTTATATGGCGAATATTCAGTAATACTTGAGATTTTTTTCTTTTACATGTTAGTTCATTCCCAAACAGTGCCAACCAGATGACAACAGTAATGTGCATAAAATGTATTCAACATTTTTGCAAGAGTAAATATATGTTGTCAAAAGATTAGAATTCTTGGGAATAGACCAAAACAATTTCACTTTCTCTTTTCTGCACCCTGACTCTGGCAAGATGTACAACTCCAAAAGATCATAATAAATAAAGGAGTCAAGAATAGTCAAAAACAGCCAATAGGGAGTAACAGAGGTCATTAAAATTGAAAAGAGTGACTTTCAGTATTTCACCATTGATGAAGACAACTTGGTGGCTAATTGAATGACAGAATGGAAAAAATTCTATATAATGCATTTTATCCTACAAAAGAGGACAACTTCTGAAGACAGAATTCTATTTTAAATACATTTGGAACAAAAAATCAACATTTTTGCAAGAGTAAATATATGTTGTCAAAAGATTAGAATTCTTGGGAATAGACCAAAACAATTTCACTTTCTCTTTTCTGCACCCTGACTCTGGCAAGATGTACAACTCCAAAAGATCATAATAAATAAAGGAGTCAAGAATAGTCAAAAAAATCTATAAAAGTTACCTTTTATCAAAACATTTTTTAAAATCCACAAAAAGAATTTTCTTTTAATGTTACAAACTAAATTTAAACCTATCTCTCCTACCCTGTAAAAAAAAAAAAAAAAAAAAAATCTCAAAATTTTAGTTCTTACTTATTAAAAAATACTTTTAGCAAGCTTCTCTCAGACAATGTGTGTGTGTTACATTGCTTCAGGATATGTGTGATCATTTCCAGAATTTTCTATCTTTTATTGCTCTCAGTTCCTTTATGACCCCTTTTCTTTTTGAGTCACTTATTAACTCATTGATTTGCTCAAACTTAACAAGTTACTGCTTTTCTTGTGTGCTTTTGTTAAATTCTCCAAGCCTTCTTTTCTAATTATGTGTTCCCAAAATGTCTGCTGTCCTTTTTTATCTGACAGGCTGTTGCCCAAAACTTAAACCCAGAAATTTAATTTTTGTTTTTTTTTTAACTTAGTTACACTGTTACTAAGTTCAAAAAAAAAAAAAACAAATTAAATTTGTTCTTTGTAATTTTATAGTAATAAGTTTTGGGTAACAGCCTGTCAGATGTGACCTTTAATATGTTTACCTTTCTACTGAATTAAAAATAATGACTTCTGAGCTATTTCGGAAATGTAAAAAAAAAATTGTATATGATTTCTTTGTCTGGTTAGTCTGTTAGAAGGAAAGGAAATTTTAAATTTGGATGAGAATATTTTTTTTTTTTATATATAAATTTATCATAATAGTACTGTATGGTATAACATTTGAAATAAAATTTCAGATCTCTTGACTATAGTCTACTGTTCTGGCCTCAGAAATGGCCTAAAAATTCTTAATCAAGCTTAATTTCAAACAAGAAAATATTCTGTATTAAATATTGTTTTTGTTAATTCTACCAACTGCAACTCTTTTTTTATTCAAAATTCATCTCCTGTATTTTCCCCTTTATCAAGTCAACAATGTACTTTTTCCAAAGTCCTGGTCAACCAAATTTGCTAAAAAAATTATAATGCGACCAAGTAGTAACATTTGTACATTATTTACATTATTCAAACTATTGTCCTCATCTTTGTCGCCATATTTATTACAATGTTTTGGCCGTTGTATGCTCCGACCTTCTTCAGGTGGTTAGAATGTCGAACTGAACCCTTTTATTTTGCTCACTGGAGTAGACTGTTCTAGTTCCATGTGCCATGTTTAATAGATTTCAGATCAGTTATCTCCTGTTAATTTCCCTCTGAAAGTTTTCTACTGCTTTAACCAGTTATTGAACTTGGTTAAGGTAGTGGAGTACTTTCAGAGGGAAATTAACAGGAGATAACTGATAACTGACATCCATTAAACATGGCATGTGGAACTAGAACAGTGAGCGAAATAAAGGGTTAAGTTTGATATTCCAACCACCTGAAGAAGGCCGAGCACAACAGCCTCTAAACGTTGTAATAAATATGCATTAATAAAGATGAGGACAATAGTCCAAATAATGTAAATAATGTACATAATACCTCATCTCAGAAATATAGACATATAGTAACATTTGTGCTTTTATTCTAAATTAACTGTATAACCAGTTATATCATAGGTAGGATTTATTAAGTAAATACAACAAAAAATTATTCACTCTAATTAATTACATGGAAAGAGATACAGCAGGAGGAGGAAAATATATTTAAAGATTCACATATGTAAACCTTTAAATACTAGTAAGGATATCACAAAATATCAATTTAATATATGCTATCATTTTTGACATTGTTCATAAAATAGTAAATATATATAGTTATAGATATAATGTATGTTGTATTTATGGGATAAAGTGCTCAGTATCAAAGATAGAGTGTATTTAAATATAAAAGTGGAGATTGAGGTCAACCACCAGGAGCTACAGTCTGTGTCATGTTTAAACACAATCTTCAGGCCATGTGTGTTATGTTTTGACTCAACTATTTATATATGTTGGTCAATGGAAGATTATGGATAAAAGGTCTGTTGTATTATCCTAACAGTTATTGGGTGGGTAGTAATGGTTATACTTCAAATTATTATTATTATTATATATATATATATATATATATATATATAGTTTTAAGGTGTGCTATATTTATGGGATAAAGTGCTCAATATCAGAGATAGAGCATATGTAAATATAATATAAAAGTGAACATTGAGGTCAACATTCAGAGGTGACAGCTAGATGCAATCGTCAGGTGGCCTGATGATTGAGCCCAGCATGAAACAGCCTGTCACCTCTGAGTGTTGACTTCAATGTTTACTTTTATATTATATATATATTATATATATATATATAATCAGATTATCTACCTCTTATGCTTTATATATATATATATATATATATATATATTAAGAAATGGACAAAGTCCGACAATTTATTTATTAAAGACATTTTTATGTTTAACGTTCTTTTTATAGATACAAGTATTTAAGTAAATGCTCTGTTTTTAGGTAACATTTCCTGTCAAAGGACGCAATATTTTCTATGAAAATGTCGACATTCAGGCCGGATAAAGGTTATTTAATACCGTTTATTATAAAAACAGAGCATTTACTTAAATACTTGTATCTATAAAAAAGAACGTTAAACATAAAAAATGTCTTTTAATAAATATATATATATATATATATATATATATATATATATATATATATAATCAGATTATTACCTCATGTGCTTTTTTTATATATATATATATATATATATATATAAAAAATCAGATTATCTTTATCATGCTTTTAGTGTGGGTAACAATTTCACTATGCCTCTACTCTGTCAAACTTTGCTGTTACATGTTGCCTCTCTAATTATAGATTCTTTAATTGGAATTTAAAATCCTATTCCATTCAATTACAACAAATAAGACCCTATATTTACTAATCAGCTGCTTTTTTCTCTCACACATCTGAGAGGCAAAACTTAACTTTTTTCAGCATTTAATTAGGTTAATAATTGACTGGCTTTGTTTCTTGGCACATGCGTACTGTGATAAAGAGATCCCATTTCCTGAAATTCCATTTTTGTTACAACTCAGTTACATTTCTTTTTTTCATAATGTCACCTACTTGGATTATTTTATAAATGGCCAAGTAACATTTAGTTTTGTCAATTCACTTTGTATTAGGTTGATTCATAAATAATTTCCATTCCTTTTTATCAATGTTATTCTTCAAAAAATAAAAATTATATTTTATTTAATTATATATTCACCATTATTTGCAATGGCTTGTTGCTACTTATCAAGCAGCTCTTTGATAACTTTTGAGTAAAGTTCTGCAGATTTTCATATGGGAAACATTTCAGTAAACTTTTGAAACTGCCATACAAAAACTAAAGTATGTGAGTGTCTACCAAATTTATTCTTAATTGCAATGTATGATTAGTAGTTATGAGAATATATTCATTATTATAATTGGTTCCCAAAAACGGAACTTATTTATGACTGGATAACATAATTATTTATAGAGTTTAGCCTTTCTTCAAATAAGTCATACTTGTCATTTTTATCTCTAATCTTCAGTGGTTTGTACTTCAATATTTACTGCTGGTCATAAAATCATTTATCACTTCGATGTGAGTATTCTAAGCAAATCTTGCACAAGAGTCCTATTGTATGACAATATCTGCTACAAGCTGTATTTAGACACGTACAAATTTATTGCTTTTTCCACAACCACAACAGTAGAAAAGGAGTCAAGAGTAAGGGACAGCAAACTATAGAAGAAAAGGAATATTTATACAAGGAAAATTGCTTTTTGTGTAGTTCTTGAAAATTAATGATTACTATGTCTTTTTTTTTTATTAGGAAAAAAACTAAAATTTAGGTTTAAAACTAAAATTTCTTTTTTCTTCTGTGTTTGTTTAAAAAAAGAAAAACTTACCATGAAAAGTGTCCAATAAAAAAATAGGACACATGAATAAACAGAAAACTAGATCATGCCTCTCAGGTGAATTAATTGTATTCAGATTTTTGGCCAACACAATATATATCAAAGCCTATGCTAGAAATGAGGGCAGGTCTGTTTATATCTGTTCCATCTATACTAAAAAGGCGAGTTATGGGACTTATGATGTAATGTAATGTTAACGCATTATTCTAGTCTGATATATAGATTTGTACATCATGTCTTCTAAGAGTCTACATTCAAATTTAATATAAAACCAAAAACGTCAAATACTAAAAAAAAATAAATGCAACAAATATTATAAATTTGTATTATTTACAGTTGAACTAATTGTTGTTATCACAACATTTCGACTATTGTACCCTCCAAGCCTTCTTCAGTTCACATAACAATTGAATTATTTTGAACTAAACTCTTTATTTAATCTACAGGGATAGATTGTTCTCATTCCACTATCCATGTCTAGTTCTTTTTAGTACCGTTTTAATATTGCTAATCTTGTTTTCATTGAGTCTGAATCTATACAACCCAGCTAAGGATTGAACTCATAATTACTATGCTGCCAAAATACAGAAACCAATGCTTGTAGAGTAGAACAAGAAATATCTAACTCTAGAGATTAAATAAAGTGTTCATTCGTTCATTCATTTGTTCCTAGGTGTGCCTTTGCTTTAAAACATTGAGAAACTCTGAAAGTTATCCAGATCAACAGACAGCTGAAGAAGGTTAGAGAGCACCACTGTCGAAATGTTGTTATATTTTCATGGCAACTGCTCTGACAAGCTATTTTCACTGGTACTCCATCTGCATGAATTTTTAAGCATGCTACTAGGTTGGTATCTCAGTCACACCCTTTCACTGTCAAAACAGTTAAATATAACTGCCTCTTCTACTCCAACATCTTCTTCTCTTGCACTTCCCGCCAGTGGAACTCCTTTCCTTCTACTTGCTTCCCTGATAGCTATAATCTTCAAATATTCAAATGTAATGTCAATCAACATCTTCTGATGCCTTGATACTGATCCCCGTCCTTCTCTATATTCTTCTTTTACATTCACTCTCTATAGCCACTTGCATGCTTGTGGCATTCCCGCCTTGGTTGGGGTGAAATGCTTAAAAAAAAAAAAAAGAACAAAGATAAGGATACTAGTCCAAGTATAAATAACTAGCAGTAGAGCCCAGCGTTGCCCGGGGATGTAACAGTAAGAGATAGATCAAGTATCGACCATCATAAAGACTGAAAAATAAAATTGACAAAGATTATTGTTTAAGGTTGACGGACACGCATGTCTTAATTAGTTTTTTTTTTTTTTTTTTTTACAAATTGGTCAAACCCAAACTCAAACAAAAACATTGTTTTCAATCGTTATGAGTCTACCGATTGAATAGAATTTTATTATAAACAATTGTCTTGTAAATGGAATTTTAAAAGCATTCTGAATGTAAAAATAAAGAAAAAAGTGTGCTAGACAATAAGAAACACTAACTGCCAAAAAAAAGTGAAATTTTGTTGAAATCGGTTGAAAAATGTAGGAAATCCGATCCCATATATAAAGGAACACACACATACAAACAACCTGGGTTTTATAATAAGTATAACTCGATATGAGTTGTCCCCCCTTTCATTCTCGCGATAGCGATGCCTCTTAATCGTGTTTTGAAATTGATTTTGTGCAAAAACAATTGTGTTTTTCCAATTTTTGGCGCTGTCAGAACCACCGCAAGGTAATTTTACATAGTCCTGTGAAGTTTTGTTGAAATCGGTTGAAAAATGTAGGAAATCCGATCCAATATATAAACGTAGAGACACACACACACACACACACAACCTGGGTTTTATAATAAGTATGATGTAAATAAAGATAACTGTTCGTCCCAGAAATTCAGACAGAAAATATCATAGTTATCTTTGTTGAGATATTTTGACATTTATATTAAATTTGTTGGGCGCTACAAGAATTTTAAGAGTTATCTTTTGTTTGTGTGTGTGTGTGTGTGCGCGCGTGTGTGCATGTACCTAAATCTATTGGTTAAAACCTAAATGAAAGACCCTAGATTCCAGAAGAAATACACTTTGGCATGCATTAAATGAATAATGTTTAATTAATCCAGTGATTCTAAAAAAAAAAAAAAAAAAACAGGCACAGATTTCACATTAAATAATCTGAATAAATAGTTGAATAGAAACATTGAAATAAAGTTTATGTTTGTGTGTATTTTTAAAAAATTTATGGTTTTATTTCATAACATTTAAATTCATATCCTTTAAAAATTTTACTAAGTGTACTGTGATATTTTCATTTGTTCCTAGGTGTGCCATTGCTTAAAAAGGTTGAGAAACAATTGTTTACTTATTTATATGAGTTAGGCTTCTCAACCCTAAATAACAAGGGTCTGCTTATCACACATTTGTTCAAACATTGAAGAAATCATGAAAAAAATTTAGTTCTACACTAAATAATCTGCACAAATAGTTAAATAGAAACATTGAAATAAATGAATTTCATATTTGTGTATTTTTAAAAAAATCTATGACTTTATTTCATAATATTTAAATGTATACCCTTTAAAAATTTTGCTAAGTGTGTTGTGATATTTTCATTTGTTCCTAGGTGTGCCTTTGCTTTAAAACATTGAGAAACAATGAGTTAATCTAATAAAGAAATAAAATTCTACACTAGTCACGACTTGTTGCATGTTAATACTGCTTTCAAACTTAATACGGACAGAGAGAGAAAATATAGTTTGGGTTGAACTAAACTCAATGATTATGAGTGATTAGTAAATCATCTGTCTAGTAAATCAGAATACTATCTACAAGTTTGACCAGCTAATCCCTGTTGCAGAAACCTGCTCAGGAACATTTTTGTGTTTCTTCAACACCCACAGAGCTGACCTGTTGTTTATGCTACAACTATGGTAGTTACAGTTCCTGGGAGAGAGCATATAATCTGTTATGATCAGAAGTTTAAACAAGGCCAGTACATTCAGACTCTCAGTCACAATGGTTTGTGGCTTTGTGCTAGTAAAACTAGCAACAGCTTCCAAACAGTTTTGTCTACCATATTTCACTCACAAGACTTAGGTTAACCCAAGGAATGGTTTTTAGGCACTTTTCAATGGTACTATATAATGAAATTGTCTTCTAAGGCTGATATTATCATAGTCATCTCCTTGACAAAACAATCATGGTGAAATTTGAGCCTGAGTTCCAAGCTCAGAATACTAACATTCTAACTATTTGACTACATGCCCACCACCATTGCTACTAAGCTTACTTTATATTATGTGCACTGTTCCATATTTTTCCGTTATATTTTTCTGTACATTTTTAACTGGATTTTCTGTCCTATATTTTTGTCATATATTACTGTATCATATTTATATCCTGATGGCATATTTAGCAATCAGATGATTGCCAAGCACCACCTACCTTACCTGCTCAGTGTTGACCTCGTTCCTACTTGTTGAAGTCCTCCCATTCCTGGAGTCATCATCCACCTCCTCGTGACCCTCTTTGAACCTCTTGTGCCTGTCAAAAACACACATGGATGACATGATGTTATCTCTATAAACTTGCTGAAGCATTTCAAGTGCATATGGCAGAGTTTTCCCTAACCAGACCAAAAATTTCAGGTTTATTCATTGCTCGGTGTTCATTGTTCATTCCTCGGTGCTCATATCTGAAAGACCTGAAAAAGAGGAAGTGTAAAACAAAAGCATGTGGAAAAAAAAAAAAATGCAATGTTTGCAGAAAGCTAAGATTACAGTTATATACTACCAAGATATCATGTTAGATGATAACATAATTCATTTATTCCTCTTTTGGCTATAGCTCACACAACACAACCAGTCCTGTTACTTTTCAGACAGATCTTGTATAGTGGTTTTTGTCAGTTTTCTTCTGGTGAAATAATAGCACAAACTCTGACTGATGTTTTTGGAATTATTATTTTATTTTGGTCAGCACCATGAAATACTGAAAACAGAATGTGTCAGAGTATTAATAAAAAAATATCTATTGCAAACTTGAAGTTCAGCAAATTTCACGAGAGATTTGTAGAAATGAATTACCTTGTATGCCTTGGCACCAATGAGTTGAAAACTGCTAGGATGGATAAGATTAATTCCAGTTTATGTGTTTAAGCATGGAATAACTTCTGCCTTTGTTGTATTTCCCTCCAATTTCTGAACTGACTAAAAGGGGAACAAGTTCAAGAAATGTAGGATTCCTGCAGGAAGTAATCCCCAAGAGTTGTTCCCCTTGGGCTAAGAATCTGTTATATTCTCCTAATTTCTACACATATATGTTATAATGAGCATTTAGTTGCAAATGAAAGGAACAAACAAGGAATAACTTTTCAACAGCGTGGCTTCATCAACATTCATAATATATATACATAGTTGTTGAAATTTGGCAAAAATTGTTCATGTGTGGTTCTTCAGTTATTGGTTGTAAGGAAAGCAATTAGGTGTAAGGGTGTTGTTGGTAGGACTGGGAGTTAACCACTTTCTTGGGTTGGTTGTCGGAGGTCACATTTGGAATGAGACGATAGGTCTGGAGAGGATTAGTTGTTGGTGAGGTCTGGAGATTGCATTGAAGCAGAAATTGACAGTTATGAATGCAGTTTTGATACCTATGTTCTCACTCTATATTTACAAATTTACAAATCTGTTATTGAGCACTCGTCTCTTATAAATAAAGCAAATTTTAACTATTCATAATATATTTATATATAAAGACGTACCTATATAAACATACCACTAAAATGGATGAATTTTTTTCCAAAATGAAAGCAAAAAATTATTTTCTGTTTTAAAAAAAAATTGCCAAAAGTTAGGGAATTATCTGATTCAAATGAAATTTTGATTATTTATTCATCAACGAATGAATCGTATACTAAATATATTATTTTATTAGAAAACTTTGTAGAAAATTATTTTTTACAATGATTTTCACTTTTCACCCTGTACAAGGTCAAAGAACTAGTTAAGATAGAGAGTTACTGATTAAGATGCACTCACCCAAGGAATGTGATAAAATAAAATAAGACATATCTTGGCTGATTTGCAGGCAAATAAACTAACATACTCAAGAGTGAGAGCAGGATGTGAATGGGACAAGGCCCCATCGCAAAATGACCATTATCGTCGTATACGCATAGGCCTGATGCACGAGTTCCGGTCGAAAAATAAAATATTTTAAGGTGTTTCTATTTTTCGGCCAATAAAAATGCTTCCCTCCTAATTATACTCGCGTCATTTTTCCAGCCTGTTAAGCCATAAAAAAAGGCCATAAAAGGGGTCACGGTGAAGTACAACAATCAACAGGAGGCCAGGGAAGAGACCTGTCACGGTCAGTCAGCAAGAGGAGCGCCATGCCAACCAGTGAGAACTACTATGAGAGATCAACCCAGATCTGCAGCCGGCCTATGAACTATACCACAAGGTAGCTGCCCCAAAACCACACGTTCCTATTGAAATAAATCATGTAAATCTATTTCTGATGTTGTCATATTTCTTTCTTGCAACCATACGCTTGTCTATAACAAAGCCACCAAGACGTAAGGGGTCAATGGAAGTGGAATACAAGGAAAAGTCTTTAGAGGGAATTGGAAACCAAATCCTAAACAGGATACAGGGGTTAAATCTTTACTCCTATTCAAAAGATCATGGAGGAGTGTGAACTGGATGATAGGTGACCCTATCTTCCTTTATTTAAGAAAAAATAAATAGATAAATGAATAAATAGTAAATAGAATTTCAGAGTTTAGGTGGAGAGGTTAGAAGAGTTGAAGTCATCTATTAGATTGAATAAATCTATCAGGTGTGTGAAAATCAAATATTTGTTCATAATTCTGTCCAGATTAAAAAAGGTGTTCACCACTAATGGATAATTGACAATTTTTAAAAAATTTTTTAATATTTTTTAAAATCAATTCACTCCAGTCAGTGAAATACAATAAATGCATCTATTTGTGGACAAATATCTTTTAAATTAATCAAAAATTAAAAAATACACCTTAAGTAAAATTGCAACAAGTAGACTTGGACAGAATGAGATGATGATGATGATGATGGTTGTGAGAACAACAATGACAACAACAAAGAATTCTGAATACTACAATTATAAGTAGTGAGTCCTGATAGAAATAAAATCAAATAAAGTATAAAAATAATATATAAAAACAAAAAAAGAAAGAATTAAAATTAAAATAAGTCATTTGAGCTTACCTTTAAAACTCTTATCTTTTTCTCTCTATTCTTCTCTTTCTATACTTCTCACTCAACTAGCGAGAAGGCAACAATGAATCTGGCTGAAAAACGGCAGAAGTTTGTGGGACAAGAACCTACTTATTTATGACTATATAAATCTACCAAAATAAGACCGGCTGTATATATAAAAACCAAATTACAAAGAAAGGAATGCACTGGAAAATAAAATAATTTTGGTCAATCAAAAAATGAACACAAAGAGACATTAGCTGGAACCAAAGTTTGTGCCAGAGAGACTTAGATCCTGATTAAAAAGATATAAGCTCACATTTCTGAGCTAGATAAGGATAGTGACAGCAAGAGATGGAACTAAAGATGCTACCACTTGAGAAACTAGTATGAATAAGTAATTTGCTAATTATATTTTCTGCCCTTCTTAGGGCCAAGAAAAACACAGTAGATTGATACTGACCTATTTCTCTAAGATGACTACTTCCACTAGGATGGTCTGAATTTGTGTTGATCCACTACTGAAATAATAATAGCATGGGACCTCATAGTAAGTACTAATTAAAGATTGTAGTAAGAGTGGTGAGGTTAAGTGTAAGATCAGCTTCAAATACACGTGTACGTGTTATGATAAAGTTAGCTAGAGAGCTGAGAGTATGATATTATTTAATAAGTTCTAATTTAGTATAAGTTCAAATATTCTCTATCAAAATAAAATTGAGCAGGGAATTAACATTATTTGAACCTTTTTCCTTTTTTGTGAAAAAAATAAACAATGTATAAAAAATTTGGTGAGTACAAATAAGTTCAAATTTTGGTCAGACTGTTTAGTGTTTAGGCTTGCAAAAAATGATTACACTTTACAAAAATGTGTAAAAAATAAAGTCAATTAGAGAATAAACAAATTTAATTTAAGAGAAGGTAAAAAAAAAAGTCATTCTCAAACGAATTATTATAAATCTTATTTAAAAGAGAAACAAAATCCTCTATAAATAGGTACCACCAAAATGCATATGTTTTTCAAAAATAAAAGCAAAAAATGCTTTACAAAATTTGCGGCAACTTAATGTATTTTTTTGCTTAATTTACTGCAACTGACCTAAAAAAAAAACCCGTAAAACAATTTAAATTAAGTTTATCAGTCATATGAGTAAAGGGAAATAACTCTGTTGTAACTTGTAACTTTTATTATCGTTTATCAACTGACGTGTTGGAAAAGGTATGATCTCTTTTTTCAATCAGTTTCTAATAGAAATTTACGTATTGTAGAATGATGACATCTGAATAGTTTTCTGTTATATAATTAATAATTATTAGATGCGTATTTTAACAGGAATTTTTTAAAAGTAAAATCAAATCTACCGCCTTTTTTGGATCTGTGTAAAAAGCCACGTGGTTCACCGTTTGATGAAAATATTTTTACAACTAGTCTTGAAAAACAAAACAAAATAAACTTTCAAAAACATTTATTCGTCACATAAAATTTCTAAATAAAAAATTTAATGAATATGCCAGCATTCTTTTAAAACAAAATTTTGAAAAAGTTATCAAGTCTTTTAAATGGTTGTTTTTTTTTTTCAATGAAGTTCGACACAACATTACGGTAAGAAGAAACATATTTGGAAAATATTAATGAATGTGACTGTTTATTTTTTGATATCGAATTTTTTTCTTTAATTTTTTTCCTTCGTTCTCAAAAAGACTTATTTTAAAAAATAATTTTTAATTAAAGTATTTTAAAAGTTTTTGGTCATTTTTAATGTTTACAAAAAGAATTATGTCAGGAAAATTTACAATTCTTTTTTAATCGAAAATAAGTGATTCAGATTAATTTTTTTATTACAACTTAAAAATATTAAATTAGTAATTTGAAAATCATTTTAATAATAATTCATTTGAAAATGTGTCTATTATCGTAATCATGGATTAGGTAACCCGAACCGGTAAAAAGATTATGCAAAAAAAAAAAAAAAAAAATATTGTTCCCGATGTAAATTTTTTTTTTTTTTTTTTTTATTAAAGAAAATTGTATTTATTTTTTGTTGGGAAAAGGAACTTACATTTTCGCGAAAATTAAACTTTTAAAAAGTGAAAGCAAACAAAGAAAGAGTTTCAAAGCGTGAACTGAATTTGTTAAATTAAATAAATTGGTACAGTATCTATTACGTAAAATCAATTATGCAATTTCAAAATGTCCTACTAAACTGGACCCTGACTTTGTATCAACTTACAGCCTGATTGTTTATTGAGAAGAACATGTTGTTGTTAACTTGTTTGGGTTCTAAAAGACATTCGGTTCGTCTTTCTTTATCTTTTATCGAAAAAGTTGAGAAAACAATTTTTGCAATGTGTTGAACTAAATGAATTTTCTTTAAGAAATCGTTTCCCAAGAAATACATTGATTATTCAGCTCATTAAAAATCAGAATACTAATACATAAAAAAAAATTGTAAAAACTATGACGTTATAACGGACTCCCTGGAGGAGGGGGTACGATATGAAACCACGGCCCGAGCGCCCCCATATCGTATGTAATGAGGTCAAAGACTTGAAATCTGATAAGGTGAAACAAAATGGACAACAGAACGAGGATATGTATAATTAATGCTAAATTTATTTATAAAGGAGAGGCTGTGGGGGTAGATTGGTCTGGCAATCAAGGTAATGGTGGTCAGACTGGTCGTGTCGAGGGTTGGAGCCGACATGCTGACATTCTGGTTGTGTCGACGGTTGGAAAGAGATTGCAGACGTTCCAGTCATGCTGATGGTAGGATGTTGAGGTCAATGATGGGATGCTGAGGTGCGTTCGTTTCGGTTGTGTCGACAATTGGACGTTGCAGTGCAAGTATTGCTGGTCGAGATCGGTGACGGAACTTCCCTTACAACCAATAGAATACGGGAAAGGTTGGTCATTGCAGAAGGTCGCTACTGGTCGTTGCAGGTGATTGTTGGTTGTTGCAGGTGATCGCTGCTGCTCAGCTGGTCAGGTTTTGGACTGGATGTGTCAGGCATGAATGGGGAGCTGGCGTTGTGATGTAGTGCTCGGTATCGGCAACAATATCTGGTCAGGAATGTCTGGTGTTGTGTGTCTGCTTGTTGAGTCCTGTATCAAAACCTCCTGTAGTAATCATAACTGTAGTGTACAGGAAAGGTTATGTATGATGTGTGGGCAGCCAGTAGTGACGGAATGCAGAGCGTTGAACATGAGCAAGGAGCCAGAAGTAAGAAGGCGAAGTAAAGAGAGAAAGAGAGGTAGATCCAACTTGCATCCAGTTGGCAGACAAAAAAAAAATGGGAGCATAACTTAATACACAGCCCGGGTTGGCGTCCTGGCCACAAAGGCCAGGGGCCTGTGTACTGACCGTTCAGGCATCTGGGTACTGACCCTGAATTTGGCGAGAAGTCACTATGCTATGTTAAGGAAGACCAACAACAGACACAGTCTTGCAAAAATGCTAAAAAATCTCTCTAAAAATGAGTTGAGATTTGCTATGAACAAAGAAAGGTCTAAAAATGCTAAGAGATGTATTATGTAATACAAATGGAACAAAAAAAGTAATTAGCTCAATTCTAAAATGAAATGAGACTAAATTACCAGTTTGTAGCGAACATGATCAAAGGTCAAGGTTCTCTTCTGTTTTAGAGAGCGGCCATAGACAGCCACGACAATGTTTATATTTTTGTAAATATTTTTTATATACATAAAAAAGGATACCAACATAGACACAGGGATTAGTTTTTAGCAATTATTGTAGAGATTGAACACAGTCACAGGTATCCAGTTTTTAGTTTTATGTTGAAATTTGAGCTTTTACTTTAGAGCCGCTTGCTTTCATTTTAAAACTTAAATTTTCTCAAAAATGAGAAATTTCTTAAAGGAATTTATGTCATTTTCATAAGTAAGAGAACAAACTATGCCAGGAAAAATATATTTCTGTAGAAAAATATGAACTACTTCAGAAAATTAAGTAATGTTTGTTTCAAATTACATTAAGTATACATTAAATTTTCCTAAAATGACTTTTGAAAAAAGTATAATTGAATTTTATAAGATTTTTAAATGGAGAATTTCACTTTTATTTACAAAACTCTTAATAATGGCTGACAGGATTGATTTTATGTAAATTTTGATGACTCAAAAAAAAAAAAAGAAAGTGTTTTAGCTAAAATTTCGAACGTGCTAGAAAGGATTAAAAATTTTTTTTAAAATATTAAAAAAATTACTGTGGTCTTTCCTTTTAATAATAACATAAACATTTAGACAATAAAAAATTGTTTAATCATGTTTGGGGCCTTTTTTCATCAGGGTATTGAATATACCACTGAAACCGATTCCTTAGACAATTGTTTTTTGCTCCCTCCACCTTTGTTTTTATTATTTTATTTTTGTCTACTGTTTATTAAGTACCCATTGTTTACAATTTTACCGTATTCATATTTATGATAATTAATTTTTAAATTATTAAAATCAAACAGTTGGTATTTCTTCATCCAGTTTAGTGCTATTATCAACCTCATCATCAGTCTCATGACTGTGTGTGGTCATAGAGCCACTATACCACAGATATAGCACCTGGGTTGAAAGCTGGAGAGGTATTCATTCATGTGTAGTGTGTCTTGGGCAAGTAGACCTGCAAGAGCCCATCCCACTTTTGGTCAAACAACAGCCAATATCTCTAATGCTTTTCTTGGTCATAGATGTGTAGTTACTGATTCTATCAAGGGACCCCTCCCATCTATCCGTTGACTCCAGTCTTGGATGCCCTTTGATCAGTGATGCTGTGTCATTACCACATTGGCAGTATACATAGCTATAGAGTCCAGTCTACTCCCCACCAATAATAGATGGTTGTTGACACTACAGAAAGGGTTAATCCTTGTTGCAGGATGCTAGTATATTTGAGTAAATATCTAGTAACCATTATGTTTCAGGAATCAACACTTTGGAGAGTAAATATTTATGGGTCCCTGGAAAATTTATCCATAAACAATATTGGCAGACTCAATACGAGTCCAAGTAAAAAAGTAATAACACAAAAGAAATATAAACCAGATGACAATGCATGTACATTACAAAGTTGATGAAAGGAAAAAAAACATAAAACTACTTATAAAAATGTATTTTATCCACATGTGACTACATTTAAATACCAGTGCTAAAAAGCTGTGAAAAAATGCATGACTTTTTCATAGGCTTAAGGAGTGCCCTCCTTAGCAATGTTTTTTTAGTAAAGTCAAGTGGGATAACCCACATCCTGCTAGCTGTTCTCTTCACCAGAAAAGCTAGGTAGGTCACCGCTGACCTGACCATGCACCTGGTAGTTATATGATACCAGGATCACTTGTAGAGTTACCTAATGAGTTGAGTGCAAAGTGGTCTTAAGAAAATTATAGGTGGGGGGGAGTAATAATAATCACAATTTATTTATCTTAGTGGCAATTGCTTTTGAAGAAGTAAGCAAGGTTTTCTCATCCTTTTTTTATTCATTGCTCACTGATTGTACTGCTACTTTGTCACTTACTTTTTACCCATTTTCTTCACTTACAAATTAAATTTGGCTGATGATGGGGAAAACTGATGATTAAATTACTAATTTTACCATTTTTGATCTTAACCCTTTGTAGAAGGAACCTCATTTGGAGTTTTAGTGCCAAGAAGATGGAGCCCTTTTCACAAGCTCTCACTTGGAACACAAAAAAATCAATATAAAACACAGAACACAGCAAACTATCATAAAAACCGCCATTGAAAAGCCCAGATGTGTAAGAGATGCAAGAAGAAATGTGATTGGCTGGTATGAAGACCAGCCAGCTAAGCTCCAGGCTTGTATTATCGGACCAATGGATTGGTCCAGTCATCTTCATCATTCGACTTTTTGGCCAATAGATCAGCCCTGTTGTCTTTTCAAGGTTAAATCAGTTTGAGCAAATTTTGGCACTGTCAAGAATAAAGTGATTGACAATGGCCAGTAACTGTTACTGATAGAATATGATTAATAAGTTAAAATTTTATTTATCTTGGACTATGGAAGGTCTCTACTTTTCATTAATGAAGATTGTTGAGCAACTGTGATTTTAATAAAAAGAATTGAGGTTTGAAATCAACTTGTGTTCTGTTTCATATTTTTGATGTAATAAAAAAAATTAAATAAACATTTTATACATACAAGAAACATATTCTTGTTAGAGACATTGACATTATTTCATTATTTTTGTCTCTTTGCAGTGAACAACAATGGTACTTATTCAGTTTCATAGATGTCATGCGCTGACATCGGGGCGCCAGGAGGTTGTACTGCAGAAACTGAGTTCATTGATTGAAGCAGGTAAAATTGATAAGCTTCAAACCGAAACCTCTTTCTACATTTCTTGTAAAGATGGAGGTAAGTTTATGCTTTTTTTTTAATTCTTTTCATTATGATTTTTTTTTTTCAATAAAGAAATGCATGAAAAATTTAAAAAAAAGTATATTTAAAAGGGTTGATGTAGAGAGAAAATGGTTTATCTCCTAGTAGAAAATGGATTTAAATGTGTCTCATGTGTAAAGTATCCCAAAAAGAAAATGTTGGCTTTACAAGTTGTATATTTAAGAAATGATAGAGTTGGATACGTTTGTGAGACTCATTTTTGCACCTATGCAAATTTGACCTGTCACTCAAGCTACAAAAAGCACTTGACAAGTTGACAGCAATGCAACTGTGATAGTGAACAGGAGATGTGTGTGTTGGATTATTTGATTTATGCTGTTTAAGAGGAAAGAAACAGATTAGGGAACTTTATTCCAAGCACAAAGAAACTAACTACAATTGATTTAATTTTATTTTTGATAACATTTTGCAGTGAAGAAAAATGCCATGATTGTCATATGTTTATTGTAGCTTGTGTCAGAAATAGATGGAAAAAGCTATTTGAAGCGTATGTGTGAACTTAAATTGATTCCATGAGGCAGTGGGTTTTTGACCTTCATAGAGTAACAGGGTTGCTTGCAAAAAGTAATTGATGGTTGTTAATTTCTAATGGTTTGTGTTGCATTAGATAGTGGCTTGGTTTGGTAGGTTGAATTATGAAAACTGGTTTGCATTAGCCGAATTACAGTTGCTATTAATACATTTTTATAGAAATGAATTTTTTTTTTTAATTGGATATTTTAAAAATTGCATAACTATTGAACTAAAATGAATGAAAATCTGGCAACTGTAGTGGATTAAAAGAATTGGTGATTTGTGGGTTAAATTCCTGGGCCAGGCAATGTGTGCTCAAACTCAGTGGAAACAGGGTGAGAAATAAATGAACAGTACTAAAATAAGAACTAGACAAGATATCCCTTGACAAGGCGCAATGGTTGAAACATTGTGATAACAGCAATAAAGATTAGGACAATAGTCTGTATATAGATGTTAGGGGATGCTAACTTATTTCCCCTATAAAAGGATGATAACTCAAAATACAGTTGAGTTACTTCCCTTTCTGCTAGTTGCAGCACAGCACTTTTGAATCTAACATGTTGACAAACTGACACACAAAGAATTCAAGTCCAAATTAATCCTTGCTGTTCTCAGGCAGTAAATGATTAAAAGTTGTTTTATTATGTGTTAAAATATACTTAATAGCTTTAATTGGATGAAGACAAAATGCTAAGAAATGGTTATCCTCTTTTTTTGATTTCTTTTTTTACGTGGATATTTGAAATCAAACATTTAAGTTAAATTGCAGACACACTAATCATTTTCAATTTACATGTTTTGCATTTATCTTCTGGGGAAAATTAAATCTTTAAGTTTTCATATAAATTTTGACAAATTCTGTTTTTCTGATTTTATTTAGAGTTGTCTGAAAAAGAAGAGCAAAAATTGGTGTGGATTTTAAGCAAGCCTTTCTTACCTCATGATTTATCAAAGACAACATTTTTCAAAGTCATTCCAGAAAATGGTTTGAGAATTGAAATTGGACCAAGGTAATTTTAAAGTTAAAGAAAACCTGAGTTTTAATTTCTTTCCTATCAGCAGAAATATCTTATTAGGTATTTTTAACAATTGCTTTTTTGTCAATGATGAGATTATTGCCTTTCCTAACTTTAAAATAATAATAATATCACTAGTGTTTAGCACAAAGCTTTCTAAAACTGTTTTTCTTCATTTTTGTCATTAAAATTATCTATTTAAATAATATACCACATGTATTTGTATATTTTTTGTCTATAACTATTTTTCTGAAATAAAGCAAACATATGATAACATGTTCTTAATGCTCTGATTCTGGTGTCTCACCTGGAAGTATATATTATGGCAACATTAATCTATTTGAGCAAGAGGGTAACTTTAACAGGCAGATTGCACAGATACTATGCTGATTTTAGACAGAGGACACTTGATCTCAGGTAGAATGCATAGTTACTACACTGATTCTTAGAAGTGTCAATTCCATACATAAATAAGCACATCAATTTTGACAAATATTATGATATATATTTGAAGATTGAAATGTAAAACCTAGTAATAGTAAGGATGTATTGAAATATGTTCTCATTTTTTACAGCATAGGTAAAATAATCCAGATATAGAACATTTTGATTAAAATTAATGCGTAATTATCTCCATTAATTAAATTCATTTATGTAATTTTACTTTTTAAAAAAATGTCATCTTTCCTGTTGTTAAACTCAGAAAATTTTCCATTTCTTTCTCTATAATAAATGCAAATGTCAGTGTGTCACATTTTTCCAACTTTACTCCTGGCCGCAGCCTAAATTATCTAATCATTCTGGAATCAGGCCCACTTCGTGAGAAAATTAAAAACATTCCAGGCCAGATCCAGAACCACATAAATAAAATTAAAGGGACACAACTCTCTCTCTAAAGGGACACAACTCTCTAACTTTCATGTGACACTAGCACCTGAAATTTTGTATTCTCAAGTGTTCATTTCTTTCAGCGATTTTTTATTTATTTTTTTTTTTTTTTTTTTACGTAATTTTAAAAGAAAAAAAAATTTTTTTGTAGGATAACAATTTTTATAACTTGGAGGAAATAAATTTGTGGATAGTCGAAATTAATTGCGAAATCAAGCAAAAGTCACCCATGAAATAAAAATAATTGTACTGAAAGTAAGGGCATACGTAATACAATACTTAAATGCAGCGATCAGTTTTGAGTTCTTCTGTAGTTTATTGTTTCCTATCGCATATAGCAACAGTATGCCTTGCAAAAAGAAATCTGCGCCAACAGAAGACCAGATTGCAATCAAAAGACCCAAGGCTGCAGCAAGGAAAAGAAAGTCCCATGAAAATGAAAACCCAGATCAAACAGCAGCCAAGAGAGCTTCTATTGCTGAGTATATGCAAAGACTTAGGTTCTCTCAAGCACCTGAACAAGCTGAAGGCCCAATTAAGAGCTCTTCACAGGAGCTAGCTTAAATGCCACTAGTATTACTATATATTTTAGTTAAGTGAGCACACATGTTTGAGTAGATATCCCTGTTTATTTACAAACAGTGAAATTAACATCTACCAGCTTGGATCATGAAAAGTCTTATTAAAGAGAATGTATCTTTTTGCAGCCTGCATTCCTGCTAAGTGCATTTTCTTTAATAAGACTTTCAATGATCTAGGCTGGTAGACATTAATTTCATTGTTTAAATAGACATACCTGTCTATTTATAATAGTTATAGTAATAAGAAATATTGTTGGATTGAAAAAAAAATCATTAATTGCTTAAAGCAAATCCATATAAAAAGTTTGATTTTCATCCTAAAACGAGAAACAAATACAATGTGTTTCAAAAGTCATGTTGGAGTTTTAAGATCTATTATATGTTTTTTTTTTTATTTTTATTTATATTTTCAAGCATTGAAAAAGTGGAAATAAATGCTTTCATTTAACCACCACTGAGAACATTTTTCTGCCTGGCTGATGCTAGACTCCAGGCAAGCAATACACTATGCCTTCTTGGCCTCATGTTTTCCACTGACTTGAAGTGGAGTGACTATATTGAATAAATAGCTGCATCTAATGCAAGGAAAGTTGGGTCAAAAATTTTTCTCATCAGAATCCAGTTTGCACATTTACAATTCTACTATGCCTGTGCATTGAATACTGCTGCCATATCTGGTCAGGTGCTCCTGCTGTACATCTTGAGATTCTTGACAAAATCCAAAGCAGGATATGTCATGTAATTGATCCTGACCAGGCATCTTGACTTCAGTCACTTTCTTACTGACATGGCGTGGTTTATATTAATAAATATTTTTAAGGCAACTGATCTGGTGAGCTTTTTACCCTGGTGCCCCATACATGAATTTAAGCATTCTGCTAGATTGGCATCTAGGTCCCACCCATTTACTGTTGAAATAGCTAAATGCAACTGCCACTTCTAGTCTAACAGTTTCTTTTCTCGCTCTTCCCATCTATGGATCTCCCTTCTGATTTCTTGCTTCCCTGATAACTACAATCTTCAAAAATCTAAATACAGCATCACTCACCATCTTCTGTCTTCTTGAATCTTGTTCTTCTTTTGTTCTTTCATCTATCCTTCCTGTACTTGGTCTTCTCTTTCACTTTGACTCCCTGTAAACCAGTGGCATTCCTGCCTTGCTTGGGGTGAAATGATAAAAAAATTGTGCATGAAGAATGATCTATATAATCACAATTAATAGCAAAAAATTTAAAAATTCCTTTAATGACTTTATAATATCTTTTACTGTATAAATTTAATCTAAAAAAAATAATGAATTCAATAATATGTCTTTCAAGAAACTGGGCCTTCAAGATTTTTAAAGTTCATCTTAAATGTTACAGATCCTTTTTGATATGTTTCTCAGGATCATGTTTTAAAAAATATTAGCAAAACCAACTACATTTTCTTGTTAATGAAATATAACCTTTTTTTAAATCATTTCACTCCAAGTAAGGCAATAAAGCCACTAAGATGCAAAGGATTTCTGAGTGTTAGAGAATATGAGAAAAAAAAAACACTTAAGGAGAGAGAACAATAAAAGAACAAAAAGACAGAAAATAATGATTGACGTTGCATTTAAATGTAAAGATCAAAGTTGACTAAATAGTACATATTTGGAGTTTCAGATTTTTCTTTAATGTTTTACAAATATAATGCTTGTAATCTTTTTCTTTGCTAATTAAAAACTTATTAATTGAGAGGTTGTAATCATCATCAGTATGACAGTCTCAAAAGACCATTGATTTTCCAGCTTTCATATTGTTGTAAAGTTCAATTATGAAAAGCAAAGACAACTACAGATGTTGCATATTCTGGTTTATTCTAATGATGTTAAAGTGATGATGTCCTCCTGCAGTTTGTATATATTCCTTTTTTCCTTGACCTCTTTGTGATGAACCAAGGTTGTTTTATGTACCAACAGCCCTCTGTTATTACAATGTTATTAATTACAACAGAGGTTGTCACAAAATTGTACAATTTAAGTAGAAGAGACTATTTTACATATTTCCCTAATTTGAACTCATCTATATTTATTTAGAAAATATTAATTTCTGTTTTATTTGCATTGCAAAGGAATACTGAATTAATGTATAATAAAGTCAACTTTAGAGCAAGTTAGCATTTAACTTTATTTTTTTTTTTTTTTTTTTTACCAGTTTATAGTATACGTTCTTAAATGATTTATGTTTGGGATCATCTCCACATTTTCCCTCACTCTTTTATCATTTGTTATAAGAACAACACGACCAGAAAATACCTTAACAAAGGCTTTAATAAACAAAGCAGCCTGTGATGGAGCTAACACTAAATAAGAAAAGAACAAGACAAAGGATGATACGAATATATATTGAAGAGTGTTCTAAGGGAGGTAATAATTATATGAATAGTTCCAATTAAGAGAATGTATATACAAGTATACCTCACCCTACATCGTTAATTGGCTCCAGAGGTAACGACTTAGGTTGAAAAACAACTTAAGTTGAAATAACCACACTATAAACCACAAATAAGCACTCCCCATTGCCTATTACAATATTTATGATATGCATGTAGAGTATTCTGAATAAAATAATTAATTTCCACTTTATCTTGCAGTGATATAGCCTTATGCTTAGCATTAGCACTTGCACTGGGAATTTTCTTCAGAGCCATAGACAAAAATGTATTCTAAATCACAATTGAAATGTAATTGAAGCAATGTCAACGGCAGAGTACAGATGTAAACAGTCTGAATTCAAAATCGATGTTGGAACGGAAAACAACAAAGAAGTGCTGTCTGTTGGCAGGAATTTGAAATAAGGACATCTGTTGATGATATACTAATTTTTTGTTTTTACTTTATGATATATAGTGTTTTGAGGTTTCTCATATTTTTAAAGACTGACATAAACTGGAGTAAAATGACCTAAAGCAAGTTTTATTTTTCCATATAATACTTAAGAAAAACCAATGTATCTTCAGAAATGACTTAATTCAAAATGACTTAAGCCGAGGTATCACTGTATGTATTCCCAAACCCCAAAACAGCCTTTCAATATTCAGTGTTAAGCTAATGTTATCTTTGTCCACAGGTTGAACTTTTCAACTGCATTTTCTACCAATGCCGTTTCTATTTGCCATTCTATTGGACTAAAGAATATTGATCGAATAGAATCTTCGCTGGTTTTTTTGTTGACACCTGTTGATGGCAAAAGCTTTACAAAAGAAGAAGAAAATAAAATGGTGGCTGCTCTGCATGATCGAATGACTCAGTGTCGATATGTTGAACCCCTAAAAACATTTGACCAAAAGATGGAATCAGAACCTGTATTTGATGTCGATATTCTTCGTTCCGGCCGTTCTGCTTTGGAAAAAGCAAATAAAGATCTTGGTAATGTTAATTTAAATTAAGTATTTTCTCATGTATTATATGATCTTATTATATTGTTTCTCTATTCTCACACAGAAAGTTACACACACTCACACACATTTCCTTTTTCTGTCGTGCACCAATAGCTTAGGGGTAGAATCTCAGGCTGATTCCAAATCAGTTGAGTTTCGATCCTGGCGTGAAACAATTTGATGTCTAGCCACACTGATGAGCTGTGATACAGTGAAACAGTCTGTGGATGATATATATGCTTGCAGAGGTGTTGAGATCTCACACTTATACACACTCACACTAATATATGCACATCACACACACTCTCATTCAGAGAACTAAAAGTTAACATACACTTAACACACACATACCATTCCCTGCAACCAATAAAACTGTCAAAATGACCAAGGAGAGAATTCTTAGTCAAGAATCTGCCATCCTCTATCTTAAAAACAACTTCAAAGAGGACATTTGACCAACACAAGGACTGACCAAAATTAACGATAAATAAATGAAAACTACAGATAAAGTTCACTTTCTTCAGAAACAGTCATTCACTACTGAAGTTTACTGCTACTAACAAGCAGCAACAATATATACCATCCATACTAGAAAACAAATACTAATCCATTATATATTCACCCAAAGTCTAATCACCCTCCATCTATAATAAAACACATACTTTTATCGATAGAATATAGAATTAGTATCAATTCTGCCAATGAAGATATATTTTATAAACACTTCAATTTTTATAATAATGCTTTAAAAAATAATGGTTATAAATGCCCTGATATTAAATACAGAAAAGATAATAATGACAGCAGGAAAAAAATAGAAATAAAAAAATAATGACACACCTCCATTTAACCAAATGGTTTGCACAAAGTTAAGGAAAAAGTTTCTTGCTTTGATTGAGAAACATTTTCCAAGTAATAATCTTCTAAGCAAGATTTTCAATAAAAATATTTTAAAATTAAGTTATAGTTGTA
Source organism: Acanthosepion pharaonis (assembly GCA_903632075.3). Classification (NCBI taxonomy): domain Eukaryota; kingdom Metazoa; phylum Mollusca; class Cephalopoda; order Sepiida; family Sepiidae; genus Acanthosepion; species Acanthosepion pharaonis. Next base: position 4,161,746 of record CAHIKZ030004539.1, read on the forward strand.
CTGATAATCTATAAAAAAAATTATAAAGAAACATAATAATAAAATTATAAATAAACACTTAAACCTAAATAATAATAGTAATTCCAAAGCAGAAATCAATAATATTCATAATAAATTATGTAATTGTAGAAATTCCATAAATTGCCCATTGCAAAATAAATGACTTACTGAATCTATTGTTTACCAATGCACCATTTCATCTACTGAAAACCCAGATGTTAAGAAATTTTATATTGGTAGCACAAAAAAATCCTTTTAAACAAAGGTGATATCAACATATTTCTTCTTTTAATAACAATGCGTACTGTAACCAAACATCCCTCTCTAAATATTTTTGGTATTTAAAAGAAATTGACAAAACTCCCACAGTAAAATGGAAAATATTAAAAAAAACAAGAATTTATAAGTTCTTAAATGTCCCCTGTGTTTACCTGAAAAGCTGCATATTATTAAATTTCCTAAAAATAATGATCTACTAAATCAGTGTAATGAACTAACTGTAATTTGTAGGCATTGTATAATGTTTACTTTAAAATATAGTTAATAGAATTTTTCATAAAAAAAAATCTATGTATTACTATTATATATTCATTATTTTATTAATATTTATTTAATTCCTTCATTTTTTAACTTTAATGTTACCATGTTTTATTGCCCATTTAATATAATAAGTATTGTATTTTAGATTCAAAATAATATATATAAAAATGATTTAATCACACTAGAGGTTCCTTTAAGATAGTTCTAAAGTGCATATGAAAAAATTAACCTTTTGTTAGATATATCTCTTTATTTCAATGTATCTTAAAGTTATATTGACAACCAGATGTAAGCTGATGGTAAAGCATCGTAAAAATGTTAGTTCATCTAGACATGAATAAATAACACACTTACCCCTAACCGCCAACCTATATTTCTCACTTTTCTGCTTTAGCCTGGACCTGTCTTTTGATTGGTTAACCTAGATGTACTCACAAAATTTTGAAATCTTGTTCCTCTCTCCTTTTTAACTCTTAAATAAGGTACTATATTGTTTTGTGTTTTCAAAAGTAAATCATTTTCATCATAAGTTACCTAACATCGCCTGATGATGGAAATTTTTAAGTTCTGAAACACAGAAATTTTTAATGTAGCGATGTAAAATATTTTTTAAATAAAAATATTATTAAAATATTACGCTCTATGTTGCATTGAGCCCTTTTAAAAAAAGTAAATGCTAAAGAACTGTGAATTCTTAATCTGTCTGTTCTTTCTTTTATTTCGATATATATATACACACACACACACACACACACACATATATATATATATATATATATATATATATATATATATATATATATATATATATATATATATATATAGTGGTTCCTCACACTAAAACAAAAACAAAAGTCCATATAAACATATGTCTGCAAATCCTTCATTTTTAAATTATTAAGTTTAAAGTTCATGGAAGATGCTGTTAAATACACAATCCAAAAATACTTTTACAAACTCTAGGGGCAGGTTTTTGACACCAAAACAATGTAAAATGTCCATATAAACACAAAAGTTGTACCTCATCAGATTTACATTCTGTTTTTGCTCCAGGTTATTTCCAGGATAGTTGTACAAAAATTAATTCTAATACAGAAAAACCTGGCAACAAAAAAAAATAATTGTAAGAAATAATAATAGTCAATACATGTATAAATACAAATAAATTTAATAATCATAATATGTATAATAATATATGGACTTCTGTACTCAAGGGAAGGTGATGTCTTTTTGGAAACTCCAAAATTTAATGCATTATAAGTGAAAAAAATGTCAATAGTGCTTTAAAGTAATATAATAATTTAATAAAATTTGTAATATTAATAAATAAAAGACAGAAGGAAAGCTTTTCTTTACCAACATGTTTCATCCCCAAAGTAGTATTATATCCTGATTTTATTCATTCGCTTTATGTAAACTTTTGAACATCTGCCTATATTTCTGAGTTGAGGTATTGTAAATATTTACACTACTTAGATTGTTCATACTGTTGTCATCATCTTTATTGTTATATTCCTAATGTTTCGGACACATGGCCCAGTGGATAAAAGTGTTGGTTGAAGTAATCCAGTGACTTAACCCAAAGAGTTGTGAGTTCAATACCTGGCCACAGCAGAGGTGAATAAACAACTTGGAGAGTTGAGTTACTAAAGGGAAATAACTGAATTTGAGATATTCAGAAAAATCATGGCACATGGAACTAGAACAATCTACCCCCATGGACTAAATAAAGAGTTCTGTTTGAAATTCCAACACATATCACCTGAAGAAGGCCGGAGTGTACAATGGCTGAAATGTCGTGAATATAGCAACAGTGATAATGCCAACAGTCTTAACAATGTAAATAGTGTAAGCCTTTTGAAGTTTATATTTCTAATAACTTATTTTTTCTATATCAGAATGAAATAAATAACAAAATGGTAGCAAAAGAATATTTGAAAATATTAAAAATGAATATTATGATGGGTTTCTATGTTTTTCACATGCTTTTTTCTATGACTGTAGATGATAGGAGGAAATTGTGTGAGAAAGAGAATGCAATCATTATGTAATCATTAGAAAGGAAAAATGATGATGACTGGCATAAAATAGCAGCACAAAATTAAGTGGACATGTAGCCGAGTAGTAGTTAAAATGTTAGCATTCTGACCATGTTGTAGAGTAGTTTCACAGTGGAGGCTTGTATTTGTCCTAAGTCGGTCCTAAAATAGGTTCGACGTACAAAACGTTAGGAACTTGATATAATAGGTATTACACAGAGTAATCTAGTCGTGGTCGCTGATACTTTAATATCCGACTAATGGTCATCCGACATCGACTGACTGACCAACTCACTGAGCGAATTCTTGTTACTATTACTACTCCTACTTATTATAGGTGGGAGAGTCTATTAACTAAAGAATAGGTGTGTTCCACTATAACAGACCATCAGACCCACATTTGAATCTCGCCATACCTGGTTTGTCAAAGAGGTGACTTGATAATACCAACCATGGGAGACAGTCCCAGCCTATGACATCATTGGGAAGTTTTTGGAAACTGTCCTATGCATTGACTTTAGCCTTGTTAGTGAAATTAGGCAGTTGAAACTGTTTGAAACTATAAATCATTGTGACCGAGGGCTTGATTATACTGGCCTCGTTTCAATTGATGATCACACCAGATTATGTGCTTTCTCCTTGCCTAAGGATGTAATTCTTTCTAAATACTGAATTTAAATTTTAAAAAGATATTTCTTTCTTTATTTTTTTCTCTTTACATCAGGCCTTGCATTTGATGACTGGGACCTTGATTATTACACTAACCTTTTCCAAGAGAAAATAAAACGAAACCCAACAAGTGTTGAGTGCTTTGATCTGGCACAGTCCAACAGGTAAGCTTAGAGTTTGATTTGATTTAGAAACAGTCTTCTGTTGGTGAGAATGATTAATTCTTTCTTTTATTTGTAATTGGTAAGAGGCTTGGAATTGGCTTCTTTCGGTGCCAACTGTTTGCTGATCTTGTCTATATATATCTTCTATTTAAAAAATCATTTACTAAAAAAAAAAATATTGAGCAAACTCCATTTGGAAGCAAATCCAAGAGTTTTAGTTTTATATAACTAATTTTAACTTCAGAAACAAACTAGTTAGATTAATGAAGACAGCCAAACAAAATAAAAATGACTAACCTCTGAATTTATCTTTCATTTACCCTTTATTATGGAATAAATAAATTTTGGCTAAATTTCTCATTCATATTATTAAACCATAAATCATAAGCTGTGTATATATATATATATATATATATATATATATATATATAATTAGAATATATCTGTAAAAGGACTATGAATAAAGGCGAAAGGAAAACTTATCTTAGCCATGTGTTTTATCCTCTATCCTGATGGACATTATCAAGGCAAATGCAAGGGTTTTATTTTGTAACAAATGTTTATAGAAATGATCACTTTTCAAAATTTTGAATTTAAGAAATAGTCATAAATATTCATCAGATTAGCTGAAAAGTCTTGTTAAGTTATGGCAGATCCTAAGTGACATAATTTAATGTCTAATAAACAAAAGTGTGTAAATAAATTTAAAAAATTTTTTTTTAATGCAACCTAATATTTAAATTAGTTTTGGATCAATTTATGGGTTAGTGCTGATGTTTAAGTCTAGGCCTAATTTGAAAGTCATCAGTTGAAAGTGGCTTTATTGGAGTCATTGCTATTGTTTTTGAAGCAGTTGTACAGTCTTATACATGTGTTCACATACACAAACATGTTATACTTTTTGTACATATGGTTGATGCATTCTCTGGCCTTCAAGTGTTATATTCAGTAATTTTGAGTGCCATTTTTTTTCCTTGAGGAAATTATAAAATTTGGCAGAAGTGTCCACACTACCTACAAAAAAAAAAAAACTCAAACAAACTTAGTAACTCTCAAAGATCATAAGTTGAAAAATACCTGTGACAAAGTAAGGAGATGACAATTAAAAATGCAATAGAATAGTGTGTATTTGTTTACAAAGATATATTCACAAAATGTCTGCCAGAAAAAAATCTTTTTAAATTAACAGTGAAAATCAAGCACAAACTTATGCAATTATCTGATATTTTGTATTTATTATTAATGTCTTATTTTGGATTATTATTTTATGAGGCTAAAATAATCCTTCCAATTAATAAAATATTATCAGTTGAATCACGTTTGAGTCATTTATGATTTCAGATATTTTCAACTATTAGCATTTTGAAAACTCTCTTCTGCAAATGTTTTAAAATTATTTTAATCATCTTCAAGGTTTATTTGAACATATACATTTAGTCTGAGTATATATCTGCACATTATTCCAATTTTCATTCTGCAGCTGGGATTTTAATTACTATAACGAGTAGAAAGGGTACTTTCTATATTTTATAAAATTTAATTATTTACCCCCTCTTATATGTTAATTAATTTTTTACTTTGATTTTAATGTTTACCAAATATCAAACTAATGAAGAAAAATTTCATGTGACTCAAATTGGAATTTGTTTCTTCCTTTGCAGTGAGCATAGCCGTCATTGGTTTTTCAAAGGCAAGATGCTTATTGACGGTCAAGCGCAAAAAGAATCTTTATTTCAAATGATTATGGACACACAAAACTACAGCAACAATAATAATGTTATCAAATTCAATGACAACAGCAGGTAAGTTATAATAAAAAATTATTATAAAAATTGAATGGTCACAAGAAAATTATGCTATTATGCATAGGTTTACAAATCTCAGAAATTATTTGGTCATGTTTTATTTAATGAAGTTTTACATGTAGTCTTATTAAGTTAATTTCATTCATTGATTTCTCTGGTGATGAAAATTAGGTTACACAGTTCTGTTTAGTTCTCAGGCTTGTAATTAGTTACAGGAGGATATTTGTATATGAAATAAATTGAAAAGTTGAAAGCTTCATCTGATACTATATGAAGTCACACTTGAATAAGGTACATGTACCTGTTAACGTTTTTATTCAGAGGGTGTTTTTTTTTTAAAGTGTAAACATACAACATGATCCTTGCCTGAACTTTCTACTGACTGGCCAATAATTATCTCATGTTGCATTTTGATTCCTGGTCTCTTTGATGTGCACCAAAAGCTGGAAAAAGGTCTGCTGCATGTTCACAAGGTAACAAGATGAAACACAAATGTCATGTTGAGAAATAAGAACACAGAAACTGTTTTCCATATTATATGTAGATGTTTTATTCAGGACTTTGCCTGCCTGCCTAGGTAGGTGACACTGGTCAATTTTTGCTATATGGATCTCGTAGATCTACTTTTACTGCAATGGGAAAGTGTCTACTGCATGTTCACAAGGTAACAAAATGAAAGACAAATGGCATGTTAAGAAACAAAAACCCAAAAATTGTTTCCCATATTACATATAGATGTTTTATTCAGGGCTTTGCCTGCTTGTTTGTGTGGGTTGGTAACTGACACTGGACAACTTCTGTTATATGGAGTTCATGGGTCATCAAACGTTTCCCCACACCAACTCCTCACCCATCTACATATCCTGATGTGTGGCTGGCAATACGAATAGATAACATTGGAACCATGTGACAGACAAGTCTGTCTCCCGCCAAGGGCAGACCAGAACTGATTCTCCAATCCCAAATATGATTGTTAATATAGATCAGAACCTGGAAATGATGTCCAGTTTGTTGTCACTTTTTCTAAAAAAAAAAACAAACCCTCATCCACTCTTTTTTTTCTTTTACTTTGTGCAAAGTGGATGCCGCTTAAATGACAGGACTTCAGAAGGAACCATCTGCTGGTTATCAAACAGAAACACCTGATATTGAGATAAAACCACCTTTTCTTTTTCTATGTGAATGACTAGAGTATCACTCTATAAATCTGGTTATATTTCATTGATCCCTTACTAGTTTTACTACATTTTACTGTTTCTCTTTAACTAAATACACTGGGTGAATACACTCTTCTAGTGTAATAGTGAATAGTACAAAATAAGTTGCTTTCATTGAGTTTTGAAAAATTCATATCTGCATCTTAGGAACTTGTTTTTTATGGCTGTTGTCTTAACCACTTCAGCTATAGAAGATCAAACAGTGCACAAATCTGCCACTCCCTCCTTTTTCATTCTTTTATGCCATTTCTCTTTTACTACCAAATGATAATAGTCCTGGTATTTTTAGAAATTTTTCCTTGTAACATTTTTACTATTATTATTTTATTAACTAATTTTAAATCTTATTTATTTTTGCACTCTGGGTTGATAGGCTCTTTGATTATGAGAGCAAACAATGGTTAAATTGAAAATAGAATGGTAATATCTGCAGAGATTTGAACATACATCCCACACCATTGGAACCTATCTTTCATGGACATCAGTTATCTACTTCAGCCCAGGACCCCTTAGTAATTAAATAATACTTCATTTATATTTTAACTTTACCAGTACCATTTTGCTACAAATATCTGTGCTTCTCAGTTAAGTTAAATGGCAAATTCTGTCAGGCCGTTTATGTGTCTGAAACGCCTCTAACTTGGGCCACACTTGCTCTACCTTATTATATATTATACTCTACCTTATTACATATTATACCTTTTTGGAATCAGGATGATCCTGGGATTGAAAATCCGCCCTTCATCTGGCGCTTGAACATCCATCATTGGGATTTGTGTCCAGATGAGGAGGGAACAGTTAAAAATTCAAATTTTAAAATTGCTGAAAAAAATTAGAGATTTTAAGTTTTTAATTTTTATTGAGTTTAAAGTAACACAAATTTAAACATTTGTTTTAAATTCAATTTAAAATATCTCCAAAACTTTGTGAATCAAGGAAATCATTTAACTGTTCAAAATGCCAAAGAATCAGAGTTAAAATGAGAGGTTTCATGATGTGAGGTTTTCAAGCTCTGTAGAGTTTGTGATTTGAAGAACTCAATTTTCAGCCTGAATTGGAATTTCGGCCCAAATCAGTCTTCTGGCTGGAATTGGACTTATAACCTAAATCAGAGTTAAAGTGAGGTTTTGAAGTTCCATGGAATGAATTGACAAATTCAAAGTTATTTCTTCAAAATTATCATTGCTGTTTTTTTACAGTTAGTTTTGCCCAATTAGCCCCTCTGAAAGAGCTTAGCTTAAAAGTCCACACAGCATACAGCTTTTAAGCTAGTATGTATATAAAAGCTATTTTGCTCAGTCCACTGCAGGATTCAGGTGTTCCTTAAGTCTTTAAGACATTGAGAATAAATTCAACCCCATCAGCCAACACATCAAAGGCCAGTGTGACAGGGTAAGACCCTATGGAAATACTTAATTGACATTGTGCTTGTGTACTGTATGATGATCAAATTCCTCATGACATTGCACTAGTCTATTATTTTTACCATTCAGGTATTTTCTTGGCAAAAAGTTGCATCACTCAAGTATGTCAGTCCCATTAGTGTCTGGGTTTAGTTTTCTATGGTTTTTTGTTTTTTCCAAAGTTAAAACTCACCATAGAAGAGGATAGAATTTCTTACTGTAGACAAGATTAAAGAAAACATGAGGCAGCTAATAACAATCTGGAAAGAGAACTTTGCAGGCTTTTGGAATAAGTGTGTGAAGCCCCCAAGGGAAATACTTTGAAGGGAACTAAAGTGCTATTGCCCTAGGTAAGGCCATTTTTTCAGTAATATTAAATGATTGAATATTTTTTGGACAGAACTCTGATGATTAGATAGAACAAAATTAACCACTAAAACTTGATTGCATCTTACTAATCTAACTAAATAATGTGACTATTATTTATACAAGGCTAAGAATAATCCATCTTGCTTTTTGGTATATTTTGTTTATCAGTGCATTGGAAGGTTATACAGTGGACATATTGACTCCTGAAAACTCTTGCTCTGCCAGTCCTTTGAAAAGGAAGGAAGAAAGTAAACGACACATCATTTTTACTGCTGAAACTCACAATTTTCCTACAGGTAACCATTTTCTTTATTTACAGTATTATCCATGAGATACATTGATTTGTCAGTAGAATTGTATGTTTGTTTTGTTCATACATATAAATACAGTTTGAAATTGATTTAAATTGTTAACAGAGTGTAGCCTAGTGGTTAATATATTTTGAAACCCACTTTAATTAAAATGCTACATTTATTTATTCCTACTCGGCTCTACTTATCCATAAAAATATTTTTTATTGAATTGTAGCTTTTGATATTTTGTAACAGTTAATTGATGTAGTTTAGCATTGTTAAATTATGGTTTGCCAGTGGTTTGTTTTTGAACCTGATAATCTGATTTGAAAGAGAAAAGAAAAAAAAGCAAAAGAAAATTAACACTCAATTTGGATGTTCTATGTTCCTGTAATTTCTAAGTCAACTGCTCATCCATTTTGGCAGAAAAAGGAAAAGAAAAGGAATGACAAAGAAAAAGAAAAAAAAGAAATATATATATATATATATATATATATATATTTTTATAAAAAATTATAACATAAGTATGTTATAAAATCACTACAAAAATAGCCATTTTGTTTCAACACACTCTGTGTCTTATCAAGTGATGATGTTGGAAAAGAAAATAAATGGTTTTAAAAGTTTCAGATTAATTAACGATCCTACACTAGGGGGAAACATTGTTACAAAAGCTAGAATAACCAATCAAAAACGAAGTATAGAAAGATTCAAAAGCTTGACATTTTAAAATCCTGCTCTAATAGCTATTCAGATCTTTAAATAAATTGTAATATTAAAAATAATTTATACTAACTAATAATTATAAATTTACATGATAAAATTTAATATTAAAATTAAAAACTGGCAATTTTAAAATCCAAATTTAATCACTATTAAGTTTAAAAACTACAAAATTATTGAGAAAAGAAAAAAAATATATGTTTATTCAATTCATTTCTTCATTGAAATTACGTTCGACAAGACAAGACGCTATAATACATCCGGTCATTTGATAATACATGTATATATATTTTTTTCTTTTTCCCTTTCTTTTCCGTTTTTATTTTAAAGTTTGTGAATATGGTCTTAAACTCACGCGTGACACAACAAAAACACAATCATATTATAATACATAAGCATCCAGACATAATTAGATATACACACACACATACACACACACACTAAAAAAAAAAAAAAAGAAGAGAGGTGGGGGGAATACATGAACATCTCTACAGCCCTTTATGAAAAAAGGAGACGTGGAAACTAACACTTATACACACACACAGTTAAATGTGAATACACTCTACATACACATAGACACCAATATATACACATACATACATCCACAGACAATGGCATAGACATTGAGAAATCACAACCAGTAAATATTTCAGACTTAAATAAATGCTAACCACTTATTGAATTATAACTTAAGGGAGCAAATATACAAAGATAAAAATGTTTAAAATAATATTATTTAATATATTAAAACGAAAATTCTAAAACCATAAATATCAATAAAAATATATATATTATTAATCATATAAGTTGATAATAGTTTCATTATATATTTGGCAAAGAAAAACAGGATAAAGAAATCCACAAATATATACATATATATATATATATACACACAGCAAAAACAAATTAACACACATAAATATATACTCATACATACATATACATACAGAAATACATACAAATAAATATATAAACATAAACATATACGTACATATACATATCTATGATAACAAGTACACATACAGCACATATACATATAAACCTAAATACACACACATATATACACATAGACTTTTATGCACACATACTTAGATATATAAAAAAACAGTCATGATATACCAAAGTTTCCATACCCACACATACACACAAACAAACTCATACATAATAGGTCGTAACACACACACATATATATATATACATACACAAACATACATAAATATATACACACATACATACATATCTACAAATAAACATATATATATAAATAAATATATCTATCTACAATAACAACTACCCATATATACATGCATACATAAAATACAACAACATTCAACCAAATACATATATAAACGAACTAACATATAGATACATAAATATACCTTCAAACACCAACACACAGCAATATACATATATATTCTAACATACAAATATATAAACACATTCATACAAACAGAAATATACTTAAATATAAATACACATACACAATAAAATAGGACATACAGATATATATATATATATATATATATATATATATATATGCACACATATATATATATATATATATATATATATATATATACACATACATACACACATACACATACATATATATATACAAATATATCGTGGCACAAAGCCGAAATTAGGGTATCCCAGTGAGGAATGAACTCATTCCTCAGTATCACCACCTAATCTAGCGAACCATGCTGGCCGACCATTATACTGCCGTGATTTTATCATACATATACATGTACATACTCATACACATACACACACATACACACACATACACATATATATATATATATATATATATATATATATATATATATATATATATATATATATATATCCAAACACATACATATACATATATATATATATATATATATATATATATATATATATATATATATATATATATATATACAAATATATATATATATACACATACATACATACATACATACATATACACAGACACACACAAATACATACATATACACCCACCCATACACACATACATATATAGGCACACACATACACATATACAGCAACAATTATTAACTTTTTTTCTCTTATAATCTACCTTACCTTCCACATATATATATATATATATATACACACACTCACATATATATACATACATACACACCCCACACATACACCCACACATAAAAAAAAAAAAAAAAACCATAAATACATTTATACATAACCTACACATTCCTCAGTGCAAAATTTATAACCAACACATAAATAAATATATACACATTTACACCAACACTAATAACACTATGCAGGTAAACAATACACTTATATCGTGTAATTTATGACCATCATGCAATAAAAAATACTAATCTATTAAAAATACAGCGACATATCATTATCATTTAAAGTATACGACCCCTACACTAAGTTAAATTTATAACGGTGTTTACAATTTACTGTAAGTTCATATCTTTGATTTAAGAGATCAGCCTTGTTTTTAAATCTAATAATTTCAAATTTTTCATTAAGGCATAGGTAACATGGGTTTTTTTATATATATATATATATATATATATATATAGCCTTTCAGACTGATTTTTGTTTTTCTTTTTTGAGTTGTAGGTTTTTGGTTGTCATCTTGATTCTGACATAAAAAATATTGCACAATATCACTCACTCTTTTTACTTATTTGCTCTTCCTTGTCTTTCCACCCATTGGATGTATACTCATAAGCCAACAAGAAATTCTTTTCTCTAACTACCTTTATTCTGACAACCATTCTCCCATAATGCAACCCACTTCCTATTTCTATGTTGACTGGTTGGCAGGAAGAAAAATAAGTTTCTAATAACTCATTTTTTCCAGTTTCTTATTCTTCCTTCTTTCACCCCACATAAGTTTTAATAAAATAATGTTACTTGCTGATAGATAATTTATTATAATTTTTGTATTAATAAATGATGATTTGCTTGTTAGTTGAATCATTTAATGTTGAAAATCGCAATTTAATGTTGATAATTCTCAAAGTTATGGGCTGAACAATATGGGTTTTGAAGACTGCAATTTAGAAAAAATAATCTCAAATCTATGGCTATTGTTAATTACAAGTGTCGATACTAAATAGTGCCATTTTCTCTTGTTGAAGAATGATGCAATAGGTTAGTGAGAGTGAAAGAAAGAAAGGGGACAATAATGAAGTAGGATTCAAGGAGACAGAACATGACAATTGACATTGCATTTAAATTTTTGAAGATTGTAGTTGACAGGAAAGCAGGAAGACAGAAGAGATTTTCACAAGCAAGAAGTGTAAGCGAAGAAACTGTTAGCATAGAACTTGTAGTTACAATTAGCAATTTCAAGAGTGAAATTATGAGACCTAGCTGCCAATCAAGTACTGCACTTAAATTCATGTAGTTGAGGTACCATCAGAAACACTGATATATATAGAAAGGGACTTTTAATCTCAACACCAAAATTGTTTATACGTCTAGGTGATGGTTGCAGGTCACCCTTAATTCACCAATATAAAAAATGACACAGTTGTTTACAAAATTTAATCTAAAATCTTTTGCTGTATAGTATTTTATCTATGTGAAGAATGAATTAATTGCATTAACAAAGATGGATATTGAAATGACCTATGATTTTCCTGTTCTGCTGATGTTTGTCCATATTTCTCGTATACTCTTGCTATTCTGGTCTGAGAAAACCTAGAGCAGTTACCACCTTTTTGGTCCAAACAATCATTCCAAGATCAAACCTCTCTGTGTCTCATGACTATACTATCTTTGTTAACTATTATGTCACTTATAGAATTTGGTTGAGTCCATTTTTAAAAATGGAGGAGGGAAAAAAACATACAGTGTACTGTTTTCATTTTTTGGCACTTCAGCATATATGAATTTGGTTAAAAGCCAAAGAAAGTGCTTTGTTAAGGATTCTTTTATTTATATTTTTTCTATATTTTGTGCTATATTCTTGGTTTCTGGTAAAAGCTTTAATACATATTTTCCATGTTGGATAGTTTTTTGTTTATTTATATAAATATATATGGAAAAGTATAGTTTTAAGGTATGCAATATTTATGAGTAAAAATGCTCAATAACAGGGATAGAGTATGTGTCAATATTAAAGTAGACACTGAGGTCAACACTCTGTTTCATGCTTGAACACAGTCTTCAAGCCATGTGTGTTATGTGGTGGTTTGCCTACATATGCTGGTCAATGGGGCATTATGGTAGCAAAATCAGGCGTTTTTGATTTATTGTATTATAATGGTTATTGGGTATGTGGTAATGGTTATAATTCCCCACTAACCAGCATATATAAAAAGTTGAGCTATCACATGACACACATGGCCTGAAGATTGCTTTCAAGCATGAAACAGGTTGTTGCAACTCTGTGTCTACTTTATAATATGTAATGAATGTTCAGTTGATCTCTTATGTTTTCACTGCTTGACTGCAGTTATATATTCACTACTAGTTTTGTATTTTGGTGACATGCATCTCACATTATAGTTATTATAGTGGAAATAAATAAAATTCCATGGATCCCACAAAACAGATTTTTATTTTTTTCCTGATACAAATGTTTAATACCATTTCTTGACTATAAAATTATTTCCACTATAATGTTCTTTGCAATTTTCTTTTTTTTTAATTTTACGTTTCATGTTGAGTATGATTGATAAAATTAACTGACAAAGATTATTGATTATTTCAAAAAGTAATTTTGAGTAAAAACCTTAATGTTTGAAATGCTTAAAAATGTTTATGGTTTATTTTGTTGTTAGGTGTTGCTCCTTTTCCTGGAGCCACAACTGGAACCGGGGGTCGGATACGAGATGTTCACTGCACTGGACGAGGGGCACATGTAGTTGCTGGTACAGCTGGGTACAGTTTTGGAAATCTCCATATTCCTGGTAGAGTTTTTTCTTTTTTTCTTTTTTCCATTGGTCTTAAAAAACAGTATCAAATTCCCCTTAAGACTAAAGTTCAAGTTCACTGTGAAAATAAAGTTTAAAAGGATGACATAGCTAATAAGTTCATTTTGTAACAAACTTTGCTCAGATAAGTTAACACCTACTGGATTTAACAGCAAGCAATTTTTCTTTTGTACAGCTTTTTAATTTGCTTTTATTTGGGTATTATTTTGATTCTACAGGTTATAACCTGCCATGGGAAGAAGTTAACACATATACTGGACCCATGAAATTTGCAGCTCCTGTTGACATTGCAGTAGAGGCTAGTAATGGGGCTTCTGATTATGGTAATAAATTTGGTGAACCGGTTTTAACTGGTTTTGCTCGATCTTTTGGTCTCACTCTTCCTGGTGGGGAATGGAGAGAGTATATAAAACCGATCATGTTCAGTGCCGGAATTGGAATGTTGGAAGATATGCATATCAAAAAGAAGTCTGTAGAAAAAGGTGAGATACTTCCAGTTTTTTTTATATGTATTATATGCATTAACACATTTCTGCTATTAGAAACCATTGGGTCATTTGGGGTCATTTTCTTTTTTTAACATATGTTGATATAAGTACATGTTAAAAGAAAGACAAGTATAAAGTAAGTAAAGAATATCTATTATATGTTGCAGTGAAAAATCCTCTTTTTTAACCTTTTTTTCCATATTGCATCTCCTCTTATTTAATTACTGTATATGATGACATATAAGACACTTTTTTTCCAAAAAATATAGCTAAAAATCTTGCAAATTTGAAACTGTTCATAACCTCAGACAGTTACTATCTAATCTGAAATATGTTTTGGCTTTAAATAAATTACAAAGAGTTGATAAGCTGTAAAAAAACAATACCTTCAATCAACACTTCTACCTAACCTGACTCCATAATGATATTTATTCAAACAATATTATTATTATTAAATAAGTTATTGTAACAAAATATTGGTGATGTTCATCAATATAAGCTGATCCTTCATACCTAAATATGTCTCAACATGCTCTTATCAATAACCAACTGGAAACTACAAAAAAGGTGTCACTGGAAAGAAATACGGGTCATTGTAAAACATTAACCTGGGAAATATAAGATTGAAGCTATGGAAAAATATGTCCATCATATGAAATGACTTAAGAATAATAACTGGTGAAAAGGTGGGTGTCTTTATATTATGATTTCTTGCTTTGTATTCACCTGTACTACTAGCTTGCTTTTTATATACATTGATGTTTTTTGCTAAAGTGTTTTTTGTATATTTTTTGTATATATATATATATATATATATATATATATTGGTAACTTGCTTTTAAATGACATATTTTCCATCCACTAAAAAAAGAAAAATTTCCTGAATATGGAGTGGGGTGCTTTTAATATGCTCCTGTGCCTTTTATGCCATTATATGCGGTATGTACATGTTGAGCAACTTGAGGCCTTGAGGTTTTACATGTAAAATGTCTAGCTGATAAAAAAATTTAAATTTTAATAGATCTACTTGTAAAATCTTCTGAAAATAGCATTCTTGATATTCACTTTCTCTTTTTGAACTAATTAAAAAAAATAATCTAAAATTGAGGAAAATCCGCATGGTGTGGCCATATTGAATATTTCTGTAAAATTGTTTGTTTGTTTGTTTGAAGGCATGGAAGTTGTGAAGATTGGTGGTCCTGTTTACCGTATTGGTGTTGGGGGAGGAGCAGCTTCATCAGTTCAGGTACAAGGAGATAATAAAGCAGAGTTGGATTTTGGTGCAGTCCAGAGAGGAGATGCAGAAATGGAACAGAAGCTAAATCGTTTCATCCGTTCTTGTGTGGAACTTTATGAATCAAATCCTATCCTTAGTATTCATGATCAAGGAGCAGGTGGAAACGGTAAGTAATTCCTGAAAAATCAAATTTGACCCTTACATCTCTTACACTTCACTAAGAACTATTAGAAGAAAAATCTACTATACTAAAAAATGTTAGACTTCATGGAAGCTTTAAAACTTTCACGTACATATACACACACACATATACATATTTATTCAGCTTATCATAAACTGATGGGACAAAGTCATGCTCATGAGGATCAAATTTAGAGCAAGACTGGCTTGCTTATCACTACTGCATGGTAAAGTGACATATATTTGTTCCCTGTTAATGGCAACTGCCAAATAGACAATGTAGTGTATCAGGCATCTATTAAGTTTGCTCCCATGATCAGATTTATATTGGATTGATGGAAAGACCATTCAAACTGATTTTGCAATCAATGAAATGTCAAAATATAACATAGCACAATCATATCTAGATAAATATCTGGATAAATTGTCGTCTAAATTATGCAAAAATGAAAATAATACTGACATTTCATTTTAACAGATATATTTACCAAAATTACATGAAAATATATTGAAATACTAAAGAGTCAATAAAATCGCCACTGGCTTCAACCATGGTGTCCAGACAACTTCAGAATCTCCTGAAACTCTTCTGAACTGTCTCCTTGTTTTAATTGCTGAATGTTGCCATAATCCTTGCCTTCAGTTCATCTTTGGTGTTACAAGGAGTTTTGTTGGTGTCTTACCAAATTGTGTCCCACACATGATAATCTAGCGGGTGCAGTTAGGTGGCCAAATATAAGGGGTGGTGTGGTCACAGAAATTGTCTGACAGCCATGACTGGGTTCCCCTGCTTTTGTGGAATGGTGCAGAGTCCTGTTACCAGACACAGGGCCTTCCAGCAGCCACCCTTTTGACCCAGAGCAACACTACCTCCTCAAGGCACTTGATGTATGCATCCGTGTTGAGTCTGAAGCCCTCACCAACAAATTTAGGAGTTTAGGAGTTTTCATTAATAACCATTAGACTCATCCATATTTTTCCGAATCCTTTGCACTGTCCTCAGATTGACACCCAAATACTCTGAAATGTTTGTATTGGATGTTTCGGCATGAATGCCAAGCAGTACAGCATGCCTTTTAAATTTCTGGTGGAGTGAATTGTTTCATGGTGCTTTTTTTCTCACAGACTGTGTGCAACTGACCCTACTAGACAAAAACGAATAACGCGCATGTGTGAAATTAAAAATATAAAATGGCGACATTGCACCCTGTATATGGGATATCAAAGAAATAAAAATTAATGTCTCTTCAATTGATGGGAAATAATAAAAAGGACCAAGTTAATAAAATATGATTCAAGTACTGCAGATTATGCCAAGAAGAGAAATTAGCAATTGTTATATTAAAAAAAAATGTGGTTGCTTGACCTTATAGATAGAATGTTAGCATTCTGTTAATGAGAGCTGAATTTGGATCTCAGCATAATCAATTTGTTAAGGAGTTGTCTTGATAATATAGTCTTGGGAAGAGGATTTCAGTGTACAGAACTGTCAGGAACTTTCTGGAAACCATACATGGGTTGATCCAATTTTTGTGAGTGAAAATGGGTAGATGAAACTGTTCAGAAGTCATTGATTGTTCTGCTAGCATGAAGTGAAGGTTTGAACATAACTGGCCTGGCCTTGTTCAAATTGGTGATTATTTGTTTGCTTCCAGAAACTGTAACTAAGGTCTGCTTAGCATAGTTGCATTATAAACCACAGGTTGGCTCTGTGTGTATTTGTTTAACAAATGTAAATGTGTCTGAACAGGTATCTGCAACAGGGATTAGCTTGCCACCCTAGCAAAACAGGCAAACTTGGCCAGTCATACAAATATTCAAAAACCAGAATATCTTGTTAAATAAGAAAACTGAGATGATATCTAAGTGCAAACATGTAAAAAAAAGTATCTCAGCATGTTTCAACTGTGGTTAAAGAGGAATGGTCAATTAATGTGATTAATATATATTGGGATTAAACAATTTCACTTGCTCTGCCTGATGATCCTAAGTGTGAAACTTGCATTGTGTCTGAATTATATTGTCTGTTTATTTCTAATTCTTTGATTTATTATTGCATATATTCTATAGTTTAATTATAATAAGTACTTCTAAAAAACGTTTCTGGTTGGTCCATACTAGTCTTGTTATTTAAATCTATTAAGAATAAATGTATATAGACTGAAGATCACAATAGTATTGATTCCTATGTCCACACTATTTATATAAAATGCATATTTGCATATCTTCATATGCATTTTAAATGTCTACATGTAATCATATTTACAAATCTAAGATATTTACTAAGATTTTTCAAATGTGTAGACTGATAGACTTAATACACATTGTTCAATAAATATAAATGAGGAATCTATTTTAAATACTGAGTATCCACTATAATAACAATTGATGTAATAAATATCTTTGATTAAAAAGATCAATCAATTCTCTCTCTCTCTCTCATAATGTTATTGTTCCAATAAGCTCTTTGCTATGATACATAGACTTTTTAAATTTAAGTGCAGTACTAGAATGGTGTCGAGATTCATCAATTTACAGTTGAGCTGGTTTGATGTAGCCATAAATTTTATGCTAACAGTTTTTTTTTCTTGCACTTTTCGCTCATGGAACTCCCTTCTGGCTCCATGCTTTCCAACCAACTTTAATCTGCAAAAATTTAAATGCAATGTCAATTGCTATCTTCTGTCCTCCTGATTACTCTTTTCTCTTCCCATTCATTATTAATGTTTCTGTTCCTAATTCTTCCACACCCTGTAAACCCCTTGTGTCTTAGTGTCTTTACTGCCCTGCATGGAGTGATAACAATTAAAATTATGTGTGTATATATATATATATATATATATATATATATATATATATAATGTAAAGTGCATGTGTTTATTTGAAACAATAGAAAATTATGTTTGCAAATGTAATGAGCAGCTATATTTTTATGTTGGAATTTTTGAGATGAGGAATTGTCATTATTATATGCTTTACTGTTTGGCTCAATTTGGATGTCAAACTCATGACACTTTGGTTGTTGTATCTTCTGGGGAATCAAATAAATTTTAATCAATTCATTAGGCCATGTGTCTCAAGCAAGCTGCATGTTCAATCTGTCTGAAGTCACATACTCTGGTTCAGTGGATGAAATGGGCAAGCAACACAAAGGTCAATAAGACTTAATTATTAACCGATATGAATTATCTCACCTAAGCATAAGAATAATGAAACCTTGTAGATTGAATAAAGGATTCAGTGTGAAATTTCAAGAAGCTTATCTTGTATGAAGACTGGCAGGTACAATGGCTGAAATACTCTAAGTTTAATAACATGCTGGTTTGAATAGAATCATATAATAATAAGCTGCCTTAGTGGAAATATGTTTGCACATAGTTGCTTTTGATATTACTTTAAGTAAAAATACATAGTATTATCAGGGAACTTTTTCAATGACTTATACATATCAGTTTTATCTATCTAATATTTTTTGTAAAAAAAAATGACTAAAATTTAGTAAAACTATCAAAAATGATATTAATTCAATCACTGATACCTTGTGTTAGCAGGGCTGGTGCTAGGGTTTCCTCCCGTGAAACTTTGATATGCTCCCCCGCTGTACTACATGTTGATTTCAAAGTTTCCCAACCTGGGGACCACACGCCCTCAAAAAGAAAAATTGGGTTGGGAAGGGTAGTGCATTTTTAAAAAACAAAAAATCAAGGAATTATCCAATTTAAATTAAAATTTCAGTACATACTTTTATAATGAATAGGTTTTTCTATTTAAAAAAACTCTGAGAAAATGTTCTTTTTGTAATAAACCACCAATATTTTTGTGACAAAATTTTACTTGAAAAAATGTTTAAGTCATAAATTTTTAGATTTCCATAAAGATTGTTGATTCATCTCCACTGAAAAGATTTTTTTACAAAGATTCCAACACAACACAAACGGGATTGTTTTAAAAATTTGTTTTAAAAACAGTATTTCAATTTTTTTGGAAAAATTTCCATGGGACTAAAAATTTTACTAGCCATGGACTTTTGGTTAGTATTACTATTAGTCAAAAGAACAAAGAAAATCAGAGATCCTCTTTAGTGAATGATCTTGGAATAAAAAATGAATTTACATTTTTTAAATGATTTTTAATTGATTTAAAAGAATTGTTCAGAAAGAAAATTGCAATTTAAAAAAATAAGCTCTACTGAAATTAGAACTTCTGTCCCCGCAATCCCCAGTAGGGATGGGGCCCCATGTGGTTGAGAGGTTCAAGGTAGTAAGCACCGGCCCTGTCAGTTATTATAGTTGATGATTGACAATATAACTTAGGTAGAAAAAGTTAAAAAAAAAAAAAAAAAAAAATGCTGCTGAAACTGGCCCTTTGGAACTCCAGCCACATTGGGGGTTCCTGTGTAGTATATCCCACACTATCTGTGCTGAAAAAAAAATGGCAGAAGTCACAACAGGGCCCAAAAAAAACATCATCCCCCACTTTGGGGCTTCAGGGTTAAGACACACTGGCCCTGTCTGTTAGATCTACATAGAAACTCTGGTTAAAAGTAGTTCAATCCTGGAGCTATATTTAAACTCTGCCAATTTCTCCTTTGTCAGTTTTTGTATCAGGTGCCTGGTCAAGCCTTGTCACTTTGAACAAGAAATTGCTATTCTCTTTTGAATTTTGTATCTTCTTTTAACACTTGGTAGCAGAGTGGAGTTAATAATGGCCATATGAGGCCAACTTTGAAGGGATTTTTTTATTCCCTATTTTCACAGTATTGCTACTGAAATTTAACATCTGCGTCTTTTTCATAGATTCCTTAACAACAAGGGGATCTTACAATCCATCACATCAGTCTTAATTTTAGCTCATGTGTTAGTAATAAAATGGAAAATATTTATTAATTCCATTGTACCTGCGGAAAAGAAAAATCAACCATGTGTACACATACAATGCCATCAACTGTGTCACTAATATGTCATGAGAAAAATACTGAATCCAATGTTGACAAAGTAAAACTTAATTTCTGTAACTCATCCCTCACACACAAGTACCATTGTTGAGTTGCATCATAAAGTCTATATACAGTTTTCCTGAACTTTCATATTTTGCCATTGTTATATTCTGGAGATGGTTTCAAGAAAATCTCATCTTTGTATATCGTTACTCTGGAGATATACTGATTTTTCATCAATTGTGTGACAGTTCCATTGTTTAGAGCAGCGTTTTTCAAACTTTTTTTTGCTGTAACCCACAGAATATTTTGCATTGCAACCCATTATAGCTACGTGTCAAAGAATCAAAGACAAACTCTGTTCACTAGGTTTATTTATTTAGCATCAACAATTGATATCTATATTTCTTATGATCTGCACATATTGGAATTGTATCTGTCTATTTGTATGAATTTTTTTTTTTGATAAACCAGTGTCTTATCAGTTGAGGTGGCTGGATGTAACTGTGCTAGCAGTTTCTCCTATCACACTTCTCACTTGTGGAACTCTCTTCTGGCTTCTTGCTTCCCAGTTGGGAAAGGTTTGAATGTAATGTCAACTGTTATCTTGTCTTTTTATTTCTTGTTCTTTTGTTGTCCTTGATAGTATATTTTTCTCATATTCTCTGACACTCAGTAACTACTTGTGTCTTAATGGCTTTAATGCCTTGATTGTGGTGAAATGATTAAAAAAAAATTACTAAGAAATAACATCTTGGATATTTTTACGAGCAACACAACAAATTAAGCATGTCCTTTACACAAAGCAGAAACTGTGTTTAGCATGTTTAGTTATTTGTATTGCTTTAAATAAAACTGTAGAATGGGTGCACATGTGTATCAGAAACCATATGCACCCAACAGATATCACCTTTGTTCTGCAACAGTTAATGTATGAAATGTCTGCCATTGTTACTCTTTTACCTGATTTTGTTTTGTAGGAAATGTCTTGAAAGAAATTGTAGAGCCAGTTGGTGCTGAGATTTTTGCTGATAAATTCCAGTTAGGAGATCCTACTATCAGCATCCTAGAATTGTGGGGGGCTGAGTACCAAGAATCAAATGCCTTATTGAGTATGCCTGAGAACAGGAAAGTTCTGGAATCAATTAGTCAAAGAGAGCGCTGTCCTATCAATTTTATTGGCACTGTCACTGGAGATAAAAAGGTGAGTCTGAAAAAATGACTTATTTTAAATTTTATTTGGACAGTCAAACCTCTATGGCAAGATGGTAAAACCACTCAGGCCAGATTTTATATGTGTTGAATTTAAGTTAAGTGAATGTGTCTTCTAGAATGTGGCTTATCTCATGCATTGCTGTCAGCCTTGCTGAAATGCATCATTCTGTTTTTTTTATTCATTGCATCCACTTTGGTATCCACAAATATAAATGTCAGTGAGTACAATTTTTATTACACCGAGGAATTCAGTGACAAACCTCTTCTTAGGACTCTTTCATGTCAGACAAAATTTTACCAGATTGCTGCTCAGCAGCTTTCTGTAACCATGCAAAAAAGAGTATTGGTTATTAGCAAGAAGCTCTACTGATATATGATCAACAGCCCCTTATGGCGTGTGCCAGCTGAATGGAATAGAAAGTATTAATTTTGGAGAGGCTCTTAATGATGTTAAAGGGAGATAACTTACATTTTTAGGAAAATTTTAACTTCAGTAAATTTTGTTTTTTTTTAGATTTTTAGTCGTTATGAAATATATTTGAGATTTTCTTTCCGAAATTGAATGAAATTTTATTGATACAATTTTTTTTCTCATAGCTTATCACTGAGGAAACACTATCAACATTCTTTGTCAAGTTGAGCAAACAAAATTTATTAAAAAACACATTAAATTAACAATTTATACCTGCTATGTTGATAATGTCTGTTAATGAAAAATATGGACAAAGTTAAAAATTTGAGAATAATCTATGAAAATAACTCTGTTAATCCGATCCTCAGTTTCTTTGTTCTTGTTGTGGCCACAGGAAAAAGAGCAGCACCTAACAACAAAATAAGGGGGAAAGTTTTTCAGCATTTCATCAAACATTAAGAAGATTTTAGTCAAAATTGTTTTCTGAAATAATCAGAAATCTTTGTTAGTTAATTTTATCAACCACATTCAACATGGGAGGTAAGATAAAAAATAATAAAATTGCAAAGAACATTGGGATTAAACATTTTTGAGAATGGGAAAGAGTATTAAAGATTTAAATCATGGATAAAATAAAAAAAATTGTTTTCTGGGATCTGCAGAATTTCATTTAGTTCCACCATAATAATTAACATCAATAACAATTCTCTTTTTAAACCTATCTCTCTAAAATAAAAAAAAATAATTGCAACACCAAATCTCCTTAATTGATAAACAAATTAAATTATTTTTAAGGCAAAAATAAGAAATAAGTAAGACTATATAAAAGATAACATTAAACTATTCTATAGTAGCTAATTTCATAAAAATCTCAAACTAGAAGAAAAAAATTATAAGAAACTTAACACATACATACATATCATGTATTGACAAAAATAAATAATCACTTAAGACAAAAATCGAAAACATCTTACACACGAGTTGGCAACCTTTTAGTGTGAGTGGCCTAAAAAGCTATACAATGTTTCAGAGGAGGGGGCCTTGATATCATATGTATTATAATAAATTGTCTCAACTTCAGACTGCCCTGTCCAGAATGCTGCCTTGGTCTGGCAGTTTAAAGAAAAAAACAATGAAGTTAATGTTATATTACTTAAACATGGTTCCTTATTTTACTGCAGGAATAACAGGATAACAACTAACAAAATTAACAAAAATGTAAATTCCTTACTACAGTTAAATTGGTGGGCTGGATAAAAATCATTCATGGGTCAAATGTAGCCTGGGGGCCGGGTGGGGTGGGGTTGCCAACCTTTGCTCTAACATGATCACCAACAAAAAATAAAAACTTTAATAAACCAGTATTGTCTATGAATTCACTTGCTGACTTAGAGAATATCTCTCTAATAATAATTCAACAAAAACATACACTGGTTACACAATCTCTACAATTTCTCATCAATCAACTTGCAGTTTATTCAATAATGGCTCTATTAAATTAACACAACTATACAAGGAAATCTAGCACTTATTGCTAATACTATACTAGTTAAGCTAACAACTATTAAAACCTTAATAAAAAAATCAGCATCCATAAATTTCATTCAATTTAGAAACACATATAAAATAAAGAAGTAGTGTAGCTGTGGCAGCTATAGAACTTTGATAGGATTTAACTGTTTGAATGAAGAATAATCCAACAGGAGCACAAATAATAAGATGAGAAATATGTTTGTGATAATAACCTATCTTGCCCATCAAGTTTTTAATTTATGCTGTACTAATGGAAAATGAAATCTTATTATTTCTACTTCTATACTGTAAGTTAAAATGAATTTCTGGTTTATTGTTCTGGGAATTTGAGTAATGTAAGATAAGGGGTTTCTAATTCTTTTTCATATAATATTGTGCTTGTTTAAGTTAACTTTCCATATTTTAATCCTAGATAAGATTAAAGAATTACAGTTCAAGATCTGATGAATCTGCAGATTCTAAGAAACAGAAGCTGGAATATGAATATCCAGTCAACTTGGAATTAGATCATGTGCTTGGTTCCATGCCTCAGAAGGTAAGTTCTGTGCTTTTGTTTTTTTTTTATATTTTTACTGCTAGAAATCTTCTCTAGAAAAATGTACTCTTCTGTTGATTTTTTTTAAAAAAAATCTCTAAAGTTAAACAAAATTTTGTTTATAATAAAAACTCATTTATTTTTGCAAAGAAAAATTGTTATATAAATAAAAATTTCCACTTCTGAGTTTTATTTTTGGAATGTATATTCATGATCTTTATGACATAGTCACATACACAAGTCAATATTAATTCATATTCAGTTAGAACTCTTTAGACATTGGATATTGAAATATTGCCAATTCTTACTAGTAAGCACACTAAACAAAAATGCTTTTCTGTGAGTAAGCGTTTTTGTAATTTAATTGGGAATATGTTTTACTTGTATTATATTTTGAAAATACATTTTATTATCAGGTTTTTACTAATAAAAATAATGTGCATTTATTCAAATCAGAAGGTAGAAAAATTCCATATTGTGGGTGTTAAACTACAATATTATTTGTGAATATAGAAATTTTATCAATTCCTGTTGTCTACATCTGCTTGAGGATTTCTTTGCAATTTTGGTCAAAAGTGAAGCTTACTACTTATATAAAGATGCTTTAAATCATATCTCAACTTTTTCATGCTATTATCAGTTAAAAAGAGGCTGCATTTACTTTAATATTGTATGTAAATTACTGAAATGTATTAATGCAGTTTCCTCGTATATGTTATAAAAGCACAGTTATGTTCATTCAATTTGAAGTCTGGATATTTTCCAATATGTATTATATAATAATTCAAGAAATGTCTAGTAACACAATAAATTGTATATGTAGCCTTTAGAAAGACTCCAAGATGCTATTCTTACATTTTGGGAATTTGTCACTCAGGAAATTTTCACACATTCATGGAGCCATTCTCTGTTTTAATCCTATTGCAACTAATGTAAGATTCTGCGAAATAAGAATTGCTAATATAGTAATTCATTTCCAGCTTAGAAAATTTCTAACATGTTTAATGTATGCAAATATTTATACCGAGTTTAATTATTTAAGGTTTGTTTACAAGGTATACACTTAGACATTGTTTAGTATAAGAACCATAAACAATGCAGAATAGACATATTTAGTTGATTATTATGACTTTTATACCATTGCTTCAATGCTCAAAACTTACAGTGTAAATTGATGGTAAACATTTCTTTTTGATTTTATGTCAATCTTCGTCCTGTTGTAATTTCTGTTCATGAATTAATATATTCTAAAGTACAAGTTAAATATTTAATAAATAGTTTAAACCTGCCATAAAAATGATATCCTATTTGTGTTTTTAGGTATTCATATAAGAGTAGATAAATTGTCAGTTAAAGGGAGATAACTCTATTGTAACAAGAAATTGCAGGCATTACAGATTTTGAAAAAAAATGAATATATATGTTAAACTTTATAAGACCTTAAATTGACCTGGCCTGCTGTGTCCTGGCCAACATTTGCGTTAGTCTTAAGCAGTTTTGTCTCACTTTGAGAAGATGCATTAACATACCAAATAGTTTGGAACATTAAATCTCTTCATCTGTTTGCTGTTTTAGCTGATCCATTCTTCTACTATTGTCATGAGTGAGTGGAAAAAAAAAAAAAAAATTTTCTCACTTAACAAGGACATAAACCTTGTATTAACAACAGCAAGTATATGAAGGTGTTCGACTGTCTGAGCAATATTGGGGAAACAAAAAAGTTTGATGGCATCCCTTCCATTATAGTAAATGTTGATTCAGTTAACTATTTTTGGAAAGAGAATATAAAAAGAAAAGTACAATTAATCTTTTGCATGTGCTAATGTTTCAGTATGACAATAAAATCAATTTCTCTACAATTCCGCATACACCTTCAAATCAAAATAGTGAAGTTTACAATTTACCAAGAAGACAGAGGTTCCTCTTTAACGTGATTAATACTACATATATCAAAGAACGACAATCTAGTAAGCGTACTGAGTTATCTACCTTTGATCTATAGCACTTCTTTATACTCTTCTTAATATTATACAATTCTTGAGTCATTAGAACTATTTTTTCTCATTTTTTGTTTTTATTCAGTTTTATTCTACACCAGATGTCTGTCAGTTACCGATTAAAAAATCTTTAGCTCTTTCTAGTATTGATGGGCGTTTCTTTCTAAACCTTTTTGTTTTTGATAGTGTGGAAAGTAATATGTTATGCCTCAGATTTTGATTTGCTTGTTTTCAATGTCTTTTCTATATTAAATGTGCTTAACAGTTTAATAAAAAAAGAAATGTTCGGCAAGTTTTACATGGTCAGCGATGTTAGAAAAGACATTATTTTAAGTCTCAGAAGAAGTAACTCTTCAAATCCAATGAACTCTGTGTATTTTGTCAACCAATTACTGAATATACAAATAATATTTTAATATTTAAGTGATAGCAACATCTCTGGAGACATTCCAAAGATTTCTTGATGGGGTGGAAAGATTCTCTGGTGAGTATCAACTGGAGATAAGCACCAAAAAGATGAAAGTCATGGCAGCCACTTGGGAAGCAAGGAGTTATGCTAGGTTAAATGGAAAAATTTAAGTACCTGGGTACCATTATAAATCATGGTAGTCATAAGATCAAGGTTTAGTCAGGGTCAGCAAGATCTGCATTTAGGTCTCTTAACATCCTGTGTTAAGTTGAAGCTCCTGAAGTTGCTAGTGTTGCCAGTTGCACTGTATGGCTGCAAAATTTGGAACACTGTAAGCCACTGAAATTAACAAACTGGTGTCTTTTGACACTATATACTCCAGATAGACACTGCACATAATATAGTATAAAACAAATGAGTCTGTCATAGATGAAATGGGAACAGAGAAGCAGTTGTGAAAATGAAGTGAAAAGTGTAATACTTTGACCATGTCATCAGGGCCCAGAAACTCTACACTTATATCCTGGAGAGATGCATCAATGACAGTGGGCAATGAGGGTGGGCAAAAAATGAAGTCAACACTGACTGATGACATCTGAGATTGGGCAGGGAGAATGCTGACAGTGTGTCATTGTGAGGAAGAGGAAGCAGAGGAGAGCATTGGTAGATTTGTCCATAGTCCCTGACTCCCAGCAATGAGGATGGGAAGAAGCAAGTTATTTAAGTGAGTTGATGAAAAAAGCTAGTTCACTACTAAATAAAAAAAAAAAAAAAATGACTCTTCTTTGCTTTATATGTATATACACTCTAATGCATGAACCCCTCTCACACAGTCAGAATCCTTTGTATGTGGTGGTATCAGAAATATCCTGGAGTATGCATACTGTGACTATACAGTTTAACAGAAATGCACATGCAGCTAAAGTATATTAGTACCCAGCCTGCTGAGTTAGTCTACCAATAAACTTTGTGCTATCCATGTTCAGCTACTTATCATGTGTGGAATAATTTGCCATGGTTAAGTGCAATAGACAAAATAACTCAACAAGTGGAATTGACAAAGTTTTCAATAAACGATGAGAAGTGCATGTGGGTTGGGGTGAACAGAGCAAAAATAGTTCCTCACAAACTATTGTCTATTTTTATACTGATCCTTTCCAGTTGTCTAATCAGTTACTTGATTAGTTGAAATTCATCTTCATTTGAATGAAGATATGCTGCCTATATATATATAGGTAGGTAATAATACGTTTTTTTTGTTTTCTTTCTTCTTATCCCTGAGTTGACAAGGCATACAAGTAAGTCTTGTGGGTCAAAATAGCTATTCAAATGAGGTAACTTTGGATTTTTATTCTGTGTAATATATATATATATATATATATATATATATATTGTATTGGGGGGAAACAAATATTCATACACATACAAATTTTTAATTTATTGTATTTCCAACATGCTTTGTCCTTTAGAACTTCATTGGCCAAAATGCGTTACACAAAGCCTTTTTACATTTTGTCATACTTCTTTCCCCTAAAATTGTTCTTGAGATATATAATGCAAGTCAAAAGCAAAGCAACAATAATGCAGCAAAGATTTCACAACATAAGAATTGTGTTCACATGCAAAAGAGATATAGTCATGTGGTTATAGTGTTCTGGTTTTAAAGTAAGAAAGAACAAAAATATGAGAGATGAGACTGAGAATTGTCCATTTTTATTGTTTAGGAAGAAATTCCACCATGCATCTGTAAGATTTCTCTATAAATTTGGGGTGGGTATGTTCTTAGCAGTCATTCTCATCAGATTGGACCCAACATTATGTAAAGTTGTGTTGGAACAACTCTGTGATCTTTATGATGGCTGATAAATTTGAGTATAACAGCTCTGTGAAGCTTTGGTGTATCTACCACTTAAACCCATGAAACGCTTTATTGGGATTTTGGTAAACATTTTTAAATTGAACACAAATTTTGGAATGGCATATGAATTTCAAGTCTGATTGAATGTTGGTTTAAAATGTGCATTGACTAATCAGCAGCAAATTTAACAGTTCACCCTCTTATTTAATGATTGGAATCATGTAATGAGTAGTCAGGAGATAATGTTGGAACTTTTCTTCAATATCACCTTGTATGTTGTAGCAAGAAAGATTTTAAGTTTTAATGGCTGGACATTTTTAAATATCCCAGTCTGAAGCAGGTTGATTTAGTCGCATAAATGAACAAGTGAACAAAAAATCTTGACAGTTGAAACTATTGCTCAGGTAATTCTTTGTGATCCTGTGACATTTTTAGCCGATGAAAAGACATTGCTGATTTTTATGATGTAAATTTGATTTAATCTAAAAAAATGTAATGAAAGATATTTATTGCTTTGTATTTTTTATCCTCAGGAATTTAAACTTGAGCATATCAAGCCTGAATTGAAACCATTATCACTTCCTGCTGACCTGACTATAATGCAAGCAATTGATAGAGTATTGAGACTACCTTCAGTGGCTAGCAAGAGATATTTAACAAATAAGGTATGTGATGCATGTTTCATTATAACACTAGAGAAAGTGGCTTAACTCCTTGATGAAAGTGGATTTGGATATGTGTTGTGTGTAAAATATTCCCAGAAAGAAAATAATGGCTTTACGAGTTGTATATTTAAAAAATAATTATTCAGTCAGAATATTCTTGCTAAACATCCATACATTTCTTTCATTTTATCTACAAAATGCCTGTTCCTGTACTAAAGAATTTTTTCTGTTGAAGAACTTGCTTGTAACAAAGTAGTTTTAAGGATACTTTGAACAAAGAAAATAATCCATAGGTGAGAGGAGGAATGAATAAGTATCTTCAATTGATTTAATTTGGTTGATGTCATGCAAAGCCACTTTACAGGTAGCAAAAGGTGCAGTCATCAAGTTTTTTGTCTTGTTTCTAGAATTGTAAAAGGTGTGGAAAGGTTAACATTTTTCATTCAATGCTGAAATTAAAGTTGCTGTGTGCAATTCGATCAAAAATAAACCAGAAATCTTCTTTATGGCCGAAATGAAGAATAGGATAAAAAATTTCTAAAAATTTGAAGCACTGAACATGAATATATGAAAATATAAACTTTTAATTTATTTAATAAATAAATTTGTTTCCTTTTGATGTTGATTTCATTATTCTGACAGCAGAAATATGGATGACCAAAAGTGACAAAGTCTTTTATAGGGTTGGCAGCCACAACCCTAGTATGCTAAGAGGTAACAGATATATAAAAATTAAATACCTATATTTATTAATCCCTGTGTTTGTATGTGTACACACATACACAAATGTGGACCCTGTGTAATGGCATTGAGGAATAGTATTTATTAGTCATAAGTACCACTTTAGAGTTATATATAAAGTGGTGGTAAGATTTTTGGCATTGGAAGGTTATGCACTGATCAAAATTCTCAAACGTTTCATCATTCGGATTCTGAAACTAAAAGGCAAAATTATGGAATATTGTCACCTAGGTTCTCTGAGAGTCAGGAAATTTGAAGCAATTCCTTCAGAGCCACTTCACAAAATCTGACTAAGTGTCAGAGGTATTTGATTATCACTTCTTGATTTAATTTGGTTAATGTCATTTTTGTAGCATGAATTTTATAAGATCTATGTCTAGTGATATTATTTTACCACTTTGAAAGAAGCTTTTATGTACCAAAATTATCTTATTTTGCCAAATACACACCGTAACATTCCACAGATGATAGTACTATTGTTATTTCTCACCTGTATCCAGCTATTGTCCAGATCTTGTCCCGGTATACAAAATCATTTTTCAGTACAAATGACAAAACAATGCAAAAAACATAACATAAAAGCTAACTGCCATATGTGGAGATTTTTTTCATTGTTTCTAATCCAATTCTAATCTAACTGATTTATGGAATTTGTTTATTCAATCCTACTTAAATGATTTGAGATGTTTTCACTCAATACATTGAACTTTGCTGCAAATTTTCAGATTATTATTGATTAACGGTTTCAGTTAAACTCTCTGGCGTCCTTCATTGAAATCTCTATTGCAAAATTGTGAATACGCTATATTGCTGTTTCTTCACTAATATAATACAAGCATATTTTGAAAAAAATATATGTACTGAACAACTTTCAATATTTGCCTAAAAATCTAAAAATTAATGGAATGAAATTAAAGTTTCACTGATTAATCAAATAATTTATCAATTAAATAATATGCTATTATAAAAAGGTTGATTAGTAAGGTCTTCTATCATGTGACATTGCTAATAGTGGAGATTGAAACATGTTTGAACATTTATTTGGTAGTTTATAAAATCTTCTTTAGACCTTCTTAATGTTGGTTTAGGAATAGTATTCATTAGTCATAAGTACTACATATGTTACATATAAAGTGGTGGTAAGATTTTTAGCATTGGAAGATTATGTACTTATCAAAATTCTTGGACCATTCAACATTTGGATTCTGAAACTTGAAAGGCAATCTATGGAATGTTCTTATTTAGATTCTCTGGAAATCAGGAAATTTGTAGTAATTCCTTTAGAGACACTTCACAAAATCTGACCAAACATCAGAAGTCTTTTTGTATTTTCTCTTGGTTAAGCCAAGAACTTTTCAGTACCCTCTTGTATAATATTCTATTCTGTTAGAATTTGTTTTATTTGAAGCTTCTCCAAAATATAATGTTTTGGTTTTATAAGAAAGTTAATGGAGCCAAAGTACAAAGTTGAAGGAATAAAAAGTAGGAAAAATGCTTTTTATTAAATTACTTTGAGTCATGTTCTTTAAATTCTTATAATATCTTCCCATAATATATTTCTTTAATGTTCTTTATATTTCTATAATATATTTATATATTCATACATGTTTCAGTTTAAAAAAAAAAAAATGTTGCAGACTTCAACATTTTGAATTGTATCATTTCTATTTTTTGTTTTCTTGTTGACTTCAGGTAGATCGTTCTGTGACTGGACTTGTTGCTCAACAACAGTGTGTGGGTTACCTTCATACTCCTCTGGCAGATGTTGCGGTTACTGCCCTTTCTTACTTTGATACTGTAAGTATGATACCCACTTGGATTTCATTTTTTATTACTTATCTTTTTGTCCATAAGCTAAGCACACAGATTTTTATTACTTAAACACTAATTTTAGTGGATTGTCATATTTTTAGTGGATACTTGTTTAAGTAATACAAATTTGTTGGATTAATAAATAAAAAAATCCATTCTTTTCTTTACAAATTGCTTTGTTTATGTTTGGATACAAAACTGAGCAAATATGTCTATTTCAGCAGAGAAAACTCTGTGTTTGAAGACACTATTCAACTTTGCATGGCCATTGACACACTCTGTAGCTGAGAGGTAAAAGCATATATATATATATATATATATATATAAATACTTATACTGGTGTGAAAAAAAAACCTGAATGGTACAATTTGCAAATAAAAGTATATTTAAATAAACTGGCATCATGAAAAAAATTCAGAAAAAAGAAAAGACCAAAAACATCCTTGTTTGTCAAAAAAAATCACCCAACACTGCAATGTCAAGCCAAAAGGAAAAAAAAAAAACCCAATTGATTAAAATAAGAAAAAAATGTAAAAGTACTCAATACACTAAGTAGAGCAAAGTATAAAAGAATTCTTGTGAGCTAGGAACTAACTACCAAGATTTCACCTAATGGATCTTCAAGGCTAGTCTGGCTAAAGAGGATAGGACAAAGCAACACTTTTATTGATAAAAACAAACACTAAAAACTAAAATTAGCATAAAACCATAAAATGCAAAAAAAAAAAAAAACTTATAAATTTCCATTGATTTATTTCAGTTACCAGGCTTATGTTTACACCTGTAAAGTATTTCCGATCTTTGGTTGAGTAACATGTCGAGGGTTGCTAAAAGTAGCTATGGCTAGTTTTTCCTCCATGCATAGGAGGCAATACCTACTGCTGGCTTTATATTTTTAACATTTCTTTCTCGAAGGATTCGACCCCATTTTAAAATGGGAGATAATAAAGAAATGTTATAAATATGAAGCTGGAAGTAGATATTGCCCCCTATTCATGGAGGGAAAACTAGCCATAGCTACTTTTAGCAACCCTCAACATGTTACTCGACCAAAGAGCAGAAATCCTTAATGGGTGTAAACATAAGAAAGCCTGGTTACTGAAATAAAACAAAAATGGAAATTTATAATTTTTTTTTTTTTTGTGTTTTATGGTTTTATGCTAATTTTAGTTTTTAGTGTTTTTTTTTCCAATAAAAATGCTGCTTTGTCCTATCCTCTTCAGCCAGTTTAGCCATGAAGATCCATTGTGTTTCCTGGATCACCAGGATTTTATTTATTTATATATATATATATATATATATATATATATATATATATATATATTTCTGAGATGAGGTATACATTGTTTGGACTATTGTTCTCATCTTTAATGACATTTTGGCTGTTGTACACTCTGGCCTTCTTCAGGTGATCTACATTGGAATTTCAAACTGATCCTTTTATTTAGTCCACTGGGGTAGATTGTTCTAGTTCCATGTTCCATGCTTTTTTCTGGATATCTCAGTTTCAGTTATTTCCCTTTAATAACTCAACTCTTCAAGTTTTTGTTCACTACTGCTGTGGCCAGGAATTGAACTTACAACTCTTTGGGTCAAGTCACTGGATTAGTTTAACCAACACATTTATCCACTGGGCCCAGCATTATCTATATGTGATGAAGCTTTCTTAGAGTATTTCATTAGACAATTGTCACAATTTTTTTTGGTTTTTATTACCTAATGATAAAGAAAGCTCACTTAAATTTGCATCAGAGGTATAGATGACCGAAAGTGACAAACGCTGATATACACCACAATAGCAAAAGTATATTTCCAACATTAAAAAACCAGTATATGAAAGTCAACACTCTACAGGTTTTATATTCTTTTATAAAGAACTAAACATGGAACATAAACAAAAAAAATACTGTATATACTTGCATATCATGCAACTTTTGAAGGCCTAATTTTGAAGCTAATTTTAAGAGGGTCACATTATACATGAGATATAAAATTAGTGTATGTATTGCTAGCCCAGGTTACACTGCTGACCAAACTATATATCAATTTATTCTAGTCAAATTAATTTTAAAATTAAGTCTTCCAGCTTTGTTGACGGAGTGATGGAAAGTGAATAATTGCAACAATAACAACAATAGTATTTAGCAGAGAAAGTATATATTTACTTTCTAGAATTTCATTATATCGTTTAGTTTCTGTTATATTGTTTTGTTACATATTGTTCTATTTTTGTACCATTTTGCTTTGTTTTTTTTTTATTTAGTTTTTATATCATTTTGATATCCTGTTTAGCTGACAGGAATACCATTCTTGTATCATCTGTAGGCACCTGCTGATTTTCATATGTTGCTCATATTTGTCCAGAATTAATATATTCATGGTATATCTTTGTTAATGTTGCACAAGAAAAACCTAATTGATAGTATCCTATCTCTCTGACCCCTAAAAATCTATTCCATGGTTAAATAGTGTTAAATTCTGGCTGCATCCCATGACTGCCACAGATACGCTACCTCTTTACTTCTATGTCACCTAGTTATCTGGCTGAGTTAATTTCTACAAATCGAAGATGAAGAAACCATCCAGTTTCTACTGCCTGTTAGTTTTTGATAGTTCAATTTAAATTTGAAAAAAAAAAATATTGATAACAGTTTGTATAAAATGAGACATTTTCTTCTCTTTTTGTGATTGATTTATTTAGGTTGGTTCTGCTACCTCCATTGGTGAACAGCCTATCAAAGGTTTGGTTGATCCTGCATGTGGAGCCCGGATGACTGTGGGTGAATGCCTCACAAATTTGGTCTTTGCGAGAATTACAAATCTCAAGGTGAGTTAGTTGTTTATTAGATAGTTTTATGGTTCCTGGTTTTCGAATTTATTACTACCCCATGTCACATAATAGTTGTGACATTCTCATATATATTTCATACACTAAATGTAACAACTATTATGGGACAGTGCTATTGTAATGTTAGACCTGAACAATCCAGTATGCAGAGTAGTAGTATAAGAAAAAGACTAAAATATACTGAATAATAAATGAATTTTTTTAAGTTATAAAAATAAGATCTTTAAGAAAAGAAAAAGAAGTTTTTATGCTTTTCAAATACATTCAAGTTTCTTTCTTTTTTTTCCTTCTTTTATTTTATTTATTTATTTTTTTTTTAAAGATATAAGAAGGTAAAAAAAATTTCAATGTATAATTTCTTAAGTTGTCATCAGGGTAGGTATTGATGATGGACTTAAGGTCAAAAGATTGGGCCATATTTATTCCAAATTTAACTTTGGACAATTTCTGACCAAATTTCTACTTTGTCTGAGGAGGATTATACGTAATTTTGAAAAATTGATGAGTAAAATTAATCCACACACAATTTTGTTGTTAATATGTGTCTAAAAGAACATATACTGTCTAAATATGCAGAATATATATATATATATATATATAAGTTTCATTAAATATGACAGATAAGGTGGTTTGATTAAGTTTTTAATAGAATTTTTCATGTGGTCTTATAATTTTTTCTTTTCAGTAGATAAATTATATAAAAACTGTACAAATGTTGTTTTTTACAAGTGCTTTCAGGTATATCTTAGCTATTTTCAAGGTTGAAATATATTAACTATTAATCAAAGCACCTTGTCAGTCATATTTAATGAAACTTGAATGAAAGAATGATTGCTGTCTAAATGCACTATATATGTATATATCTATATCTATATATATATCTATACATATCTATATCTATCTCTCTCTCTCTCTCTATATATATATATATATATATATATACACACAGCAAAAAATCCAAAATTACTTTGTTTTTATAGCCTATTTCAGCCAGCGCAACCCTGCACGAGTCTTCTTCAATCCTAGACTGAATTAGTTTCAGGGATTTAGAATTTAATTTAAATAACAGTCAAGGAAAAGATACTGAACCTACCCAAAATGACTGCTCTGCTAGATAAAAAGGCCAAGTTGGTGGTAAGGTACATTACATGAGGCAATTTTTGATTTTTTTTGCTTTGTAATATATATGCTCTGTTATAATAAATACATTGACCTCTTTTTGTGGATCAGTTTTAATATTTAATATTACTAGGATCCACCTGGATTGTATATCAATGGATCTATTACCTGTACTATATATATATATATATATATATATATATATATATATATATATATATATATATATATATAATTAAAAGGTTGTCACTTAGCTGATTGATGTTACCTTCAGCATCCTGACTCCAGAATTTTGTAAATGGACCCGTCCATCCACTTGTCATGGGGTAACAGCAATTGACTGCTTATACATCTCAATTTTTCTTTTTTATATGCACTTATCATTTTGCAAGTTTTTTTTTTTTTTTTTCAAAGTGTATGTGTGCGTTTAGGTATGTGCCTGTTTACTTACCTATAGGGTGTCATGATAATTTGTCTTTTTTTATTGTGTTTTTTTTCCACTTTACACTCACTCCTTAACCTTTCCTCTCTCTTTTCATTTTTTTTTTTTTGGTAATTGTTGCCATTTGGCTTCCAGTTTTTAAGGAAGCATCAAAAACTTGATGAGTTTCAATAAATTTGCAATAATTGTCAGAGGTCAAATTAAGAGTTTTTTTGCTCTTTAAGACACATGCTTTGTGCTTTGATTGAAAATTTTAATTACAAAAACTGCTTGTCTTAAAAAAAATACACTATCTTCGAGAGATTTTTTGTGTCATTGTTATATCTCACTATTACAATATGAAAACTGATTCAACAATTAAAGTTTATTTCTGAGAAAAGATTTATTTAGACTGAATGTTAATATCTTGAATTTGTCCTATGTATTGCAATTACTTTAGCATACTTAATTTTAATTCTTGCAGGATGTAAAATGCAGTGGAAACTGGATGTGGCCTGCAAAACTCCCTGGGGAAGGTGCAGCTTTGTATGATGCATGCAAAGCCATGTGCAATGTAATGAAGGAACTAGGAATTGCAATTGATGGTGGCAAAGATTCTTTGAGTATGGCAGCACGTGTTGGGTCACAAACAGTAAAAGCCCCTGGTAAATGCTATATTTGATAATGTATAAAACTCACTGGCATCTAAGACACTGGCAGGGAATATTAAGAAAAGGTGTTTTTAAGCATTTGACGTTATTTGAAATTCATAGATATAGCAGAAGATTTAGTATAACAGAGAAAAAAGACTTGGATAAAACACGCAACTAGGATAACAGGAAAATCTTTTAATAATAATAACAACATTTTAGTAGTAGTAACAACAATACTATGAGTTTTCAGTAGATGGTGGTAGTAGGCACTATTGGCATTACTCAACATTATCATCCTGAGTTACTTTAAAAAAATATTAGTGATTTTATAGATGAAAAATGAGCTTTTATATATATATATATATATATATATATATATATATATATATATATAAAATATCAATAATAATATTTTTAATCATTTGGATGGATAATTCAAGGAGGATATAAATCCAAAGAGAGCTCAATGTAAGAACAGAGCAAATAATAATGATGAAAGCAGAGAGAAAGGCTGATTATCAATCTCATCTCATCAGACAAGACGTAAACTGTTTTAATAATAATACTATTCAAGTAGTAGTAGTAACAACAATACTGAGTTTTCAGTAGATGGTGGTAGTAGGCCATGTTGCACTATTGGCATTACTCAACATTATCATCCTGAGTTACTTTAAAGAACTATTAGCGATTTCTATAGATGAAAAATCGTTTGCTCTGTTGAGACAAGATCAGTAATCAGTCTTGCGAAATAAAATATTACCATGGGTTTCTAAAGTCTCCCCTTTCATCATTTTATATATATATATATATATATATATATATATATATATATATATATATATATATATATATATATATATATATATATATATATATATATATATATATATATATATATATATATATATATATATATAATATATATATAATATATATATAATATATATATAATATATATATATATATATATATATATAATATATATATATATATATATATATATATATATATATATATATAATATATATATATATATATATATATATATAATATATATATATATAATATATATATAAATATATATACATATACAAAATATATAAATGCAAAATATATAAACATATACATACATGCATACATACATATATTTTTGAATAAAATATTCCAAGAGGATAGAATCAGGTAGAACTCAATGTCCAGGACAGAGTAAGGATATAATAAAAGGCTTAAACACTAATATTCCATGGTCATAATTTATTCCATTGGAATCGTAAATACGATCAATTCATCAGACCTAAAATTCAAAAGAAAACAGAAAAAACAACTCCAGAAATAAAAATAGAATTTAGAGAGATATAGTAGTAGAGTGTGGGACGAATGTTAGAGCTAAAGAGGGGTAACAGATGAGAGAAGGTGGGAGATTAAAACTTAACAGAGAGGAGTTTTAGAGAGGTGAGTTGAAGACGGTTTAAGTGAGAGAAATATGAATGTTGTCGGATGTCTAATACATTAAAGATGTAACCGGAAAGGATACATTTTGTGGTGACATACACACACAATAGACAATCTAATCTTAAAGATCAGAAGAAGAGGGAGGGAGAGGAAAAGAAAAGAAAAAAGGGTGGGTGAGAGAGATGGGGTGGGGTAAACTTAAACTGAAGGGCATTTACTTGAAAGGCTGCTGTGTAATTAAGAAAATTTGACAAAATTAATATATATATATATATATATATATATATATAAGCTCTCTTTAATGAAGCTTGCACACACACACACACACACACATATATATATATGACATGTATGATATAGACAAAGATTACTTTCAGAAATGTTCTTTGTAACTTAATTTTCTGACCTTTTATCTTTATCTACACCATGAGTGAAAATTTTAATCTATAGAGCATGTATTAAATCATTTTTTTGTTAACTGGTGAGTTATGACAAAAATGGGAAGACTTTTTCATATTTATTCAAATTAGATAAGATGGTGAAGCTAGTTGAGTCTGAGCTTCAACCAGTCTTACCTGTGATAAGATAATTAAATAAACAGGTAATTAACTTTCTTTTTCTTATTAGAGATCTCAGTGCTTTTTTCTTTTGCTATTCACTGTTTCTAACACTTGTTGCTTCTTTTAGATTGTTCCAGAAAAATAATAGTTAATCAATTTCTCACCAGACACTGTATCTTTTTTTTGTTTCCAGGTACTCTTGTGGTCTCTGCCTATGTTGGTTGTCCAGATATAAAAGCTACTGTCACCCCTGACTTGAAATGTCCACAGGGTAAAGGTATGGATTGGTTTTAAATTTCTTAATTACTCAATAGGTTTTGTCTATATGTATGGTTTTGTTGAACACACAGATTGATTTTTTGTACTCAAATGAATTTTTGTTTCTGTATAAAAATAATTTTTTATTTTTATTTTTTTTTTGTAGAGTAAACATTTTAGAATTTAAGTATCGTTTACTGGGTGAATTAAAAGTATCTTGCCAAAATTTCTTTGTTCTCTGTTCTCAGCATGTCAATACACTCCAAATAAACATTCCTGATTTGATTGCTCATTTGCAAAAACAAATCTTTGTGATTCAACAGTTGAAAAAAAAAAATTTTGGTAAAGAGCTTTTCAATCATTTTCCTATGCATTGATATTGTTCTATTGTCAGAATTAGTCCCTTGATGGCTTCAATCCTCAGGGTGACCTAAGAACAGAAGAAACAAATGGCATGCTCCAAGAGTTCTGACATTGTCATGTCCATTCACTCTTTGATGTTGTCTGACCAGCTTTTGTGTCCACCTTCAACAGAGCCTTACATGATCTTGTAGAGGCTGTTATGCCAAGTGACCTGGCCAAATCATAATCTATTTTGAGGCTTAAAAGAGTGGAAAGAGAGATTCTTGTGAAACAATAAGACTTTGGACCTTGCTTTGTACATAGTCATTGGTTTTGTTCACCCAGTAGGAGATGCTGAGGAGATTTCACAAGAATTTGTTCTCGAAAGCCAGGGGCCTTTTTTTTCAGTTTCAACAAGGAGTGTCAAAGTCTCACACCTATAGAGGATGATGGATACGACCAGAGATTTGTAAAGCTTGAACTTGGTATGGAAGCTGATGTTGTGCTTCCATATCCTTACCAGTTTGGCCATCACTGCTGTGTCTGTGGTGATCTGTATTGCAGGTGCCATCTTTTGACAGGGTTGCTTCCAAATATTAATATTGCTATAAGAATTGGCTAATACAAGATGGTTAAAATAATTCCAATTCTAACTTTTTCTTTATGACTTTTCTGATGAAGAATGCTAAATATTCACTTTAGAATATCTTTTTTGAAGGCAATTCTTAATGTAATCTGATGCATGTAGTTTCCACATTATGTTTTTATATTGTTGAATAACCAGAACATTTTAAACTACAAACATTTTTCTTGTAAAAAAAAACCAAACATTTTTCATAGACACTGTTATACTCTTGGACACTGTAGTCTAAAACTATGCAAAAGGAGAGACTATAAATAGTCTTCCCTAGATAGAAACAAAGATATAGTCTGTATTCAGTTTATCTGATTACTTTAGTAATGATTGCTACAATAATCTGATGTTGAAAAACTCAAACTTTTAATGAATCCAGGAAAACATAAGTGATCATTCATTTCAGAGCATTTGAAGAATGTATGTTATGTACAACAGGTATATTTATTTAATCTATTAATTCCATTCTTGTATATCTTCTAAAGGTAATCTTTGTTTTGCATGATATTTAAGAGTCTTTCTTCTCTAATATAGATATTAGTATCAATCAAGCCTTAATATTTATTAAACCTCGTAAAAGAAAAAAAAAAGGAAATATAAAATTTGGTATCAGGATTTCAAATCTTGGAAAGTTTTAGTTTTTTCAGTAAAATAATTTTTATCAGAATAATAAAACTCATACAAATTACATCAGTGTAAGGATATATTAATGATATTACATCAGTGTAAGGACACACAAATATATATACATATATATATATATATAGCTTATAGTTGTAGCCTCTGTCTTTCTCTCTGTTTGTTATCAAATGCCTCCTAAGATTTTGGAGATGGACTCTCATAACCATGTATATTCTGAAACCACATTACCCAGAGTACTTGGATAAGTATATTTAATTTTGATCAAAGGTGGTCCCTGGATGTCACAAGCCCCTACTGAAAATTTTTTTCCTTTGATTGAAATTAAATTTAAATTTGATCAAGGGAATGACTGTTGTCAAAAATATAGAAGGAGAAAGCCAGAAGATGGAGGTCACATTGGCAAGATCATTCAGTAATATTGAAATGAAAATTATAACAATGATTCAAAATCAGTCATCATTTTCTTACAAAAAAAAATGTGTGACACACAGAAAGGCACTGGTAATTTGGCTAGTTAATAATATTATGTCTGTGTAAGTATATATTGATAATTTAAAAGAGTTTCTTTTAAAAACTGTTTTTCCCAGGTATTCTTCTGCATGTTGATGTGAGTTGTGGTAAACATCGTCTTGGAGGATCAGCTTTGGCTCAGTGCTTCAAGCAGATTGGAAATGAGGCTCCTGACCTAGATAGGCCAGACTTGTTTATAAATATGTTTAATGTCACTCAACAATGCATTGCAGGTAAGTGTTCAGTTTTTAAGAGATTCTTCTATGATATGTGTCCCTTCAGGCTGTGATAGATCATGGTTCTCAATAATTCCTTGTCCTTTGTAGCTGTTAGTAAATTTTGTCTTTTTGATATCTCTCCTAAATCTTGTTCTGTCAGCCATTTACACAAGCTCATTATGTGCTGTTTTCCTTTACCTTCAATATGTCCTGTGAGTACCAAATTTTCTAATCCCTCTTTCCTCATTATGTACTCTAGAAATTTCAACTCTCTTTATCTGATGTTAAGTATAAGTGTCTATTTTTTCCTTTGTTTTCTGAAACTTAATCATTGCTCACATGTTCAGTTGATGGTATTCTCAGCATCTTTCTGTAGGACCACATTTCTGTTGCTTCAAGTCTCTTCATCTGTGAGGATATTGTTCAGCATTCACTGCTATATAGGACTCCTCACATTACATAACAGTTCAATCCTCTTTTTTCTTTGTTTCAAATGAAGTTTTCCTGTTTTTTAATACTTCACTTAGCTTTTGGAAGGCACCTTTCACTATCCAAATACACCTTTGGATTTTGTGCCACACTTTCCATCCTCCTTTAAAATGGTTCCCAGATATTTAAATTGTACTTGCCTGATTTTGGTATCTCCAATTTGTAATTTGCATGTTGGGCTGTTCCTTTTGTTGACAATCATACATTTAGTCTTGTTGCAATTGATGTTTAGTCCTTTCTTCTTGCTTTTCTTCACTACCTTCTTTAGGAGTTCCTGTAATTTAATTTCTGTATCTGCTATCAACACTGTGTCATCTGCATATCTAATATTAAGATTGTGGTCACCAATAATGGATCCTGGTAGGACTCTCAGAATCATCTCACTGTACTAGTTGAATAAATCTGGTGAGAAAACATATTCTGTCTTAAACTGCTTTCTATTTTTGTATATTTACTGAATTCATTTTCTGCAGATGGTTTCCTCCTAGTAGAAGTTTTGATTATATAAGTGAGATATTTTATCAAATGCTTTTGCATTTATCTTTATATAAAATTCTGTAACTTCCATTCATTTATCACACCTTCTACAATAGCCATACATTGACCGATTGAAGCCAAATTTGGGGGAAATGTGAAAACAGGTAAGAGTATGATAAATTTTCATTAATCTTTTGGGAAAAATTAAAAGTTTTATTATTTACCATATAAAATACTCCCTCTATTTTAAAAACAATGTTTAAAATAAATAATTTGCTTCTTGACAAAATATGTTAGTGATAACTTCAACAATGCTGTGAGGATTTAAACATGCTGATGCTGTTGAAAAAAGATTCTTGTAATTTATAAAATGCAGGTATACATTCTTTTGCATTTTAACAGATTACACTGGTTATAATATCTTGACTCATTTGATGGGAATGAATAGTATTTTAGATTTTCAGAGAAAATAACTAGAGTCTATTTTATCATGATAATTATATTCTGATGAGTAAATAATTTTCATAATTCTTCTAACTTTATCCTTTACTACATCAACAGGGTTAACTCATCATCATTCTCTTTGTATTCCATTGGTAAAGAAAAGTTTCATTCAGACATCTTCTGTTAGTTTATGGCACAGATTCCTGAGAGAATGCTTCCCTGATCACTATGATCCTAGCCTCGTCTGGGATAAACATTTATCTATCCTACATGTCATCATAATATGTGCTTCTTACTTGCACCTCTTACAACAACCTCATTTAGTAACTCTCTTGTTGTATTGGCAGAACAATAGTAAAATAAAATTCATAATTTACACCAGTTTTCTTTATAATTCAACTGGCACCATTCTTAAGTATTTCTAATGGAAAGCCTTTTGTCAATCTCCCTTGGGGATTTGATAACTTATTTTATCTGACAGTAAGATATTATAAAGTAGTCTTAAAGTTCTGATTGATTTTAGTAAAGAAATTCAATAAGGAATTTATCACATATTTTTGCACCATTTGTTATTCATGGTTTTTCATGCAGAAATTTCAATGGACTCCTATGTGCCACATCTATTTATTTAGGATATAGGTGATCGTAGCGCTTCACTGCTTCCTTTTCCTTGTGACATTTAATAGTTTTTCTCCCTTTTCTAAAGCCCCCCTGGTCTCTGTTGTGTCATCCATTCA
Organism: Acanthosepion pharaonis; assembly: GCA_903632075.3. NCBI lineage: Eukaryota > Metazoa > Mollusca > Cephalopoda > Sepiida > Sepiidae > Acanthosepion > Acanthosepion pharaonis. The sequence continues at coordinate 4,205,727 of CAHIKZ030004539.1, forward strand.
CCCAAACTAATCAGACTCTTTCTTCACTATGTATTCAAACTGTCTTTTCCTGATTCTGAGTATAACTGTTCTTTCTGTTGTCATTTTTCTTTCTTGTTGCTTACTCACTCTGTCCATAGAATTCTCAGTATCCTTCTGTAGAACAACATTTCTGTTACCTCCAATTTCCTCTTCATCCATGGGGAGATTGTTCAGCATTCACTGCCATATAAGAGGACGGATATCACGCAGCAATCCAGCACTATTTTTTTTTGTTTCTAATGAATTTTTTCCGTTTCTCAGCACCTTTCTTAGCTTTTGGAATGCTTCTTTTGCTATTCCAATGCATGTTTGGATCTCAGTACTGGGTTAGTTTTACTTAACTGTTAGCCTCTCCATGAACAACTCTGATTACTGAACTGATGTCTGAATTTCACAGTTGTCATATTCTGTTATGGCATCAATTAAAACAGTCATGACTGAAATTGTAAACTTGACTTCTGCATCTGACAATGGAAGGAGAACCAATAATTATGAATAAATCAATACTAAAGGTTAAGGATAGAAAAATAAACATTTTTGAATTTATTTACGTTTATCATAAATAGTCAATTTATAGATTTGAATTAAATTTCGTCTTCTACATGATTAAAAATGGTTCTTTTAAAAATAATAATAATAATGTTGTGTTTCTTCAAAGTCAAAGTGAGTATAGTATAGTATTTACCTGTTATTTTAGTTGTTTTTCTGTATTTTTCATTTCTATGAAAACTGATCACAAAATTACTTTTCAATTTTGCAGAGAAATTAATATCTGCTGGCCATGATGTAAGTGATGGTGGCTTGCTGACTTGTGTCTTGGAAATGGCCTTTGCAGGAAATGTTAACATTAATCTCAATTTTGAAGGCTCAGCTGATGGTGAGTGATCCACTGTTTTTCCTTTTTGGTTTTTCTTTTCTCAATTTTATTGTTATAAAAAAAGTACAATACTGACATATTCAGTATCAAATGACCATGTCTTCATTCTGTCCTCCACCCACTGCTGTGACTAACACTTGATTTCCAATGATGCTATGTTAATATCTGATGAATTCTCATAGCTTTATACTTAGCATGTCAGACAAAAAAATAAAACAAAAAGAAGTTACTCTAAAAAAAATAAAACAGGCTTCTGAAAGTATTAATAAAAGTTAAATAGGAATTAATGATTTTTTTGCATGCAAGATTTATTGGAATTCTGAATTTAGCAGGTAAAAAACATGTTTTTGGGATTTCTTCTCTTTCAGCATTCGTTTCTGAGTTGTTCTCTGAGGAACTTGGTTTAGTACTGGAAGTTAGCACTGATAACAAAGACAAGGTGATGAAGATGTATAAAGAAGCTGGTGTCCATTGCATTCAAATTGGCTCTTGTTCTGAGAGTGAGGAAAAATCTCCCCAGGTATATAATTTCTTATACAGTGTATCTTTATTTTACACATGATTTTCTGTTTGTTATTTGAATACATCATCAATATTTAATAAATTTACTTTTTCATATTAATCTCTATATATTTAACATATTACATTAATAATATAATATTATATATATTAATAATATAATATATATTAATAATAATAATAATTATATTTAATATATTTTATATATATATATATATATATATATATATATATATATATATATTTAATTATATATACATTTAATAATATTAATATATTACAATTATTGCATTGTGTTTAGCAGTGCTCTTGTATATATATAAAACAGAGAATGTCTGTGTTTCTGTCTGTCTGATAGCATAAAAAATCGATGATTTAAAAAAATCAATAATCAATAAAGCCGATCAAAAACGATAAATTCAACTTTTTCCTCAAATTTTGTTCAAACTTGGTATCTAGGTTACTTACATAATGACAAGCTCAACACTACCTCATTTTTATTTCTATGCCACTGCATTTAGTAAAAATATGCAAAAAATGAAAAATCAATTTTAACACAAAGCTTAAATTAAAAACTCCCTCAATTTTCAAGCAATCTAATACAAACTTCACTCAATTGTAGCCAACAATAAATTGATTGTTTAACAGTCACTTAACTTGTTAATTGAGTCCACCCATATAGTGAAAACCCATGTAAATAGCAAAAAATGGCAATTTTTACTGGTTTCTTTGTTATTGATCTTTCAACCAATTTTCATCAAACTTAACAATTGCTTTATAAATGTATCCTCTTTTACATCCCTGGTAGCATACTGACAAATTGAATTTCAAAAGTTCCAAAATAAGTGTGGTCTGAAGTGGGTCTTCATGTTGTCTGTTTTACTCCTTCATGTCCTCAGCTAACTTTCATTGAATAAATACAGATGACTTTTGTTATATCAGTAACTGCATTAATTTAAAATGTTTTTTAATGAAAGTACATTTTTTTTATCTTTCTTTCCTCCTCCTTCTATGCTACTCCGTTCACCATATGGTTTTTAATTTCCCTCTTGAGTATCCCACAGAGCTCCTCGAGGGGTTGATGCTCCTTTATCCTTGCCCTTTTAAAAAGTTTCTTAAGGAATCATTTCTTTCCTTAAGTCTTTAATTCTGTTTGTCCTATGGTTGGCAGTGTAGGGTGTCTTTTGCTAACAGGGCTCGACGAAACCAAATCTGACGCCATGCTAGTTATTATTATCATCATGAAATTTAGTTGCCTATCCATGTCTCCTTTTGTAGCTGACTGGAGTATCTTGCAAATGTCAGTGTTGAAATCCTGTCAGGCCCCCTTGTTGTTCGCTGGGGGCCACTTTATCCTCTTTCAGGACTCTTTGCCCCGAGTGAGAGGAACTAAAGCATGGAGAGACTAGACTTTGTGGCATGACTGCAGACCCCGCACCTCCTCTGTTTTACCAGGGATTGTACCTGCACATTGCTCCTGGTTTCCTCTCTCAAGGCATTTCATCCAGCTTTGATGTATCTTCAAGCCTCTCTGATTTTTGCAAGTCTTACCGCATCTGCATCTGTTCATAGTTGATTGGGCATTTTTTTTGTTTGATTCCAATAAATCCGTCCTGTTGGGGGATCCCCCCCCCCTGTCTCTCGGGATCCCCCAGAGGTATGATGCATATAGGTATGTTGTAGTATTTTTGGGTTGCTCCTCACGGAGCATCCAAATTGAGTAGATAATCTGTCTTTCCGGGATGCCAATTGTCTCTCCAGTCATCACCAAGTCTATTCCCTGGTTGTCAACTGGTCTGTTCCCAGTCATCACTGTTAATACCAGCGTTTATAGTTGCATAATACATTTTAGATGCATCAAGGGTGGTTTTCAGTGATGCACTGTCCTCTTTGCCAATTTCAGGTTTTGCATCATATGCTACCTACCTTAATATAAATGAACTGCTTCTGCTAATAACAGACCTGTTACTGGTACTTGTTTGCCTTCAGGAAGCATTCCCTAAGCAAAATGACAAACTGAATATAAAAGAATACCATCAATACATCTACACACGTGACACTGGGCGTTTAGTGTCAGGCAGTACATCTATCCTAGTTAGGAATGATGTAACTAAAATTAAAATAAATTTAACAACTTTACAGGTGACTGCTGTTTAAGTGACCTTTACACTGGCCAATAAATATCTGCTCAGTATATATCCCATTGAATGAACCAGTAAATGAAGCTGAAATTTAAGAAATCATAAAGCAACTCCCTGCACCTTTTATGATACTAGGGGACTTTAACTGTCATAGCAACATATGGGGTTGTAAGGACACAAACGAAAAGAAACAATAATTAATAACAATGATTACTGCATTTATAATGATAAAAATGCCAACTTACATAAATTCATTCACTGGCAGCTACTTGGCAGTAGACTTATCTCTATGTGATTCATCAATTTACATGGATTTCTCTTGTAATGTACTAGCAGACACATGCAGTAGTGATCTTGTCAATCATCCTACAAAACTCTGAACATCATGACAAAAATCCTCTCTACTGGAAATTAGGCAGAGCAAACTGGGAAGAATTTAAAAACCAATGTTCTGAAAAACTAGTTGAAGGAAAAAACATCAAGGACTTAAAACAATTCACGGAAATCCTCATCTCTTTAGCAAAAAAATGCATTTCAAGAAATTCAGCAGCAAAAAAAATGGAACAGACCTTGGTTTAATGATAAATGTCAAGAAGCCATCAGACTAAAAAGAGCAGCTCTGAGAGAATTCAATAAACAACTTACAGCCTCAAGAAAATAACATTTATTAAAATTTTGTTCTCATTTGTTCACTCACATATTCTCTTATACATAAACACATAACATAAGCAATGATTAAATACAATGTTTCATGAATTTTTGTAACCTTTTGTTGATGATGACAGTCTTCATTATTTTCAACCATTGACAATTTTTACTAAGGAGGATCATACATATAAACTTCATTTGCTGTAGAAACAGGAAACATTCATAATATTTTTTCTCTAGATATATACTTAAAATATATATATATATATATATATTTGCATACTCCAATGAATAAATTAGAAACAAATGATATACAATGGTGTATATTAATCACATTTGTTATCAGTGATAATATTATACCAAGACTTCATTTTTTTTTTTTAATTATAAAATAACATTTCCTACAAAAAAAAGTCAAATTTTTCTCATTTCTATGGCAGATACTTATACATGTGATTTTGTGTGGTGGAAAAAGCTGTAGCACCATCAATAAAAAATCAGCTTGAATTTTTTAGTAGCAAGACCCACCTTATGATTATGATTGTATTACATGCGGCCCAGTGCTGGAAAAAGGTTGCCTATACTTGATCTATACATATGGTTGTTGGTTTAAGTGAATGACTATTGTGAATTCAAAACCAAGAAGAAAGCAGAAACCTACTTGACTATATTTCCCAAGAAGTCAAGATGCATTGATACATATTGAAAAGAAGAAACTGGAGAGTCATGATTGTTTGTATCATGAAGAGACATGGCATTAAAAAAGAAAAGAAAAATATATTATAACAGATATAGCTTATAGGCCATATTACGTTGAAACATTGGTTCACATATAATCACTAAAGTTAATGTTGAGCTTGATTAGTTTCAAGATGGGTGACTGCTTGGGAATACCAGGTGCTGTAAGCTTGGATGTGCTGATGGTGAGATGGATTATGACATGGAATTGTTAATTGGAGAGCTGAGTTCCAATTCCAGTTGGGTTCATTACATTCACTTACATGCAAATACCTTTGCAAAAGGTATGAATCCACCTCTTCTCCTCCATCTATGAGTTAATTAACAAGATATGTATCCCTAAATCATTATGTACAAAAAAAATTTTATAATTTAATATTTTCTGGCTTTAAATAACCTGCAAATGGTTAATAAGATGTAAAAAAACAAATCAATCAATCAAACTGATTTTGCTTGAACATTTATTAACGATTATAATTTTTAGGTTTTGCTTGACTTTGGACTAATCATGTTGATTCCAGATTTGGTATTATAGAAAATGAAGTCTTTTTCTTAATGTTTTACTATTTCAGGTGCTAGTCAGATTTTCTGACAAACTTATTTTGGACTCTTCACTGTCTGATCTACGTAACATTTGGGAAGAGACCAGTTATCATTTAGAGAAGCGACAAGCTAATCCTCATTGCGTTGAAGAAGAAAGAAATTCATTTATGAAAAGAACACAACCGCAATTTAATTTGGTTTTTGACCCAAATACTGTCTATGATGTCAGTTCTTCGAGTAAGATTTAATTTTGATTTTTGATCTAGATTTTTGCTTATCTATGATTCTAAAGTTGTAATTGTTTCAAATGTAATTTAAAAAGAATTTTTTTTATTGAGCAATATTTTTTATCATTAGCTTAGTCTGGCACAAGGCCAACTACAGCTGCAGCAGAAATACCTCACACATAATGGTAAGACATTAGCTAGATGAAGACACCATTGCCACTAATGTCTTACCATTATGTGGGAGATATTTCTGCCATGCTCTGGACAATCAGTGGTCCAGGAAAACTAGTTTAATGATTGCTGCATGTTGGTTTTGCTATAAGTATGGACATATGTAGAATTAGACTTAACAACGGGACAAAGTGTACATAGGTCTCATTTTAATTGCTGGTATTTTCTCTGAGTTTGAGTAATTGATCTTTCATTGGAATAGAAAAAAAATCAATGAGTTTTACTTGTTGCTGGACATCGTATGTCGCCATTTGAATCTCCAAGGGATGCTCTATAACCTGCAAAAAAAAGGAAATGAAAAATATTGAAAACAAACAAGTTATGACGTTTTCAAACCCTTCAGTTTTTCAGTGGTCACCCTATCTATCTATCTATATTTTTTTCCCTCTCTAAGCATTTCACCCCAAGTAAAGTGGAAGTGCCATTGGTTTACAGGGGGTTTCATAGAGTGAAGGTGTGAGAAAAACTGTGTATAGAGGGAATGAGGAAAGGATAAAAGATGAATGGGGTTCAAGATATCAGAAGATGGCGATTGATGTTGCATTTAAATTTTTGAAGATTGGAGTTATCAGGGAAGCAAGTAAATGGAAGAGAATTCCACAGGTGAGAAGTGCAAGAAAAGAAACTGTTGGAGTAGAAGTGGCAGTTACATTTAACTATTTCAATGGTAAAAAGATGGGAGCTAGATGCCAGTCTAGTAGCATGATTAAATTTATGTAGTCAGGGCACCAAGGAAAAAAAGCTGGACAGAACAGTAGCCATAGAAATATTTGTAGAAAAGACGGAGGGAAGCCACATCACGTTTGTGAGAAAGCAACTGGAGTTGAGATGGCAATTTAGGATCAATTACATTGCAGATTCTTTTTTGGATTTTGTTGAGAACCTCAAGATGAACAGTTGGGGCACCAAACCGGATATGGCAACAGTATTCAATGCATGGACAAATGGTAGATATGTAGGATGGACTCTGACAAGAAAAACCTTCTGGCATGACACAGTGAGCAAACTTTCCTTGCAGCAGATGCAGCTATTGATACAAAGTAGTTGTTCTACTTCAAGTCATTTGAAAGCATAAGGCCAAGAACGTACAGAGAGTTCAACCATGCTAACATCAGGCAGGGAAGTATCTCTATGTTAGCTAAATGAGAGCAGGTTTGTTTTGGAGGCATTAAAATTTACAAGCCATTTCCTAACTCAGTTAACCACTGATTTGAAGATTCTTTTCAAGAGCAGCAGCCATGTTCACTTTGTCAGTACTGGCGGTTTTACTATTGAGAGGAGTAAATGGTAGTGTCATCTGAATAGATGCCTACTTGGGAGTTGATGACATCAGGAAGATCATTGATGAAGATTGGAAACAGTGTAGGACCCAGGATAGAGCCTTGGGGAACCCCTGCATTCATGAGGAAGGATCTGAAAGTGTACCCATTCAGAATGACCTTCATTTCACAATTTGAAAGGAATGATTGGATTAAAACAAATAGTTATTCTGTAATATCGTAACCCTGAAGCTTATGCATAAGACCAGCATGCCAAATTCTGTCAAATGCCTTGGATATCCAGACCCACAGCTCAAGCTTCGCCATTCTTATCAAGATCATGATTATATATATTCAGTTATGGTTGTGAGCCCAACAGTGGTAGGTTGGGCAAAGTGAAATCCATATTTTTTTGTCAGAGAGTAGGTCTTGAGAGGTAAGATGCTTACCTACCTCAGCATTGATTAATGACTCACAGACTTTGCTGAAAAGTGGTAGGAGACTGATAAGGTGATAGAAGGGTCAGGAGGTTCATCAGCGTTCTTAAAAATAGGAACTACAGACAATGACTTTTAACAAGCTGGAAAGTAGAAAGCATTGAGGCAATAATTATATAGTTAAAAAAAATTATATTAATTATAAGTTAAAAAAACAAAAAACATTATTAATTATAGGTTTAAAAAAAACAAAAAGCGATATTAATTATAGATTAAAAAAAATAAAACCGTATTAATTATAGGTATCTATTTACAACTGTCCCAAATATAGAACAGTAAATATTAATGACTTAATTAAAAAAAAAATGATAATAAAGTACTTTGCTTATGGTCTTGAACAAAACTTGTATTGCTTTTTGAATATACATCCATATATGTTTTTTTTTGTACATATAAATTTAACTTATAAATATCTATACTTTTGTCAAGGTTTGTCATCACAAAGGCCTAACATTGCCATATTGCGAGAAGAAGGAAGCAATGGTGATCGTGAGATGGCTGCAGCTTTCCATTATGCTGGCTTCCAGACTTGGGATGTGAACATGGAAGATCTTTGCAGTGGTAACATCACTTTGGATCGTTTCAGAGGAATTGCCTTTGTTGGTGGATTCAGTTATGCTGATGTCCTCGGATCAGCTAAAGGTTAGGGAACTTAAATCTTACTTTGCTTCCTACTCATAATGATAATTGCTGAAATAACTGTATATTTCACTCTGAGGCTAGAGGTTGCTGTTTGAACCCAGGTCACACTGTTTTTATTGCAACCAAATTTTTTTTCTTGTAATTTAAAACTTTGTTTGATTTGTATAATGATCATTAAAGGTTGATATAGTGTGTCTATGTGTATATATATATATATAGACAGATATACACACACACACACACAGAGTTATTTTAATATATTTTCTCTATATATATATTTATGGATACAACTTATTTGAGTATATGCTCTGTTTTAATTACATTTACTGGCCTGAATGTTTGAGAAATTTCATAGAAAATATGCATTCTCCGAAAGGAATTGAACCTGTATCCTATATGAAAACCATCATTTGGCCTGACATGCTGTTAACCATTCAGCCACAGAGAACTTTCCGGTTAACAAAAATTACTGCTTGTTTATGTTAGGTTACGTTTCAGAGCAGAAATGAATTATCAAGATCATTGAAGATGTGTGATTTGAATACATTTCATTTAATATACATATAGACAGTGTGGATGTAGGAATCAGCACTACAATAGTATTTACACCTATGTCAACACTGTCTATACTTATAAATGCCCTATCTCCAATATTGAGCACTATTTCTTCATATGTAGTGCAAATTTTAATATATATAAAATTAAATGTAAACTGATATTTAAAATCACCACTAAAACCTTAAAAAATATTAATCATCTGGCAGTAGATTTTTACAGTGTGAAAATATCAGTAATGCTAAGTTGTTTGTGAAGACCGAAATTTAAAACAATTTTAGAGTTGATTTTAAATATGGGTTTACTTTTGACTTTTGCTAGCACAATGTCATTGCGACCAAAGGTTTGAACATACAGGTCTTGTTCTACCTGCTGATCATGACAGATTATATGCTTTCTCTCAGAAAACAACTAAGGTCTGCATAATATGGACTGAGTTAACTGCCCTAGCAAACAGGTATGCTTGAAGTGTGTGTATATATTTTATATATATATATATATATATATATATATATATATATATATATATATATATATATAGAGCACATATATTAATTTTAAATAGCCATTTTACCTATAATTTTAATTTTAAAAAATTCAGGGATTTTTTCAAACTCTTTTACTTAATGTTTTGTTTTATTTACTAGTTGATACCAGAAACAGTTTGAAAATCCTGTGAATTTTAAAATTAAATTTGTTCAGGTAAAATGTATTTACTAAAGGTATCATAATTTCAATCATAAAGTAAATTTGCAATGATTCTGTGAATAAAAATAGATAAATTTTTTTTAAGTTTAACATATTTCAAATTTTTAATTTGTGTTAATAGGACTCTCCTGGATTATTTAACGGATTACTACCTATATATATATATATATATATATATATATATGATAGAGGAATGACAAAGTGAATAGAAACCTATTTTCAAAGAAAAGCCTTTCATCTAAACAACTCAGTATTATACAACTTAAAATTTAGTAGACTTGTCATTTGTAAATTTTAAACTTGTTCCTATTATGAATTTATCAGATCTGCTATATACTTTTTCTGTTTATATGACTAAACTAACTGGAAAACCCAAAGAGAATCTTTTATAAGCATTTTCTTTATTTGCCTTTTTGAAATGATTTGTACCAATAATTAATACATATAATCATAATGACTGCAAGTTTGGACTGCCAGAGGTTGATTGTTGCAGTTAGGGAACATCAGGCAATGTAAAAAGAAAGGTCAGCAAATTAACAACCCTTGAGGTGTATTTTTAGAATAAGCAAAGAATATAGACAATTAATATCTCAGGTACTTAATAAAGTTGGATCTTATCACTTTAATTAATGTGGAAGTAGGCTGAATAAATAAAAAAAAAAACCTCGTGTTGACAACATTAAAAATACAAAGAATGAGTTGAATTGTTTGAAAAGTCAGGAATCTTGATTCTCTTCACAGTGTTTTTGACATTAATAAATTTTTATGCTCATTAAATACATTTTACATATGTATATTATTTTCATTTTTTTGTCATTAGGATGGGCTGCCACTGCTCTGTTCAATAAAAATGTGAAACAGCAATTTGAAGAATTCTTTCATCGTCCTGATACATTCAGTTTGGGAGTTTGCAATGGCTGTCAGCTGATGGCTCTTCTTGGCTGGGTTGTCCCTGATGAAGACAATAATGGTAATTGATAATTGATTTCTTTTATGTTTATCAACAAGATGAATTACTTTGAGTATGTTAATGTTTGTATTGTATTGATTTTCTTAAGGACAGGTTGAGAGAAAAAATAACAAAAGGATTATTTTTAAATTGCTGATATTTTACATTAAAAAATATAACGAATAGAGTTGACTCTTCATATTTGCAGGGGATTGGTTCTTCAGACCTTCTGTGGATACCAAATCCTTTATATAAAATGGTGTATGATTTGCATATAACCCATAAACATCCTTGTGTATACTTTGCATCATCTTGTGATTGTTGGTAATACTTTATACAATGTAAATACTATACTTGCCAGAAATTGACATTCAAATATAAATAAATTTCATTGTCAAAATCGTTGTGTCATAGAAAGAATGAAAATTACAATATAAAAATTGTGTACACTGTATAGCACTGGAGAAATTTGTGAAAAGATAAAAAAAAAAATCATAATAATTTGCATTAAAAAAAAAATTAGGTCAAAAAGATTTGAAAAATCTACCAAAAATCAACTAAATATTGGATTTTAATTAAATTTTGGTTCTTAGTAAAATATGAAATTTTCTCCTCCTCCAAAAAGTAAATGGGGGTATACAACACAAGTAGCAAACAATGATGATGCAAGATGAATGATGCTGAAACAACAAGGACTAAAGAAAGACTAAGGAGTTGTGAAATTTGGAGGGAGCCTTCAGTAGGTTATGTCTACATAACATTTCATTTGGGTTGATTCAAAATCATACTTGGCATATGGCAAATTAAAGTTTTGCCTTTTAGAACAATTCTGCAATTTTCTTTTGAATATTTGTAATTTGTTGGTTGAATTCATGGTTGGATGTAAAAACCATGAATATGAAAGCTGACATAAGTATTTAAAATTTTTGTATTTATTAACATTTCTAGTATTATCTGTATGTATTCATAAAATGTTACACAGAAACTAAAAACACAAGATTTTCTTTGTTTATTTTTATTTTAGTTATTTTTTAATTTAAAATTTCAAAAATGGTGTCCCTAGGACAAATTATGTATGAATAATTAAGAAGAGATATCTCTTTACCTCAAATGATGAAATGAGAGCAATTAGTCTTCATAGATTGAATAGAGTGTTTTGGTTTGAAATTCTTCAAAGGTTACCAAACATAGAAGATATTTAAAGAAAGCTTTATTTTTATAACAACAAAGATGAGCACATTCGTCCAAGGAGATTAATCTAGAATAATGACAATTCTGTGTGTCAGAAACTTATAATTTCATAATGCTGGACTCATTATTTTTTTTAATTAGTGTTGAATTATTGAGATTCTATTAAATATACTTTCTCTTCAGTTCTTTGAGAAAAGAATTGATGATACTACACTTGTAAGTCAAAAGGCTTAGAAAATGACTAAATGGTGAGAATAATATTTCAACTTGAAGTTCAGAATGATCTCTATAGGAAATAAAGATTTAAAATGGTATTTAAATATTTGTGTATTCCTATATGAATTTGGGAATAAAGCATGAAGGTTTTAGCCTTGGATTTATCCATAAACACGCGTGTACAAGCACTATAGGGGTAAATAATATTCTTTATGTAAGGGAGGCTACTCATGACCGGAAGTTGAGATATAGTTTTCAACTCACAAATTATTAAAAAAAACAAACTTTTCTCCTTAATTTCTTTGTCTGCTGTTTCTGCCTTTCATTTATTGAATTACTGTAATAAATGAGAAGGAAATTAACTAATATTAATTATAAAAAGTCAGTGATGATCTTGAAAGTCCTTCTCAATCTGATAATCACTTACATAAAAAATAAAGAAAACTACTATAATAGATGGTATATAAGATCCCTCAATATTTGCATTTAAAATTACTCTGTTATGAATTTAGGCTAGGTTCAATGCTGGTAGGCTACAGCATCTTAATAAAGATTGGTTTATCAGATGCCTGAACTTTATAGAATAGACATTGGAAAAACTTTTTAAGCCATTATTTTTTGTAAAAATTGGGTGTGAGCCTTGTCTGCCATCAGATATGGTATTTTTTTTTTTTAAAGACAGAAGGAAAAATGTGAAAATTGATGTATCTTTATTTCTGATTTTGTTTTTATCTTTTTTTTTTTCTTTATTAGATCCTGATTCTTCCCCACAAGGTTTGTTGCTGGATGAAAACAGCTCTGAAAGGTTTGAGTCTCGTTTTGTTACTGTAAAGATCAATAAAAGTCCATCCATAATGTTAGAAGGAATGGAAGGAACTGTCTTTGGAGTATGGCTGGCACATGGTGAAGGTAAGTCTCTGTCTCCCCACTCCCTGCCATTTATTATTTATTTGTATCTCCATATTTTCCCTTAGATATTTCTCTTTACCTTTAATTTCTCATTTGTCTTACATTTCATTTCTGCACTTGCTTTTGTTTTATCTTGGTACAAATTTCTGTTCTCTTTTTCTTTTTCATTTTCTCTCTACTTTTATTTAGTTACTATCTTTATATCTTTTCTTTCTCTTTCTTTCGTTTCAATTTATTTTTTCATTTTTTGTTCACCTTTGCTTTCTTCCTCTCTCTCAGTTTGGTTTAGCAATTTTCCTTCCATTATTTCATCTAACAAATCATTCATTTCTTTCTTGTTGAATGAACATTAGAATTCAATACTTCCTGTATAAGTAATTATTTTAATAGAATCTGATCATTGTGGCTGAGTCAGTCAAAAGTCATTTCTATAAAGTTTGGCTTTGTTTATGTAATGCATATTGAACAACTTTTGTTAGAAAAGAACCATATTTGCAAGTTAGAAAAATAATCGAATTATTAATAACCTTACCTCATCAACTTCAGTTAAGGTCATAGAGTCCATAACCTTGCACCACAATTAATTTTGAACTCCATAACCTTTTCCGTGACTGTATAGTATGTTCTTTGCCAGGGTTGCATACGGTTTGAATTGTCTTTCTCTTGGACTACTTACCAACTATGACTAGAGAGCCAAGTCTGTCCTTCTCTTTAGCCAATGTCAGGGGTGGGGTTTGGTTAGAAAAGATGCATTCATACCTTTTCAAAGGGGATTTGTGCAAAAGTGAATGTACTGAATTTGTAATCTTATATGCTATTTTGTATAAAATGACATCAGTATTATCAAAGACTTGGAAAAATGCTGCTTTTTTGACAGAGCCTGGCTACAATAATATTGTGTGAAATTAAAGCATTAGAATCTGTGAAGAAAGTTCATTTCAGTCTCTGGATAGACAGCAATTTTTTATTCTTTTCTTTTTAAAGTACATGTAGTGATGTTGTACAGTGTAATGATTTCAAATTTCAAATAACATCGTCATTTTCTTTACTAAAAATATAAACTTCATTATATTATTTACTCTATATCCTCTACATATTTTCTGTCTGAATTTCTGGATGAAGTTATCACCATGCAAGTGTCCTCATCTTTGTTATTGTTATCATCAGAGTGTCTTACCTGCCTGTTCTGGTGAGGTTATCATTATTACATGCCTGTACCACTCCTTGCCCGTACTCATCTTTGTTGTTGTTGTTTTTATCACTTGATATCTCAGGTTATGCATATATATAATGTCTTGTAGAAATTGATAATAACTTATCAATATAATCAAAGCCATTTTTCAGAAGCATTGTTATTTCCTGAAATTTTCGAACCAATATCCTCAAATTTTGTTTGAATTTAT
>CAHIKZ030004539.1:4227500-4288364 GCA_903632075.3 Acanthosepion pharaonis
ATTTTTCTTTTTACATTAGAGAAAATAATGCTAAAAGTATTGTACAAAAACTGCTTTTGATTGACTAAATACAAGAATGCAAATATTTACAACTGTTCAGGCTTTGTGTTAGTTTGTTCATCTTAACATCATCGGTCCTATGACTGGGTGTGGTTGTAGGGAGTTACTGCATAGCTGAGCACCTGACCAATACCAGCACCTCCACATACCTAGCTTGAAAGCCAGAGATATATTCATTCATGTACATTGTGTCTTGGACAAGTAAACCTGTTAGAACCCTGTCCCTCTCCAGGTCAAACTACAACATATATCCTCCAAATCAAAGGCTTGGTCACAGACATGTAGCTGGTGATTCCATTGTGTGAACCTTCTGTCCTAGCTGTTGACTTCAGTCTAGGTAGCAATGCTGTGTTATTACTGCACTGGCTCTATATATGGCAGTGGAGTTCATTTTAACAGGTCAGGCAACCTAACTTGGCCTCATTAAATTTGATTTGTATAACATTATGAAGCATGATATTTATTTAAGTCAAGATTTTAAGTTGTAACAAAGTTAATAAATGAAAACCATAATGCCAAACTTCCAACATAATATTTCTTCAGACCCTTTTCATACAGATTTTGTAAGTACCCATTTTGATTATTGAGATAAAATGTTTTACCATTGTTATTTACCATATCTACAGTTTCATTTTCACATTCATCCTTGGTATTGTTGGAAATTAAAAGCTTTGTTCCAAATTCTGTTCGTGGATTCAAGTTTTAATTGAATAGTTATCATCACCCTAAATATTAATCTTGTGCCTCCTATATTATAAAAGTTGTGCAACTGTTGGGTCATTACAGTTTGTTTTTGCCAATATTTTTAGCATAGACCTATTTATTGTAAAAATTTTAATTTTACAATAACTAATTTTGGGTGGAGGGTGGGGAATGGGAGAAAAGAGAATGTCACCTCTCTTATCCTGAATATTAAAAAAAGCACACACAGTAATGAACAAGTCTCAAAGTTATCTTGTGAAATTTGAAAGTTACAAACATTTATTAAACAGATATAAAACAATGTAACAAAGTACAAATTTTACAAAAGAGTCTTTTACAAAGATTTCCTTTCATGCACCTTATTAAGGACAAGGCAATATAACAAAATTATAGAAACATCTAAAAGAGATTCACAATACAATTTTTTTCAAATCAAGAAAGAAAAAAAGATTGGCACAGAGGAAAAAAAAACTTGGAAAAAAGAAATTACTTTTAGAAAAAATGGGGTACACTTCTCTAAAACAAGTAAAAAAACCCACATGCTTTTTCAACATGAATCCCAGGGAGGTATAATGATCTTTTGCAATTTCTTTGTTTTTGAACTTTCCCCATTGTGGTTGGTGTAAGGGGGCACTTTTTTTGTTCTTTTTCATCAGTGTAGTTTTTAAGAATGCCAAAACCTTTCTGTCCTTTGCTCTGCTGGCAAATTTCTCATGAGAAAGTCTTTGTCCTGTCCATAGCCACATTTGTATCTGATAATTAAGTCACTTTCTTGCCTCACTTTTACCAGCCAACCTTGGTCACTTAAGATGTTTAATCTCTTCTGTGTGACGTATCACTCCCTTATGCTGCAGCCAGCTTTTTCCCTTCAGCTGTTTAACCAACCTTGAGAGTCGCCCGATGGATCTTGACTTTAAATTTATGATGGTAAAAGCCACCCTTTTCATTGGATAATAAATATGAGGGTAATATATTTTTTCTGAACTTGAAAAATGAATCCCCAACAGTCCACCATCTATAAAATACTAAAAGTCTGTGATTGCATGCATGTTTGTGTGCTTGCGTGGTATGTCTGTCCGGTGCATAATGATTTAAGTTAATCTGATTTAAGTGTATGAGATTTAAAAATATGAATTGTTTATACAGTAAGTATTTTTATTTGAACTTTTTTCAAACAGACAATTTTTTTAATTAAAATATTTTTAAGTCAAAGGCAGACACAAAGAAATCCCATTTTGCTGTTTGGTCCAGTTGTTTGTAGATTAATTGTTTATATTTCAGCTTTCTTTAAGCAAACAATATTCTAAATATTTAAAATATATCTTTTTGCATATTTAAGACATACTTTTTAAGTGAATATGATTTAAAAATATTTTTTGGGATATTAAAAAATATTTTTAAGTTAATCTGATTTAAAGTTCAAGTTTATCCTGGAAGTTCTACCCCTATTAAATGCTGTAAACAATCAGTAAAATATTAAACATGAACTTGTAAATAAGACCAATGATGACACAAACAAATTGAAATATTTAACTGAATCATAATAAAATAAACTTTTATTTCAATGGAATGTTGAAATCAACTTCAATGTTTTATAACCTGAACTGTCAGTGACCCAGTGGGTCATGGGTAGTCTGGTGACAGTTATTTCTGGCAGATCTTTTTAGAGGCAATTCTAAATAAAAAATAAAAATAAAAAAAACTTTTACACATAAAATGAAATTTTATACTATACCGTCTGGCTTTCCTTTAATACACTTCTCCCAAAGGTAAGTGTATACTCAAACTATTTAACATGTATTTACTTCAAATTTTTAGTTAATTATTATTTTTAATTATTTTACACTAATAAAAAATAAATTCTATTATGGCTTTTTAAGAAAAAATTAATATAACCTTTAAAATTGATAATTCCAACTGAAAGGTAAGAAACTGTGAAATCCGAAGAAGAATCTTCATCAATTATCTCCTGGTCTTTCACAATCTCACCTTACACCATTTATAGTTGAGTTTCATTCAAAGAACAAAAATGATCAGCTCCAGAGAGGCCATGCTTTTTTTTTTAGGCAGTACCTCTTCCATTGCATTTAAAGGGAAAGCTCAGAGTCAGTCTCTGATACCCGAGATATCCCAATAGGAAATGGTGAGGGAGCTGAGCATTTTTTTGTTACCAATCTCATGTACACCTTTAGATTTGTACTCCTTTTTTTTTTTGTTGTTTTTTTTTAACCCTATTCATCATCTTCTTGAGGAGGCACACGGATAAAAACACCGCTCGAGTGGGCGTGCTGATGCCATTAGCGATTAGTTCCCTTTTTTTAGTCTTTAAATAAGGCGGCCATTTTTGTGCGAAACACAACAACTTTATAAAAATATTGTGATTTGTTTTTGTCTGATCATTTGGTTTCCATCCTTTTATTTATTCAAGGCCATTTTTTTTTTTATACATAATTTGAATTAATTGTTGTTGGAAGGGAAACCCGAGTTAGTTTATCAGGGAAGAATAGTAAGTATACTTTTATTTGGTTATTTTCCCATTAGGATTTTTTTGCCGATGAGATCTTAATTAAAAACAATCGATTTTAATTTTGGGTGTTTTTTTTGTTTTAATCTAGCAAATCACAAGATTTCAGTTGTTGAAAATAAAGAAAAAAGTTCCCAGCTAACCCTTTAATTTCAAGTGTTAAAATAAAAAAAATTAAAGAGTCATTGTCTTTTCTTTTGTATCGATAATTCAGTTAGGAAAAATAAATCGAAAATAGTTTTGACAATTTTTGGTTTTATGTCTGTAGTGTAAATGGTTGTTGGCGGTGGCGGGGGAATCATTACAAAACTTAAATTTTTGTTATATATTTTTTATTTATACTTGGGATAACTAAATTTTGGTTGCATCAAAAATTGATTGAAATGTTTTTATCCGGGTCCTGAAAAATGTTAAAATTTAAAACAATTATTTAAAAAAAAAAAAAAAAAAACGTTTATTTTAATATTGGCTCGGCATTTCCACGGATTTGAAAAAGTAACCAAAAATTTGTATAATAAATTTGTAAAATTTTTATATTGTTATGAAAAATTGGAGAAAATTCCCATAAAAAAAATTAAAAAATGAATATTTTTCTTCTTCCTGAAAATGTGATGATGTAGTTTGTTTTGTTACTTTTGTTTTTTTTCTTCTTTTTTTTTTATGAAAATGACCTTCATTTCTTTAGGATTTTTAATTCACAAGAAAATGAAAGTTTAAAAGTGGAAGCGTAAAAAAAAAAAAAAAAAAAAAAAAAATAGCTTTAAATACAACGGGGTTTTGATTTAAATGCTGAACAAGGCCCTGGCATTGTGTCCGACATCAGAATCTTATGATTTTCTACCTTTTTACGCAAATATGTGTATAGTGCAGGAGTCTAAAAAAATGTTACGGGTCTGGTTTTCATAACATCACGAATTGGGTTTTACACTTGCAGAAAAAAAAAAAAAAATTTTTAAATTTCTTAGATTTGTGTTCGGCATTTTGGTTAAAATTTTTTTTTTTTTTTTAATGCTTCAACAATGTTTGTAACAACTGATAATGGACATTTTCGCGCCTGTTTTTTCATAAAATAACATTAATTTGGAAATTCTTGCAAAAATCAAATAATTGTCGGATTTTAATGAAACTTTCTGTACTTATTCACAAATTAACAAATTTATTTTTGCAACTATGTTTAGAAAATTTTGGTAAAAAAAATATTTTATTTCATAAAACCCCTTCAACTTCTTATTGCTTTTTTTTTTTACCAATAATCAGGACACAGACTGAAGAAAACTTCTTTTCTTTTTTTTTTTTTTTTTTTCCGATGAATAATGAATTTTTACAAGAATTTTTTTCCATTTTTTTCTTTATTGTATAAAGTTTCAAAAATGTTTTAAAAATTCTTCCAAACTTCGTCCTCGTTAGAAGTGAAGACTGTAAGTACAAATAACTAAAGTCTAACTAAAATGTGTAAAAACGTGCCGATTTTGAAAGTTTGTGTGACTTACACATTATTATCAGAAAATAAGATCGATCCTGATAGTAAATTTAATTCAACATTCCTAAAATTAGATTATTACAGAGAATATTTCCAACATTTTTAAGATTACTGAGTAAAAATTATATAAAAATGGCGCTCGCCCATCATTTTCTTAAATTATGTTTTAAACAAATAATAAATGTCAACACATCGTAAATCCCTTGACAAGTGATTTACGAGGTGTTGACAAGCTCTTACTCGCCACCATTATTTATTTTATAAATCAAATCCATTTCTCTGTTATTTTCAACTTAATTTGATGAAAATAAGTTTTTATTGTCTAAATGTTTGTTTATTACGAGTAAAAAGACTAAAGTGTTTTAGGGGTATTTTTTACATTTTTAAATCGTTCCAAGCATGTCCGAAATTTTCGTTAAAAATCTTTTTTTTTTTTTTTTTTTGAGTTAGCAAAATTGGCAGAAAATCGGTCATGTCAACCATTTTTTCTATTTTGTAAATAAAAATGAAATTCTCCATTTAAAATTCTTTTAAAAATCAATTATAATTTTTTCAAAATTTATTTTAAAATTAGAAATTATAAAGTTTATTTAAAATATTTTGAAACAGACATTACTTTCTGCACCAAAAAAATGTAGTTCAAAAATAATTCAAGTGACAAGTGATTTCATTGCGTATTGACAGCTTACCATAAGGAAGGACAGAAATGACATATAATTATTTAGATTTAAGTGTACTAATTATTTACCTCATTATTTTTAAGGAAAACTTTAGCACTCTAATTTTTTTCTTTTTCTCTGTTGAGAGTGAGATAAAATTTCATAAGAAAGGTAGGTACCCTTCTCAGTTGAATTTGAAAAATCAAATTAACTTTTCCATGTGTGTTTTGCATGAACAATTTGCAAAAGTAAGGGCTATAACAGAGGGGACAACGCTTATAGTAACTCAAATAACGTGATGTTTTATTCTTTTCATGTTGCTTTCTGTCTTCCATACATTTGAATTACAGCCATTTTATGCACACAAAAGCCATGCAAAATTGGATTTTTAATACACTGGTGGTTCGTTGATTGTAATAAGCTTTACAATTTATAATCTGTAAAGATAGATCTATTTAATAACACCATTGACTAAACTGTACACCATTTTCACTAATTTTAGAATATTTAAGAACTTTAATCTAAAAATAATAAAATAATTTAAGAAATAACAAATAATTGTTTTAAAAATTAATTTTTCATCAAAAACGTTTTTTGCTTTCAGGCAATATTATCCATATAAAGACAACTAAAAGCATTTGAAATTAAATAATATCTTTGTTTTATTGAGTTTTGTATGTTAGAATTCAGAGCTGATTTTCAGGTAAGGGTGGTCCGATTAAAAAAAAAAAAAAAAAAAACGATTTGCTTTCCTCAAAGCTTTTACCTAATATAATCACTAAATTGTACACTTGAATTTCTAGAGTTTTCATCAAATTAGTTATGAGAGGGAGTAATAAATATAAAAAAAAATATTTTTGCCATGACTTTAAAAAAAGAAATCATATTTATAATAATTTCCATCATTTGTGAATAGTTTCTGAAAGTTTCATTAAGTTGACAATTATTTTTATTTTTGCAAGATTTTCCAAATTAATGTCTTTCATACAAAAAAAAAACGTGTTAAAATTTTGTTATGTTCCACTGATACAAAGGAAAACAAGGTCTTTTTTAATCAAAAGTTGGAATGTTCTAAAAAGAAGGAAAAATTTTAAAAAAATAATTAAAAAATACTTTGTTCTTTTCTCTTAATAACATAAACAATTTGACAATAAAATTTTGTTTTCCTTCAAGTTTGGCAACTTTTTCATCATGCTATGCTCTTTTTTTAGCAATCTCATAGTGGTACCTAAGTAAATAATATTTGTTTCAAATCAGATTAATTATACTTTAAATCTGCTAACATTCCTCAAATAAAGTTTCAGAAAAGTATATTTTATTTTTGGAAGAGTTTTTAATAAATAAAAATTCATTGATAGGACAGATTGCTAAAAAAAGGGCACTAATCAGCTATTTTTAGCCCCCCAAAATGAATCTACTCCAACCAATAGAATTTCTGTTTCAAATACACTACACTACAGAGTATTTTTCTTACTGAAAATAGTAAATTTATTCCTTTAGCTTTCAATTAAAGCTAAAATGAAAGCTTCAAGAAAGATTTTTTATTTATGAAAATTCATTTAAACCTTAAGCATACTGAATGAATGGAGGTGCCTAAATAAATGTAAATAAAAAGGGCATCAATAAAAATTAAAACAAAAATAACGAACTCATAATAAGGGTTCTGTTTAGCATAATTACATTGTAGGTACCTCCACAGAAGGTTTAACTTTAAGATTAATTTTAAAAAATGAAAAATCATCCTTGAAGCTTTTATTTTAATTTCAATTTCAAATTAATAAATTAATTATTTACATTATTTATATTCAGACTTTTGTCCTCATCTTTGTTGTTTATCACAATTTTTTGTCCATTGTGCTTTCCAACCTTCCTCAGGAGTATATTGATCTTCATAACCTGTAGGGAATTCTGAACTCAACCTTTTATTTAATCTACTGCTCATGTCTAGGGATATTGTGTAGTTCTTATTTTATTTAGCATTGATCAGTTACTGCTCAGCTGTTTCCACTGAGTGCAAGTACACACTGCCCAACCCAGGAATTTGTAGTGAACTACCGGAGAGCGCAAAGAGGCCCAGGGTTGCATGTATTTTTTGCAACGCAAGAATAAAATAACTTACCTCTAGCACAAGCAAAGATTCAAATGTACCTTGTTGTGTAAACTGTCCAATAGAGAAAGAAATGGCAGCTTTGTGGGTCACATATTTAAAATAGTTAAATCTCTGAGTAAGATAGTTTCTCATGAGATTATCTTTGCGCATATGCAAATTTTAGTTGTCAATGATACATAAAAATGGGAAGAATGAGGCAACAAGTCAGTAAGTCAAAACGATGGTTAACTGCTGGCTACAAGTGTTGCGGGTGAAAGAGAAGAAACTGACTGCAGGTATTGATTGCTACAATAAGTTTGTTTTTTTGTATTTTTTTGCTACTATCTATTTTGGCAATTCTGAATTTTTCTACAGATGGTGGAAAAGGTGTTTGATATCAGATTAATCATAGAGTGGATTGAGAACATTGAGTTGGTATGTGAGCTGTGCAACATGAGGAAGATTGAGTGCGTCCTGCCATTATGATTGAGGTAGGGCTCTTGCTGTATACTAGCAACTAAATAAGGAGCAGAGGTCAGACACAAAGCAAGTAAAGCAAACCCTTGTGACTGCATATGCAATGGACTCCTTCAATGTGTGTAACCAGTTTATGACAAGGTGACTTCATACTGGAGGAACTGTTGAATTTTTGGTGGAGCTACAGTGCTTGGTTGGTTGGTGGACAGTTGCCTGAGTGATGGATGGTATGTGCGTACATGTCTGGCCTACCATAGGAAGTTAGACAGCTTCTTAGAGCATTGTCTGGAATAGACTATAACCTTGGAGCAACTTCTAACCCAGGCAAGGCCCATTATGACTGATAACTAAAAACCTGAAGAATCAGTTGACACATCCATTCAACAAACATGAGCTGAGACACCTCTTTCTGGCATGCGCCATGATGGCATAATTTGTGCTCTGCTTTGCTAAGGACTGTAAACAAAGACGCCTGGAGGGAACAGATAAACGAGTGAACATATTGTGCCGTGAAGTGTGTGGCTTTCGTTGCAACAAGGTTGACACATCTCATCTGAATGCCAGGGAAAAAGTTCATGGGAGGAGATGCCAATGCCAGTCTCCTCCTCATAAAAATAATGATGCACTACCAGTCATTGTAGTGCTTGTAGATGAGCAGAAGTGCATAGTACTTGTAGTCTCTGGCTGCTTGCAGACACTAGTGAGCAGATCTGTATGCTGCCTTTGATGATGCCGGGAGGTGAAGGAACTGACAGCTGATAGGAAATTGCTGAAGTGTCATGGGTATGGCACAGTCAAATCAGATGTTTGTCATGCTTGACCTGTGAACATTGAAGTCTGGATTGAGGATGGAACATTGCTAGGATCTGATCTGCTTTTGCGGATTTATGTGATCCGGGAGCTTGGTGGAATGTGCATCACTAAATCGGGAGAAGTCCACTTTCCCAAGGAATATACGCCAGTGTGCTGCCATTTTCATCAATGAACCTGACTTTAGTGTGCAATTTGACTACCAAATGAAGGTTTGGATTGCCTTGTGGAAATAGGCCAGTGGTTAAACACCTGAAAGACTGAAAAACAATGTGCTGGAGTACACTGTGCCTGACGCTGTCCAGGGCGAATACTGCAAATGTAGCTAGACAATGAATTGCTGTTGCCATATCCTGAAAGTGAGCACAGTCCACCCAGAGGCCTGTTTCCATTGATGGTAGTGGTTCAAGAGAACAAACAGAAGGTTCAGACAGTGCTTGATTACAAGAAATTGAATGATTTTGTGGAAGTGTTCACTGCTGACGTGGATGTGTGCACCCAGAAGTTGAGAGCATGGCGATGACAGAGAGTGAACATATCTCTTTAGATTTGTGAAAAGCTTACCTATAGATACATATTGACAAGGCATCATGACCTTATCAAACAGTGCTGATCAAGGGCAAGAAGTATTGCTTTATGCTATTGGGATTTGGCTTAATTGTTACACCTCTCATTATGAGGGCTATCATAGACTTAGTCATGTCCCAGAATGTATCAATCAAAATGGCCACATCAGCTTATATAGACAACTTTGTCAACTAGCTTTGATTTCTACTGCACGGGTGAAGGACCATCTATCCAATTATGGACTTACTTGCAAAGACCCAGAGAGACTGAAAGACAGGACCAGAGTATTGGGTTTGTATGTCTAGGGGATACTCTTTGATGGAAAGTCCCGAATCTTCCAGAGGTTATTACTTGCCAAAGCATGTTTTCTCTGTGTGGTCAATTTGTGGGACACTTTCCTGTGTGTAGCTGGTTAAGAATAGCAACCGCCTATATCATGCGACAAGCAAGTGCAATGTCCAAGGGATGAGACAACATAATCAAAAATGCCTTCATCCATTGCATGTTAGCTGAAATGGTAACCAGGGTGTAAGAAATGGAATGATTGGTCATGAAATGAAAGTATGGGTGGACATCAGTTTGTTGGCCACAGGAGTGGTATTAGAAGTGAATGGAGGCATTGTTGAGGATGCCTGTTGGTTGCATCCGGCAAAGATGCTAAGCATATCAATTTAGCAGAACTTCATGCAATGATAAAAGAATCAATCTGGCCCTTCAATGGCAGATGACAGTCTTGCACCTGGTCACTGACTCTGCGTGCATTCATTGCTGGATATCAGACATGCTCTGACTGGAAAGGCACTTGTAAGAACAAGAGCAGCCAGTGAGATGTTGATAAGATGGTGGCTGGAAACACTTTGCTCACTGGTTGATGAGTATGCATTGACAATAGATGTGTCAAGCTGGTCAAATCAGTGCTAAATTGGGCAAACTGCCTCACCAGAGTACCCCAGAAGTGGTTGGAGCAGCACAAAGAAGGAGCTGAACCTGTACAACTAAAGTGCGCCACTATAAGAAAGTTGAGTGAGAGTCAGGTAGGTAAAATCCACTGACAAGATAGGCACCCAGGTATGAAGAGTATGCTGTATTTTGCCAGGTCTATCAACCCATCAGTATCAACAACAGTTGCAAAGTCAGTTGTCAAGAATTGTGAAGCTTGCCAATCTATTGACGTGGTGCCAGTACACTGGCAGAAAGAAAAACTGGGAGTGAAAAACAACTGGAGCAGGTTAACAATGGATATCACACACTATGGCAGTAAACACTTCATAACCATTATTGATTATGGTCCATCTTGATTCGCAGTATGGGGACCGCTTGGTTGACAAGATTCCACCAGTGTCATTAACCAGTTAACATCAATTTTTTTGAGCGGAGTCCACCAACTGAAATCTTAAGTGACAATGACACAACTTTCACATGTGGGAACTTCAGAAGATTCTTCACTGGGGCATGCAGCTTCAATTCTGATGTGCTTATGCACCTGCCGGGAATAGTATTGTCGAAAAGAGTCCCAGAAACATTAAAACCATTGCCGCTAGAAAGCAGTGCTTCATACCAGAGGCAGTCTACTGGCATAACATCACCCCTAACCTCTTATAATCTACAACACCATCAGACACATTACATAGGTATCGTGTCTGTGTATGGAGGCATTGATATGACATCTCTGCCTGAACTCGAGGAGCATACAAGATGGGAGGTGTACAACCAAGTTTAAGATGGGCTACATACAAGGTTAACAGTTCACAGTCAGTACAGGTTGACTGAATTCCCTGGCATGTTAAGGACTTGTGTCCCTTTTGGGGGTCTTATTGTCTATCTCAACATGAAGGTGATTCAACAGAAAGTGAGCTGTTAGTTGGCTTGAGATCAACTTCACCAGGCAATTCTCTTGATACCAACAGTGCAGGAGAACTCAATAGCTTGTCCAATGAAGACAAAACTTATGTTGCTCCCCCTCAGAGGTGTACTCTGCAGAAGATGCCTCCCTCTGGTTGCATTTGCTGTGATCATGGGGGAGTGCATTTCCGATAATATAGACAAGGCTATGTCTCTACATCTGTTTGCACACATATTTGTGTTCGGTGACTTTAATGCCCATCATACCAAATGGCATAAACACTCCATAACTGACCTTCCTGGCATACAAACCCTTAAATTTTCAATCACTCAATCTCTCACACAAGTGGTTGACTTTCCTATGAGTTTCCCCAGTAACCATGTTGGTAACGCTTTCCTTCTCGATCTCTGTTTTACCTCTATCCCCAAGTCTTGTCATGCCACTCAGCTCTGCCCTCTTGGCAACTATGAACATGTTGTCGTATCTGTTAACATCTCCTTCTACTCCTCCCCAGTAAAGAATCTCCCACCAACAGAATGTCTTTCTATTATCAATGAGCAAACCAGGACTCATTCCGTGATTTCCTAAGTGATGTCCCCTGGAATGTTGTTTTTAATCTCCATGTCCAAAAATGTGCATCTGAGGTCTCATCCTGGGTAAAAGGTGGAATTGAGGCTTTCATCCCCGCAAGAAAATAAAGTAAAATTGCATTCCTTCTCTTGGTTCTCAGCTGCTATTGCCCACAGGAATCACTACTTCCATTTGTACTTCCATTCTGTACATGTCTGATTGCAACAGATGTCTCTTTGTCACTGCCCGTAATGAGTGCAAGCATGTCCTCAATGAAGCAAAGTTACTTTTTGCCGAAAGAATGAAACAACATATTGCTTCTCACAAGTTTGGATCTAAAGATTATTGGCAGCTCTGCAAGAGCGTGCTGAACAAGAGGAAACCCACCATATCTCCATTATTCAACCAATTTGAGTCCCTGACTTCCTCAGCTGACAAGGCTGAATACTTTGCTCGGAAATTATCCAATTCAATGATAGACTCATCTGATGTTCCCACACCTGATTTCACCCCCACCCCTCCAGAACTGAGGCTTTACTGAGTGAGATGCACATAACACCAATGAGAGTATCGGACATCATCTCTAAATTAGACTCCCATAACCAGCCATTGTCCTGAAGAAATGTGCTCCTGAACTGGCTCCTGTCCTCTCGAAACTATACAACTACTGCCTCACCGACTCTTACTCTCCAGCCTGTTGGAAGTCCTCATTTGTTGCGCCTGTCTTTAAGAACTCTGGAGACCCTTCTGACCCATCTAACTACTGTCCTATGAGTCTCTTACCACACTTAGGTAAAGTCTTTGAGGCTTTAATCAATGCTGAAGTGGTTAAGCACCTTACTTCCCATAATCTGCCCTCCGACAAACAATAGGGTTTCCGCTTTGCTTAATCTATTGCTGACATGCTCAAGGCCATAACTGAATTTGCATACCAAGCACTTCACAATAACAGAGAAACTCGAGCTGTGGCTTTAGGTATTTCTAAAGCATTTGATAGGGTTTGGCATGCCGGCCTTTGTTGTAAGTTTCAGAGATACGGTACTACAGGACAATTATTTGACAATACAATCATTCGTGTTAAACCGTGAAATGAGGTTGTCCTAAATGGGTTCTCCTCCAGCTTCTTTATAATGAACACTGGTGTTCCCCAAGGCTCTATCTTACACTGTTCCTGATCTTTAATGACCTTTCCGTTATCATCATTTCCCATGTAGGCATCTGCGTGGACAACACTACTATTTACTCATGCCTCAGTAGTAAATCTGATCTGCTCCTTGGGATGGACATTATTAAGGAGCTGGGCGGCGTACGCATTACAGAGGCGGGCGAAGTCAAGTTTTCTGATCCGCCCATTTGTGTTACTTTGAAGATCAACGAGCCTGACTTTAGTGCAGAGTTTGACCAAAGGATGAAGACATGGACAGCATTTTGGAAATAGTCGGAAAATAACCCACCAGAAAAGCTCCAGAACCGAGTGTCAGAGTATTCGGAGGCGGCTAGACACACTGGGAAAGGACAAGTGAGTGTGAGCAAGGTGTGGTACTGTGTTGGAATGGACATCACCCATTATAACGAACATCACTATTTCACCGGTTCACTATTTGGCAACATCTGTGTCGACAGGATTCCGCAAGCATTGTTCTTTGAACGTGGACCTCCGACAGAACTCCTCACTGACAACGACACTGCATTCCAAGTGGACTATTCAAAGATTTTTAGGATTCGTGGGGAGTACACCTCAGATTTCGCTGCGCGTATGTCCCATCAGGAAATGGCATAATCGAGTGATGTCATTGGAGCATCAAAAGAATCGCTGCTAGGAAGCAGTGTTCCATAATGGAGGCGGTGTATTGGTACAACATTAATCCGAGAGACAATAATGTATCACCCTCAACTGCACCAGCCAACATGATTTATAGGTACAAAGTCCGGCTACGAGACATTGACGTGATGCGTTCAACTGAACGGATAAAAGAACGTGCACCGTATGACTTGGGTGATCGTGTGTGGGTAAAAGCTCCACATAGCCGGTGTACAACTCAGTACCGGGTGGGGCATGTCACTGGAGTAAGTAACTCATGCTCTGTGATGGTTGATGGAATACCAAGACACATAAAAAAAGACTTGCGTCGCTATGTAGGTACAGATACTTCAACGAGTGACACTAGCAGTGAGTGCTCAGAAAGTGAACAAATAATTACCATTGGAGGTAGGGCTAGCACCTCTTCAGATAGCGAAGACTCTGTGCGTGAGGTTGTCAGACCAGAAGAATCCTCAGAAGAAGAATCTTCAGAACATTCTTCAGATGACGAAGACTCTGTGTGTGAGGTTGTCAGATCAGAAGAATCCTCAGAACATAACACACAATCTCCTCCAACAGTCGCCCCGCTCCAGAGAAGCTTAAGAATAAAGAGGCCCGCCCATGAGTGTCACTTATGTGACAGGGGGGAGTGTAGTGAAAGAGATAATCAGTGTCCCCTGAAAAAAAGTTTGTGTTTTGTGTGTGATCTGCTGAAGAAAAATTACCAAAAAGTAGTTAGCAAAAATCTACATCAATGACTAGAAGCTATGCTAATGTTCTTCCCTCCCCTGAATGGCGTGACCAATCAGAAAATTCTCTCGGTGAACAGAAGCCGTTGTTTTTCGCTGATAAAAGGAGAAGATTTTTTTGAGCTTGGTGGAATGAATATGTGTTTTTGCTGGTGAGAAGTGAAGGTTGGATGTGTGACCCCATTTTGTCGTTTCTATGTTGTTTGTTGGACTGTTAGTCGGACTATCGTTTGAACAGCGATTTGGCAACAAGTGTTGCGGTCGAGAAACAGAAGAAATCTATTGCAGTTGAGACTATCAGTTGACAGTCTTTTCTTTACTACAACAAATCTATAAATCAACCATCCATCCTTGCTGCCATATATGGTATGGTGCCCCTGCTGTAAGTCTCGAAGTCCTTGACAAAATCCAGAGATGGATATGTAAAGTGATAAGTCCTGATCTGACATCCAGTCTACAGTTGCTTTCTCACAGATGTGCTGTGGCTTCCCTCTGTCTCTTCTATAAATATTTTCATGGCAACTGTTCCAGCAAGTTGCTATCTCTGGTTCATAGACTGCATGAATTTAAGCAAGCTATTAGGTTGGAATCTCGGTCCCACCTTTTCACTGTCGAAATGGTTAAATGTAACCATCTCTTCTACTCAAACAGCTTCTTCTCTTGCACTTCCTGTCTGTGGAATTCTCTTCCTCTTACTTGCTTCTCTGATAACTATAATCTTCAAATATTCAAGTGTAATATCAATTGACATCTTCTGATACATTGGTCTTGTTCTCCATCCTCTTTATGCTTTCCCCAAACATGCTTCTTTACTCATGTTCTCTACCCTCTGTAACCCCTTGCGTGCTAGTGGCACTCCTGCCTTGCTTGGGGTGAAATGCTTAAAAAACATATATATCTGTAAAAATTACTTAAGGGATATATAATGTGAATTATATATATATATATATATATATATATATATATATATATATATAATTTTACACTACCCAGTAATCAGATGCAAAAGAGGCTTCAGATCACATGCAGACAAGTTTGTCAACATCAGTTACATCTGGGTTTTTCCTGTTAGCAGTTACCTTTTAAGAACAACTTGTTCTTGTAGTTTAGAGCTTTTGTGAGACTTGTGTTGAACACTGAGGAGATGCATACGAGTTGGGTTTTTGTGCTTTTATATAATTTTTACTTAATGACAATATCATCAAATTAATACAGAAATTTAAAAGATTTAAAACTTCTTAAATTTTTTAATTAGGATAAAAAGAAAATGAAACAGTTCGTGTAAAAATTCCTTATTTATTAAAAAAAGTTTTTTTCTTAAGACATTATCCATAATATATCTTATTCATAAAAGTAATGTAAATAATGTCTTAGTTTTAGTGCATTTTTTATTTTACGTTTCAGAGTAGATTTTCAGTAACTGGGGATCCTATTTTACAAAAATAAAATTGGTGATTTAAAATCTCCAAGGAGTTCTGCATATAGATAATATAATCAATAAATAGTACAAAAATTAATTTCTTGAAATTTTATAAAATTGAATAAGTAGGAACTATCATGTAAAAAAAAAAAATTTACCAAGATTTTCTAAGAAGCATTTCTAAAATAATTACATTCATTCATGAATAAGTCTTGAAAATTTCATTAAAATCTGACAATTTGATTTTTGCAAGAATTTTCAAATATGCTGTTTTTCAAACAACTTTTCAAATAAAAATAATTTACATGAAGGAATTTTTAGGTAATAAAACTCTCAAATTTTAAAAATCTGTCAAACTTGTTCAATTATATGATTTCAATAAAATTTTGAGTACATATTAGTTCATGAATTTATTATTATTAATATACTTGTGTGTATATAAAACCTTACAATGAATGACAGTTATTGTTCAACAAAAGTGGTTGTCATATTATTTTAGTCAGATCTACAAACCATGGAAGCTGCAAAGAATTCCAGATAAAGTTTAACTTTTATACCTGCAAAAACTGGTGTGAAAAGAGGACATTTTATTTTTTTGTTTTTTTTAGCATATGTATTACAGTGAATTAAAATTATTTTTGTTTTTCTTATAAAACTTTACTCCAAAGTTTATTTTATTACACATCTTTCTGAGTCCACTATATTATTATTATTATTTATATATGCTATCCACATCAATACTATTCAGCTGTAATTTGTGTTTCAGATGTTATTATGGCAGACACAAGTATTGAGATTCTGGAAATTTTGAGGCATTATTTTAAACTGGGCCTCAAAGCAACTGAAGCTGCTCGCAGAATTCGGGAAGTGGAAGGAAATGAAACAATCTCTGACCGTACTGCCCAAAATTGGTTTAAGCGTTTTAAGGATGGTGACTTGTCCCTCATAATAAAGCCCAGAAGTGGACGACCATCAGTTGTTGATTACGATGCTTTAAAACGCAAGGTAGAGGAGAACCCAAACACCAGCACTCGAAAGCTTTCAGAAGAGCTTGGATCATCAAAAGATACTATATGTAGAGCATTACATAAACTTAAAAAAGCATACAGGAGCTCTCAAAATGGAAATGCTTTTGATTCCCCCCAATATTTGGGTATTGATCAGGTATTTATTGATAAAAAAGAAATCGATATTTCTGAAGACAAGAAAATATACACTGGAGATAAAACATATTCATGTGAAATTTGTGGCTCAAGATTTTGTACAAGATTAGATCTTCAGCAACATATAAAAACACACTTTACTGAGAAACCATTTTCTTGTGAAGTTTCCAGGTCAAGCCATATAAAAACAAATACTGGAGAGAAGCCATTTTCTTGTGAAATTTGTCTATCAAGATTTTATTCAAATTCATATCTTAAATGTCACATGAGAACTCACTATAGAGAAAAACCATTTTCATGTGAAATTTGTGGGTTGCGATTTACATTTAGCTCATATTTAAAGAGTCATATGAAGACTCATACTGAAAACAAATTATTTTGCTGTGAAATTTGTGATTGTAGATTTTATACAAGTTCACATTTTCAAAGACATATGAAAATACACATTGAAAATCATCCATTTCCCTGTGAAAGTTGTGGATCAAAATTTTCTATAAATGAGAATCTACAGAGACATATGAAAATACACTCTGGTGAGAAACCATTTTGCTGTGAAATTTGTGGATCAAGGTTTTCCTCCAATTCATATCTCAAATGTCATTTAAAAATACACACTGGAGAAAAGCCATTTTCTTGTGGCCTTTGTGAAGCACAATTTTCTCTTGCTGTTTCTTTCTATTATCACATAAAAGGAGGACGTGAAGAGAATAGAGTTACTTGTGAATTTTGTGGTCTAATGTTTCCCCCCAAATGCCTTAAAAAACATATAAAAAGGCACGCAGAATAGAAATTGTCTAATTTAGCCAATTTAATTCCCCTAATTTTCTTAATACTTCATTTATTTGATTGCAAATGAAATTTCATTCATGTATTTATTGTTTCTATTTATTTGTGTAGCGAAAACAAATTTTGATGATCAATACATGACAGTCAAGTTCAGT
This sequence comes from Acanthosepion pharaonis, assembly GCA_903632075.3. Lineage (NCBI taxonomy): Eukaryota > Metazoa > Mollusca > Cephalopoda > Sepiida > Sepiidae > Acanthosepion > Acanthosepion pharaonis. Next base: position 4,245,356 of record CAHIKZ030004539.1, read on the forward strand.
AACCCAAATTAAAATATGGAATTTTTGTTATACAAATAAATTTAACTGTGATAAATTTTTAAATAAATTAATATACTGGAAAATAATAAATTATTTTTTCTTAATTTTTTAAAACCTGTCCTAAAATTGCTTCATTAAATAAAAAGCTATGTTCTCTTTTGCAAACAGTGTCTTTTATTTTATAGAAACAAATATTGCTGTATTTTTTGGTTTACAGCTGTTCCTGCAATCAAACAAATGTTGCAACTTGGAAATGATGATATTGGCAGCAACAATATTCCAGTAACACTTTTTTTTTTTTTTTTTTTTTTTTTTAACTTTTTACTCATCTTTTATTAACAATATTTCTTGTGGTATTTGGCTTGTATCTCCGCTGTCTCTAAAACATCATTTTAGTATGTTCACTTCGAAAATCCTTATTGTTCCTAGACAAAATCTTAAATTTTATTTATGAGCATAGTGTATGCATTATACCTTAAATTATTCAAACTTGTCTTCTCATCTTTTTACTTTTTTCTGTTTTGGATAATATGTTACTTTAATTTCCTCATATGTCTGTTGTATTCATTGTTGAGTGTTGATATGGATTGTGACATTCCCCCCACGGCCTCTCTGTCCCCGTGCTATCCTGTGACGACTAATGTGACTTGGTATTAGTCGCAGCGCCAAATGTGATGTTCTAACCCTTGGCTGATTTGGATGGGAATCTGGTTAGATTCGGTATCAGCCTTGTCGTCCCCAGCTCACCTCCAATGTCTGGTTACCGAAGTAACTGCTTTGATTTCTAGTCTAACCTACCCACGTTGTGATTTGATCTTAGCTAGATGAAATCAATCAGTCGCCGGGCCATAATGCAAGCCGAATTCGAGCAAAGGTGACATCGCAAAAGTATATGTAAAAGAAAATAAAGTAACAATTCGAAAGGTTCAAATGTGTTAAAAAAAAGAATAACAAATATTTTTATATCTGGTTGCTGAATACAGGACTGCGTCTTTCTCCCCAAACCGCTAATATGGATACGTGACACTTTGTGTTTGTTAGGCGAGTCTTAATATCTTAAGTTGTTTTTCGATAACTGTTTTTTTTTTTTTTTGTATCTTCAGGCGATATTCGTAAAACTTGTTTTGGTGATGTGAGTCTAAGTTGCTCCTCAAAAATAAATTGTTTTTGGTTAGAATTCGAAGTTGGAATGCGTCAGCTTCCTGCGAGGCTGGTCTCAGAGCTCACAGCTCAACTCTGTCTGCGTCTGCATCTCCTCGGAACTCTGCCGAACTCTCTAACTCCAACTGTTGTCTACTCGCTGCGACTCTATTTATATGGATGCCGACCAAAACTGGGTGTGGCCTGTCATGGTTTGGGTTCCTCGATAATTCTAAATCCACCACCAATCCCCTCAGAGGCGTCAACAGGCCTCCCCTCCTTCTCATATGTTTACCTTCGCCCACCACTCACACCACCACTCAGCCAATGACGCTCGGCAGCATGGGTGTTTACAATTATCGCTCAAAGGAAAAAAAAATTATCTTCCCTTTTTTCTTTTCTTTCTTTTCCTACACCAGACCCCTACGACTCGTAGTGTGGTCCTTAATCTCTATCTTAACCGAATGTCATCTGGAATTTATCAACGAGACCTGATTACGATTATCTTCCAGCTTCTGTTTCGTAGGCCACTTGACCAATTTGAAATTTTCATTATTGCCATGGGCAGATTGCTATCTTTTATTTGCCACGTCATAGCATAAATTAATTCCGACAGATCCGAGATCTTACGAATTTCCTATCTTTTGCGAAAAAAATACCTTTTTCTCGCAAATGAAAATAAAATCTTTACCACTTTTCTTTGTTAAAAAAAAAATAACATTGCTCAGTATGTCTTTCGCGATAGCTTCTTCTTGCCTTAATTATTTCTCGCTTTTAATTTTCACGCGACCGCTAAATAGTGTCACAGGATGATCATGGTATAACTTTGAAGTATTCACCTAAAGAAGGATAGACATTGTATCAGTTGAAATGTTGGGAGAAAACAGTAAGGACTAATTCCCATTGTAATAATCAGAGATAAGAATTTTATCCTTGTCATTTTTTCAAAGTCATCTAAATCCATGAGAAAATTTTGAAATTTTCCTTTTTTGCAATAAGGTTGATTTTTATAAAAGTCAGTCATTTTAATTCTTCAGAGTTTTAATTTTACTTTTTACTACAACATAATTTTTTTAAAGTCTATTTGAGATTTTTTTAAATACTAAGGATAAACTTAATTATATTTTAAAAATAGGGTTGAAATAAAAATTTTAAAATTGCTTGTTCATATCTATGTAAATGTCATCAGAAATTTGATATTTTAAAATATGGTATGCAGATTAAATTTCCTTTTCAAATTACCATTTTCATAAACAAAATCGGACTTTAAAATAGATACCAAAAATTTCATTAATTTTTTAGTTGCATTTTACTAGATTTTCAAAATTGTAGATTGCAAGCATTTCACAACATTCATTTAGTTTTGAAATTACACAAGGACACATTTAAAAAACTGTAAGCATATTTTAATGTGCATAACTTTGTTTCTGTTATGAAGTTGATACCCACACAACAGTAGTAGTCGTCACAAGAGACAACCTCTCCCCAGTCTATCTCAAGTTCTGCCTATATAGTCGTATGGTTATGCTAATTAGTATTAGCCCAAACAATCCCACTCTACCTCCCAGAACCTTTTAGGTTTAACTCCCTGAGTTGACTTATTGCTTCTCCTACATACCCTCCCCTTTCACTGGTTTCAAGAGGATTTCTCATTATAGGAGATCTTGACCTACTTCTTTCTTCTTCAATCTCCATCATTTTGTTCTCTGATTCCATGGAAAACCCTTGAGCAATCATTGTCTCATTTAACTCCTCTGTATCTTCAGTTTTTGAGTTTTCATAGTTTAGGCAAATTCTTAGTTGGTCAGCATGTGCCAATAGACCTCTAATATTCTTGGAAACCAACACTGTGTTCTGTCTCTTCTGCATTACAAATGTTACTTTTTCGGGCCCCTCTTCTCCGCTTCTCTTGTACCATACCTTCTCATTCATTGAGTATGACATTGTTAGTGGTGCTCTGATTTGTCTTCCCATTACCGAGGATGAACTCTGTAATCTTCCAGCTTGAGGTATTGTCTGATAACTTAATAACAATCTTGGTAGAAAATTTTTGATTCTTTCATGCTGTGGGGAGAACACTTTTAATCCTATTTTTATGGTTTGCACCATTTGCTCCGCTATTCCATTTTGTTGCGGATGATAAGGAGGGGTTTCATACGGTATGCATCCAATGTTTCTTAATCATGAACACAAGTTTGCATTGCAAAACTCTGGAGCATTATTTGTTACCAATGTCCTTGGTACACCATTCCTGGTAAAGACTATTAGTAAAATTTGTTGTACTGTATCTGATTTTCTATCCTGTACCCTAAAAACTTCAGGCCATGCCGAAAACACATCCACCAATATCAGACACAATCCTATACCATTCACATGTGCATGGTCCATGTGAACCCTGAACTATAGTTCAGTTTCTTTTGGCCATGAATGTATCTTGTTCTGTCAAACATTTTTTATCTCCACATATTTGGGACATTTATTCATGTTCGTCTCCACATCATGAGTGTGACCAGGCCACCAGGCTTTCAATTTTACATGTTTTTGTGTAGTAGCTATTCCGCAATGCACATCATCATGCACACTTTTGATTACCTGTCTTCTACAATTTTCTGGTGGTATCATCAGATCTCCATTGCAAATTACGCCATTTTTCTATTGTCAATTTATGTCTGATCTCTTTGTATGGTCTTTCCACTTTAGAACAATTACTCCATTTGTTGTTCCTTATTCTCTCTACGATCCTATTCAATACTGGATCTTGCAGAGTCTCCATCACGAGTCTATTCATGGGCAATATATTGGTCTCCATCCAATGTAAAATTTCATCTTCCACTTTCTCATTTTTCTCGTGTTGTTCCTCAAACTGTAGTCGTGATAGTGCATCTATGTGTGTGATCGTGTTTCCTTTCACATATTCTATTTCATAGTCAAAGGCTGTCAACTTCATTGCACATCATAGTATACTTGACAATATAACCTTTGGCAATTCTTTTCTGGGATGTAATGTAAATTCTAGCGGTTTATGTTCTGACCTGAGCAAAAACTTTTTTCCTGGCAAAAATTCTCTTGCTCTGGTCATGTGCTATACTATAGCAAATGCTTCCTTTTCAATATTTGAATAGTTCTTTTTGGCTGGCGTTAACTTCCTGGAAAGATACATCACCGGGCGTCCTTTCTGTGACAAAATTGCTGATACAGACTGTCCACTCGCATCTATTGTTATCGTAATTTCTTTTTTAGGGTCAAAAATCTTGACAACCATTTTCTTGGATAATGCTAATTTGAATTTAATAAAGGCTTTTTGGTGAATATTAGTCCACTGAAACTCCTTATTTTTTTTTTTAGTAATTCAGCAAATGGCTCAATTCTTTCTGAATATTTTGATAAGAACTGTCTATAAAAGTTAGCTAAACTCTTTCTTATTTTTTGGAGACAAAACATTCAATATTTTCTGTATCAACTTTGAATCTGGTGAAGTACTCTCTTCTGAAATTTGATATCCCCAAAACGTTAATTTTTTGCACTTGAATATACATTTATCCTCGTTTAAAGTCATTCCTGCATTTCTGAGTATACTCATTACCATTTTAGTTTTTGGTTTAATTCTTCTTCAGTACAGGTGCCTAACCCAATATCATCCTGGCATATTATTATATTTTTTACTTTTCCCTCTAGTAGATTTTCCATGGCTTTCTGAAAAATCAAACTGGCTGTCTTAACTCCAAAAGGTAAGTGAGTCCACCTTAATAAGCCTGTGGGTGAGTTTATTGTTGTAACTTTTTTGAATTCGTTGTCTATTTGGATTTGGTGGTATGCATTCTTTAAATCAATTTTAGTAAAATATTTCATTCCTTCAAAGGAATGCACAATGTTTTCTACATTTGGAATAGAATATGAATCTGAACAAATTTTGGGATTCACACCTACCTTGTAATCACCACACACCCTAACATCACCAGTAGGTTTCCTTATGACAACAATAGGGGATGCCTATTTACTGCCTCCTGGGTCAACATTTTGGAGTATTCCTTCTATTGGTTTTATATGTATGAGAAGCCTACGACTTTGAAAATATGGCGGCATAACATTTCTTTTTAGCTAAGTGCTTTCTTTATAATTTTTTAATGTTCCTGTTTCAAAACTTCTAACATTGACAGCATTCAGTAATTGTGTACTATCAACACTCACTAAGGCAGTACCTATTAGGTCATGACTTTTTATACAATTCACTACTATGATGGTGATTGTTTCAAATCTCTTCGCTGTTTCAAATGTCCCTTAATGTTTTGATACAGGTTCCATCAAATTGTTTTAGTCTTACTGGGCTTCTTCTTAACTTCGGTCTCCTTAATTTTTCCCCCAAATTTCTACGAATGAGAGTTACCTCACTTCCTGTGTCGACTTGCATCTTTAAATTTATACCATTCAACTTTATACTCTTGAGCATATTCCTTTTGTTTTCTTTTCTATTGCAAAAACATGCGTTTGATTTTTTTCTTCTGTCCTGTACTCTATCCACATTTTTTACATTGTTGCTTTGCCATTTACACACGCCATTAAAATGATTCTTTTTTCTACAATTATCACAAATCTTTCCCCTTGCGGAACATTTTTCTCTTTTTGGCTTGTGTTCATAACTGCAATACTTGCATTTTGATTTTGTTTTTTTCTTAATGACATATATTTCTATCATTTCTTCTTGTTTTTTTTTTATATTATATTTTTCAGTCAACTCGTCCTGCTGTATGAATTCAATACACGCTTCCAAATTCATATTATTAGATTGCAACCTCTCCAAAGTTTTAAGTCTTTGTGTAGTATCGTATAATCCTTCCACCAGTTGAATTTGAATCAATTCCTCTTCTGTTGTCATTCCTTTTCATCCAAGTTCATTAAAGTCACAATAACTACTAGTATCTCTTAGTCTACTGAGATATTTCCTAATAGGTTTTCCAGACTCTTGTCTTAATGCTAGAAATTTTGCTCTTTCAGCAATGACCAATCTTTTTTTTTTTTTTTTGGGTTGAATAATTATGTCTTTAATATCTTTAAAGTTTAAAGTTTCAATCTCGTCTGGGTAAGTCATTAAGGATACTTGCTTAATGGCCTTACACCCCATGGTGACCATAAATAAATCTTATTTGTTTTTGCTTTTCGTCATCCACTAATTTCTTCATTCTGGCCATTACCTCAAAACACTTTAACCAGATAATAACCTCTTTGGGGTTTTCCAAATCCAGCATAGTTTCTTTTGGCGACGCCATTTTGTTATAAAGTTGGTACCCACACAACAGTAGTAGTAGTCACAAGAGACACTCTCTGTGACAGTCTATCTCAAGCTCTGCCCATATAGTGGTATGGTTATGCTAATTAGTATTAGCCCAACCAATCCAACTACAGTTTCTGCAAAAATGTTATTTTATATAAAATTTTTCTAGAAATCTTTTCAATGATATAAATATTTTGAAAATTGACTAAATCTCAATGACTGTCAGTGGCATTCAGGTTTTAAAAAGTTTCTGAACTTATTTTTAGAATGACAGTTTTTTTTCTTTAAATGAAAATCTATTCATGTAAACATATTTTTGAAGATATTTTCTTTTACATATTTAAAGAAAAAAGTTTAAATTCAAATATTACTGTAACAAAAAGCAGTTGTTATATATAGGTGTACAAAGATTGTCTAGCATTTTTTAAAAAAAACACCATGTCTCACCATATCTGCACACTTGATATAGAGACTTTACTCAATTTTCAGCTGAAAATAGAATTTCTTCTCATCCTTAGATGATACCTCATCTCAGAACTTGAGGTAATACTTATCTGAATAATAAAGGTATGAATAATGACATTTTGCAGGTAAGTTATCCGTTTGGTAGAGATTAAGCAAGAAGAAAAGGCTTAAAATAAGATTTCCCTGATATTCATTCACTAAACAAATAAATCAAATGAATGAAGTAATACAATCTGAAGCTTTCAAGCTGCAGAAATGTTTGTAAAACTTTCAAATAAATTCCAAATAATTTGAAATCTTAAATCTTATTTGAACAAAGAGAAATCAGTCTAAGTTCTAATAGAATTATTTTGATATAAAGTATTTTTAATTTATTTGTTGAATTCATGGAAATTGCGTGGGTGTTGATATCATTACTGTCACATATATTTCTGCATTTACAGACTGAATAAAACTTATATGCATATTAAATACAAATTTGGATATAAAATTAATAAAGAAAATATAGATGGCCAGAAAGTAAAAAAAAAATAATCCAGGTATGGGGATGTAGATTTATTATTTTTTTTATTTATTATTATGCCTCTTGATTCCTTGGGGAACACAGGGCCACAACAACACCTCTCCAACAGATGTGGTTCCAGGCAATCCTCTTCAGCTCGGCTCATGTTGTACTGGCTGCTTTCACCTCTGTGTGATCATTTCTGCGTCAAGTCTGTTTTGGTCGACCTACTTTTCGCTTCCCTTTGTGGATTCCAGTCAGGGGCCTGTCTGGTGACACTAGAAGCAGACTTGCGGAGTGTGTGGCCGATCCATCCCCATTTCCGTTTCTTGATGTCAATCTCGATTGGGGCTTGTCTGATCCTGTCCCACAGTTGGTTGTTGGAGACAACTTCTAGCCACCTGATATTGAGGATATAGATATTAAAGCATAATGTCTGTCACCAGTGTCTTATCAGTTGAGCAACATTTATTGAATACAGTCTTGTTTGCAAACCATAATACACTCAGGGAATTCATTATTTTGATTAAATATAGATAAAAAAAATGATTCCATGTGTTTACTCCAAATTTTCCATTTGTACTTTTAATTTTTAATTTCTTGTTTATTCAAAGCTATTGAATGTTTCCCATTGAATAATTATGATTTTTATGTCATCAGAAGAAAAATTTGTGGTGCAGAAATGTCTTACATTGTGTGTGAGAATGTGTATGTATATGCATTGTGTTTTGTGTGTGTATTATCATATAATTATTAATTCTATTGGTAAATATCATTTCATAATGGTTCTATTTAATACTAATCAATTCAATACGTAAAACAAATCTTGATTACAACTTCCTGTTGGGAAGTCACTGATAAAGGAAGAATTCAACTTTTTAAATCATTAAAAGTAAGAACATCAAATGAAAGAAATAATAATGTATTAGCAATGTAGTTTTCTATTTACAATTGAGATATTTTGTTATGATAACACAAAGCATATTTGTTTCAAGTGGCGTTGAGTAATGTCTTGTTACCATAACAACAGAATATCTAATTACTAAATAGTAAAACTGGATTGTGTAACTGATATAATGTCACATTGCATTTTCTATATAATAAGAAAAGTGAAATTGGAAATAAAAACAATAATATAAATTACTAGCTTTTAATTTGTTTTATTGTTTCTTTTTATTACAATACTTTGAAGTAGTTGAAGGGTGTCGAGTTAAAAAAGCAACAACAATAAGATGAAGTTAAGAAATTAATTTCATTGAAAACATTGCTACTGGATTGTTTTGGGTTGACTTTCTTGTGTTTTGGAGAGTTTTATATGTACTGATAATACACAAAAAAAAGCTGATTGATTCTAATCAGTTTTTCTAACTAGATTTCATTATAAAAAGATTCTCTGTAGATGGGCACTTGTTTCTTGTAATTTTTCTGGTTAATGTTGTGACATACCCATGGTGTCCTTTACTTTAGGTTAAGTCATAGTACAACTCATGACCAGAACTGGAGGTCTATCTCAAATCTTGTTCCACAAGGAGCAAACATTTTTAGTTTTTAGTTTGAGTTTGCAGTAATTCTCTGCTGTAGTTGACTTAAGGATTTTTTATATTTGGAATACCTTTATTTAATTGAAATAATTATAAGATTTATTTATTTGCTTCAAACTTGCTATATTATTTTGTTTTCATTGCAAAAACATTTTTCTTGATGAAAATTCACTAAAAAATGTAATTTAGGAAAATTGGTCTTTTTACTTGGAAGTTAATTTAACATTTTTCACTTAAAGTTAATTTAATATTCTTTTAAATTAAATATTTGTTTATTTTTGTGTAATGTATGGAGGGAAAAAATTAGTCATCAATCCTTGTGGAATGAAGTAAAAATACTATCCAGAGAATACTGGATAGTTAGACATCTGAAAGTATAAGCACATATGTTAAGCTATGAAGACAGTAGGCCTAGTAGAGAAATAATTACACCATGGGAGTTGTTAATAAATTAAATGATAACAAAGCTTCAACAGTAGCAGCACTCGTCAGCAGGAGGGTTTGGTTTAAGGCTCCAAGTTCTTCACTGAGGATTATCTCATGTTGGTTTGTGAATTTGTTGACATAGTAACTGTGAGTGCAATCCTTTGGCTGGGTAGTGTGTACTTGGACTCAGTGGAAAAAGGGGCAAACCATAGTTGATTAGTACAGAATAAGATTTAGATGAGATATACTTAGACATGGTTATTAAAACAAGAACAATCTACCCCTGTAGATAGAATAAAGGGTTCAGTTTGAAATCGCCTGAAGGTTACCTGGATTGACAAGTGCTTGATGAAAGCCAGAAGCTATAACAGTTGAAACATGACAATAACAAAGATGAGATCAATAGTCTGCATATAAATAATGATAACTCCTCATCACAGAAAGTGAAATTCTGTTGACATTTATTGGAAAAGAATTTGAAGGTCAATTCTTTTGATGATTGATTTGTTTTCTATGGCTTATCAACCCTTTGGAGATTATTTAAAGCCAGAAAATGTTTTTAGATTTTCTTTTTTTTTTTCTTTTTTGAAACAATAATGGTCTAGTGATACAAATTTTACTAATTAGCCCATAGGGAGGGAGAGAAGAGTTGGATTCATACCTTGTTGAGTATAATGAACCTAACAGGAATTGGAACTCTGCTCAATTTTGAGCCATTATCCATTACACCACCCAAACAACCAAACTTATAGCACCTGTTATTTCCAAGCAGTTACCAATCTAGGTATTGACCAGGTGCAACATTGCGTAACTTTGATGATCGTAAAGGAAATGGTATTTCAATGTGATATGGTCATAAACCTTGTGATGCTTTGATTTAATTTTTAATTACTATTGATTCAAAATACACACAGTAAATGAAGTTGTGTAAGCAATGTTTCAAAATTTTTTCAAATGTGATTAAATTAACATTTGAGATTATTTTTTAATCCTTTCTATAATTTGGATGTGAATGTTCAAGTGGTAATGGATTTTTAATCCTTTCTATAATTTGGATGTGAATGTTCAAGTGGTAATGGATTTTTAATCCTTTCTATAATTTGGATGTGAATGTTCAAGTGGTAATGGATTTTTAATCCTTTCTATAATTTGGATGTGGTAATGGATTTTAATCCTTTCTATAATTTGGATGTGAATGTTCAAGTGGTAATGGATTTTTAATCCTTTCTATAATTTGGATGTGAATGTTCAAGTGGTAATGGATTTTTAATCCTTTCTATAATTTGGATGTGAATGTTCAAGTGGTAATGGGTATTAGCTTGGAATGAGAAATCAGAGTTGAGTTTTCCAGTCAAATTCATTACATTCACTTATATGCAAATATCTTTTGGAAAGGTATGAATCCATCTCTTCTCCCCTCTACTAGAGATTAAATAGTAGGACAAGCTGTGCACTTTAGCCTTGGTTGGCAACCATCCTAGGCGGACAATTCTGAATTCAAAACCTGTTGGGTCTAGGACTAGCAACAGCTGTGGAGTGTACAAGTCTTGAGTGAGTGATAATTTGAATTGGAGTTGCCATTTTAGGCCAGTAAATTTAACATTTTGAATCACATGAATATAACACTTTTTTTTCTTTCTTCAATATATTTTGATTTGTTAGTTCTCCACTCTTCAATGAATATCACATCTTGTGGCTTTTTGAATTTATTTTGGAGTTTAAGGTTATGAAAATATATTGCAAAGATAACGTTTTAGTCTGAGTCATTTAGCAGGTTATTACTAATATTTCAATTATTCATGTTGGCTTGTGTTATCATGAATATGAACAAAAATCCCATGTTTAAAGCAAATACCTTTTATGTGACTATATCCATTTGAAAACTCATAACACTATTACAATGTAAAATTCACCTGGTGCTGATAAGAGTACTAACCAGCTACTATGTCATTTTTAACATCTCTTACATTTGTTCTTTCTCTAAATATGACTGACATTTGTCAGACGTATGTTGTTTTTTAGAAATTGTTTATAGAAATTTGCATTGATCATCTGTACATAAGTGTAAAATATTTTTCTTTGTTATTAGAATTAAAAACAAAATTACTGGGTCTTTAATATAAGAAAAAATTTTTCCAGTATATTTTTATCATGAAACAATAGAAAAGTTAACTACTTGAAATTTGTTAATAAATTTGACACTTCATTCTTCTTCACATTTGATAAAGAATTATACAAACTGCAGTTTTACTGATTCAAATATATTTCAAGAGTTGCAATAATATGCATATATAGTATTAAATTGTGAAAGTGTTAGGTGCCAAAATTGCTTGTTCTTTTTACATAATTTACTAGTGGAAAGGCATTTTAGGCAAGCAGGTTTTTGTCTTAAAGTGCTTTATATCAAAAGGTAAGGATAGAACATTAATAAAATTAATGGGGAGAAACTTGTTACTTAACAGTGTGGTATTATTTCATTTATGCTGATTTCAAAGTTTTGTGAGTGCATTGTTGTAATGCCTTCACTCTTTGTGAGAAGCGAATAGCTCTGAAGAGTGAAGGTATAACAACAATGCACTCATGAAACTTCAAAGTTGGCATGACTGAAATAACACCACTCAATTAAGTAACAAGTTTCTAGTTTCTCCACATTAATTCTCTCTCTGATATATATATATATATATATATATATATATATATATATATATATATATATATAGATGAGAGAGAGAAAATTAATGTCATATAAAACACCATTGTAAAGAATAAATAGGGTAAGAGCAGGAATATCTCTCTGCTTTTCTTCATTCTTCATTTCAATTGATTCAGACAGATTACCACCAGCAGTTAACTATACTTTCATGCTGTCATGAAAACATTGCAGCATGTTAAACTTTTCTGGGCATCTTAACTTTCCCAAACATCTACAAAGTAATCCTGTTAATTGTATCAAATACAAGAAAGATTTGATACATGTTCATTCTCTACTCCACACACTTTTCCTGTTGTTGTCTTGCAGGAAAGATTATGTTCATGGTACCTCAGCCTGCTTTCAAATTTCAGAAGAATTAGTCATTAGTAATATGTTGGAGCAGTCAATCCAACATTATCCTACATAAAACTTTATCAACTACAGCACAGACATATGCTTACGACAAATATCCTTACCATCAGGAATCCCTTTGAAAAGTACCACCATTAGTGCATCATGTCACTCATTAGGAACATGTTCTTTTTCTCAAGAATCTTGTAGAATTTTAGCGACAGTTTCTCTTCTACACATCAGTACCTTAACATATATACCATCCAACCCAGGTGACTACCCACTATTCAGATTTTTTACAGCTGCTTCTGCATCCCCAAGTGATGGAGAAGTAACCAGCTCTTTCTTAGCTTGTCTGTTTAGGATGTTAATGAGAAACTCTTCATCCACTGAAGGATGATTCAACAGCTCATCAAAATGTTTGTACCATTTTTTCAAGATGGCATCAAAGTCACAAATAAGAATATTTCCAGAGAGTTCATTGGAAAGGACAATGGACCACAAGCATCAAAGGTTGTACAAAAATTTTGAATCATTTGTGTCTGCTGCAGCCTGTATTCATTCAGCTTTATAATCTTACCATCTATTGTACATGTGACAATATTCCCTTTAACCTTGTTTTTTGCATCCTTGATTTTATCAGATCCTTTTGTTTCTCTTGTAAAATCTCTTTAGTCTCTGCATCATTGTCTTCATCAAACCAATCTTCATGTTTTCTCTGCACAAAACTTAACTGCTTATGGCATAGATATATTGTTTAAAAGCTGGTCATATCCTTTCAGTCCTTGTTTAAGCCATTCTCAGGCTCGTTACACAAGTGGTCATGAAATGGGTGACATTGAGTTTCCTGGGAATGGGTACATTTGAGGAATATGCACTATTGATTTAATAACAAAATTCAGCCTGGCATGTATTAACCAAGTTCTCCACTGCCTTGACCAGGTATTGAACTCACACTTTTTGGGTCCTGTCACTGGATCTAACTAACGCCTTTATGCACATGGAGAGGGGAATTAACAGGAGATAACTGATAACTGACATCCAATAGACATGGCATGTGGAACTAGAACAGTCTACCCCAGCAAGTGAAATAAAGGGTTCAGTTTGACATTCCAACCACCTGAAGAAGGCTGAAGTGTGCAGCAGCCGAAACGTTGTGATAAATATAGCAACAAAGATGAGGATGATAGTCTGGACAATGTAAATAGTGTACTAGTATTCCTGTTCAAATCTTTCATTTGACAACAACTTGAATATAAAGATCTTATTCCAGGAATTGATAGTAAGTTAAGTCCTGTTAGTGAAGTGATTTCAGCATTAATCACATTAACATTGCTATTTAATTCTTTGTATAAATTGTTTCTTTATGATATAAAATGCTCTCTCTCTCTCTCTCTCTCTATATATATATATATATATATATATATATATATATATATATATATGGATGTCAGTTGGCATTCAGCCAGTATATAAAACTCATTTTAGCAAGAATAACTTGTTGGATATTATATTATTTTTCATTATTTTTCTCTATATTCATTGTTAGTATAGCAATTCCTTTTATTCATTACACTTCCATAGATCTATTTTAAAAATAACAATCTCTTTTAATTATTCTCTTACAATAGTCCATTTTTAGGATAACAATACTTTCTATTCAGTCTGTATTTGACATATGTGGCATTTATTGAAAAAAAGTATAAATTATTTAAACACTCAATATTTTCTATAATAATCCAGTAAATATAAATTATAATGTATTTTTAAGCAGCTTTAATGACATTAGTAGTATAAATTGAAAGCTGAACTTGAGACTTGATAATAAGATTTAATTTAATAAATGAGACTTGATATTAAATCAAATGTTTACAGTTATTAGATCAGAAAGCCTTCTGAGTCTCCTTGAAATAAATGGTTTCTGCTTGTTTCTGAGTATCCTTGTCTCGTAGGGTGGTTAGCTAATCCCTGTTACAGATACCTGCTCAGGTACATTTGTGTTTCTTCAACACCTACAGATTCAATGTATGGTTTATACTGCAACTATACTGAGTGAATCGTAGTTACAGTTTTGGAGAGAGAGCACATAATAAGGTGTGATCAGTAGGTAAACAAGGCCAATACACTCAAGTCATGATGACTTGTGACTTTTTTCTTGCACAACCAGTGATGGCTTCCAAACAGTTTCATGTACCCAATTTCACTTGTTTTACTGTCAACTTATGGCTGTTTTTTTCCCAAGAGTTTTACGTGCTCGTCTCTCTATATTGGTAAATATTCAGGAAGCCTTGATGTATGTCAATGGATGAATTTTTTCTGCACAAATATTTAATAGGAAAAGTATATAATTCTAATCTAATAACTTGTTTACTCTATATGCTTACAAGCAAAAACTTTGTGGGTTAATAATTTGATGTATGTTTTAAATATACAATTTTTGTTTAAATTAGATTTTACTTAGTATCCACCCAGCTGAGATATTGTTCAGTAAAAAGACATTTTTATTCTAAACTGATTAATTAATAGAATGTATTCTAACGTGTCTTTTAATTTAATTCTAATTCATTCATTTCACTAGATCTTAATTTATATGGATTTTTGAAGTTTTTCTTCACAAACACTACATATTAATCAATGGCAACAATAGAAAATATAACTTAAGCATTTAGCAAACACTTACCTGTCTTTCATGACTTAGCTAATGACACATTCATTGACTAATCACATTAGTTTCATTGACCAAAATGAGTTCACTTTAAAACTTTGCCAAAACAATCATCCTTGGGTCACATTTCCTGTGTTAGAATTGGAAAGATTTTCTTGTATTTTGAAATTAATCATTTCAAGAGTTAAAACAAAAATCAACACCTATAGATATGAAATAAAAAATAAAGTGGTTATTATGTTACTTTATCTATAAAAATATGAAACAATCTAAAAAAGGTTTATTTAAAGGAAAATGCTGATGGTAATGGTAATATTAGCCATTCCTAAACATTAGGCATTTATTGACTGAGAAACCAGTGCTACTTTTGGTTGAAATTAATTATAAATCTTTATTTTCAGGAAAATAGATTTTTCATGTTTAATAACTGTTATTACTCTTTCCAATATTTGAAGTAGTGTGGACAATCAATATTTTGATTATATCAGTATTTTCTTTTTGAGTTGTGCTAGCCATTTTTATTGTTGCTGTTGTTGAAAGTCTTCAAGTAATGTAGTTTCTGTTATTTGGTACAGTTCCTTGTTTGTGATTCTGTAGCACCAGTTCACATAATTCACAGAAGAATGGTCTTCATTCACTCAAAGCCATTTTTAATCATTGATCTAAGGAAGCAGTTGTGCAGAGCTGACACTTTAGATATTTCTGAACGAGTTTGGTGCTATGCCTGGCATCCATGTTATAATAAGCATTTGGTTGTGAAAGGAAAGGAATAACGAGGATGATTAGGTTTTCAAACAACGTGTATTTTAATATACAAAGTATCTTACAGTGTTGTTGGAAAATTGGTGAAATATCAATTTCAGTTGTTGATCATCAGGATGGCCATTAGGAGTAAGGGCAGCGCCGGGAGTTGGGTTAGTTTGACTGAGGTAACAAGATATAGTCGTTGGTTGGATATGACACACGTGTTGACTGATCAAGATTACGGTGGTGTGTTGGTTGACAAGGTGATGAGGGATTGGTGTAGCTGGTAGGCCTGTGGCAGAATGTCTCACTGCGAGTATATACCGGTAACAGGATATCGTCATTGGGCGGGTTTGATGAACATGTTGATTGATCAAGGTCACAGTGGTGGATCGATTCATGGTAGGGTGTGCTGGATGACGAACAACTGGTGTAGCTGGTAGGGCTGTGTTTCTATGAATTGTGGTTGCGGTAATGGCTGGAAGGGAATGTCTGCAGCAAGTCGGGTATTATGTGTTGTCGGCAGTGGCAATGAGGAATTAAGTGTAGCTCGTAGGCCTGTGGTGGAATGTCTCACTGTGAAGCATGCCAGTAGTGAGTCGGGTTGATGGCAGCGAGGAAGTTGGATATTGTTTCAACGAAACGGGGTCGTAGACATGACTGCAAGGGAATGCTTGTAGCAAGTTGAGTATACTGAGGTGATGGCAGTAGTAATGAGGAAGAATTGTAGCTGAGTGGTGTCAACGTTGAGATGTTATCAATCACAACGGTTGGTGGTGGGAGCCTGGTGGTGTTGAAGCTGGATAGATTTTGGCTGGAATGTTTGTAATTGGCCAGTGTAGCTTTCATTTCAGGATCTTGCATCTGTAACTGGAAGTCATGCCTGGAGCTTATGCACAGAAAATATTTTTTTATTTTTGTTTCCTTCCTTCGTGGCATTTACATCTGTTCAGCAAGCAGAATGAATCATGAATTCCTATACTAAATGTGCTATAATGGATCCATGCACTCAGGTATTTGAAGTGTTTAGTATTTACTAATTTCACATTCTGAATATTTATAAATGGAATTAGGGTACATGCCATCACCGCTTTTATTCCAATTCCAGATCATAGTTGCCATTTTGGAAAGTCCTTAGTAGATGATATTGATTTTTTTTTTTAAAGATTTTTTTATTTCAACTATGATTACCTATGTCATCAGCGTAGACCCCCCTCTCACACCCACATCATCAGTACCTTGGTCTTGAGAGGGAATGCAAGAACACTATTATCTCTTAGTAGATTCATTTGGGATGTGATGTGAAGTGCTTAAATGATCAGTGCTCATATCTTTACATCTGTGCTTGTACAAAACACAGTCTAGGAAATGATTAAATAGATTTGGGTTATCATTTCTTCCTTGTCTTACTTCTGATGAGGTTTGAAATTATGATGAGGTATTGGAGTCCTTACAAAATATATATGATTTTATGGATTGATATAGTTCCACTGTGACACCCACCGGTGGTTGTGGTCACAGCACCAGCGCCAACATGTGACGTCCACTGGTCGCGACGTCAATATATGACACTGCGCTGTTGGCCCGTGGTCAACTACTAGTTGTGGCGTGAAGCTGTAAGTTTTCTTCCACCGGCATTTGGGGTTGTTGCTGCCACCAGCCTGTGTCCCGGTCGATCTGGTCATTCCCGGTTCAATACCAACTTGTCGTTCCCAGCTCACTTCCAACGCCTGGTTACCGAAGTAACTACTTTGATCTCAAGTCTAACCTACCCAAGTTGTGATTTTAATCTTAGGTAGACAAAATCAATCAGGCGTTGGGCTGTAGTGCAAGCTGAATCTGGGGTAAAGGTGATACCGCACAAGCGTAAGTAAAAGAAAATAGTAAAACGAACTCACGAGGTTCAAATATGTTGAGAAATAACAATTAACTATCTATCTGTTTAATACAGGAGTGTGTTTCTCTGGATTCATGACACTTTTTGCGTTTCTTAAGCGAGTTGCTTTTGGTAGGAAGACTAAGTCGAAAAGGACGTGGAAATCTTTCGGTCAGCTTCTGCGAGGCAACACTCTGACTCTGTAACTCCGACCATGTCTGGCCCTCTGAACTCTGCCGAAACTCTCTCTGATTATATGGACACCGACCAACTCCGGGGTGGGGCCTGTCGTGGTTTGGGTTCTTTGACAATTCTCAATTCCCAACAGGAATTCTCTTTGTTCTTAGCCCAGGAAAATTAATTACTTCCCATTTTTGGAAGACTAATCACTTTCCACTTCGGGGGTTTCTCCCTCGTCCGTGAGGGAAGGTCAGAGGAGAGTTATCCTCCTAGACTCCTAAAAGTTCAGCCCCAATGTCAGGGGATTATTTATTATTCTTTAATTTTTTTATTGCTTTCTTAACTTTCTCATCACTAGGTTCGTTATTGTTTACATTTAGAGACAGACTTTGTAATGATTGGATGTATATTTGATGTATGTTCTATTTCCATGAGCAGCTTCAGTTTAGTTTGGTCAGGGTTGAAATGTAACTCAAAGTCTTTTTGAGACCAGGACATTTCTTTGTTGATTTCGATTGTATGATATGATTTTTTTTTGTTTTTCTCCACATTTCAACATATTGTCTATGTTGTTTGGCTTCAATAATTGGTTTTCCAATTTTCTGGAGATATTGGTTTCTCAGAGCATTAACTAGGTATTTTTCTTTTTCTTTGTTAATTCTTTAGCATTCTCCTTTCCATCTTTCTTCCTCTTCTGTTTCTTTCTTTCTTCTATCAATCTTTTCAACTCAAGATTGTCTTCTCATTAGAGTATCTTTTTCCATCTCGGTACTCTTGGAATGGTCTCTTGTGCTTCGGTTAACAAGGATATGATTACATTATTTGACGCCTCTATGCTGTTTTAGTTAAGATATAAGGACATCATTTGAAGTACTGGTTTATTACAGAATTCTACCCTTATGCTTTCATTTTTAATGGCTTGGATGTTATACCTAGTTGTCTTTCATGGTTTATATGAACGGAAACTAGCTATTTTTCAGTTTTGTTACAAGACGTCATCAGATTCAAAACAGGAGTTTTATACTCTAACATCTGTCATAAATTGCTTAAGCCAAGAGTGCGAGAGTTTAAAGTCAATAATCTTTTTGGTTTCAAAGGGTGACATCTTCTTATACTGAAAGGAGCAGTAATGTTAAAAAATACTAGAGATAGCATTTCAATCTCTATTGTGTTGTTTTCTTTTTTTTCTAGAACACAAAGCTTAGTTAATCTTGTGTAGAACTTCTTTCATATTTTTATATTTCAGAAAAGAATTTATGAATGTTATTTTAACTGACGTTCTGTTTCTAATTTTCCTCCAGAAGATAACCTTTTATATGTTTCAGTTAAAAGAAGTGTTGTTAAATGTTTGGTATTCCGACACTCAACAACAAAAAAAACCTGGGTAGACGGATCTCCAATAATATCTTAGATCATGGCATCAACCAATCAATAACTCGATCCATTGTGAATATGAACATTTATTCTGTTGGTGTGAAATATAATTAAATGTTTAAAATAGCTACTTTGAAAGAAATTCTTTTGTAAATGCTGCTTGTGTACTATGATGAAGAGATTAATGTGGCTGCGTGTTGAAGAGCATTTAACATTTATACATTATTGAATCAAAGAAAAACAATGAGAAAACGATTTTTGTTTCAACGTTAAAATATATATTAAAATCAACAATTACAAAACAATTTTGTAATGTGTGAATATTAAGGAAAAGGAAGTAGTTTCCCTTTAACTGTTAGCTTGAATAAGATAAAATGTAATTATGAATGTTTCTTGAATAGAATGTTCAAAGTTCTATGTTGAAATAGAATGTTGCATTCAGAAAAACATACAGTTAATTCAGTTGTGTGTTATTTGTATAACTAACAGAGTGTTGGTTTGTAACTTGGCTTGTTCACAGAAAACGAATGGTGAAATGTAATTCAAGTTCTGTGTCTGTGTGTGCGCAGTGAGTAGAATCAATAGTCTGTGTAGACGCGTGTGAGTTGCTGAATTCGAATTGCGTGGGAGATTTGAACAAACACAGAAAATATATGATTGGGTGAAAAGTTAACCAATCGGTGATAACAAAAGCATGTTTGTGAAATTTACGGCGGAAAAATTCAGTGCAGTGACTGTGATTAGTAAATTGTCCTGTGGTAAACAGTATTTATAATTTAACCAATCGCAGTTGAGAAAAATGTAGGCGTGGCAAATGTAGTAGTAGTCACTACACTTTTTCTTGCACAATTAACTGCTTGCAAAACATTAACGTGATTATTGTTGAGACGGAACAAAACTTGATTATTTCCCCTTGACTTCACATTTTAGGTGGAAACTGTGTCGGCGAGGTGAAAAGAAGAATTTTCCACTTTGAATGCTGTTATGGGCCCACTTTTTATCTATCGAAGTATGAAGAAATCATTTAATGGAAGCTGATTATTGAAATAAATTAAGATAAATACTTATTATGGTTTATATATACATTGTGAGCTCATAGAAGTAAAAAAGTTCAACTTAATAATAATTCTTTAATTTTAAACTGTAATAATCAACCCCCCCCCAAAAAAAAAACAATTTTAATTTTATCCAGATTTCAAGCGATTGGATAGTTTGAAAATATTATTTTGTTTTAAGTGTCTAGGAAATAAAAAATTTCCAACTTTCTACTAAATTTCATCATCTAGGCAATTAAAACCATTTTAATGATCAAATATTGAAATTTGGCATATTCATCACGTTATGTACTGTGTGGTTGAATTCAGTATCTTTTCTTTTAAAACCCAGTCAACATTTTGTCTTCTATGACGCGTGTCTCGTTTTTCACAAATAGCATGTTTGTTTAAGATTTGCTTTGTCATTTTACTTTTATAAAAATGCGCTTTAACGCTTTCGAGTAGTGTGATGATCATCGTCACACACATACATACATACTTACACAAATTCAAATTCTACAACCACAAGCATTCATTGGATAATAAATCAACACTACTGTGTAATGGACAATTTATAAATCGTAGCTATGCGACAATATAATAATCGCTATATTTTCATGTAGTCGATCTCCGTGCACTTTTGGGAGAATGGGATCTCAGAAGCTTCCGTGAGTTTCCCCAAAGCTCGCTCGCTGATTGGTCAATGCCAACCAATCAGATTGTCTGCACGTGAAGAATGATTCTTCCCGCGCAGCGCTTCGGAGCCGATGATCACCTATATAAGCAACAGACATTCTTAGATAATTAGTGAGATTTCAGCTGCCAAACGAATTCACGACAGTTGAAACCATGCGCTAATCTTCTCTCTCGCACCACCATTCACATGCTGAATATTCCTTACACTCACATAATCTTTTTCCTTACACAGCAAAACTGTTGAAAACATTTATTACCAGAACCTTCTTTCTTTCAGTGAACTTTGGAGCACAGATAATAGTTAAAGAGAGACAACTCTTGTTTTACTCAATGCATGCCTTTCTTTCACTTTCTTACTTGTTAGATAACCTCCCAACAGAGAACCCATTTGACGTTCTGAAAAAAGCTGTTATATACAGGACCGGAAAGTCAAAGGAACGACGAATCAACGACCTGTCCCACACGTTTCAACTCGACCAGAACCAACCAACCCAACTTCGGAAGATGAAAAACCTTCTGGGTAACAACACCATGTCAGAGGCCTTGCTACAGAAACTCTTGCTGGATAAGCTGCCGACCCACACCGCGCAGATTTTGGCAACACTTCCTGAGGACTTGGACCTACTACCAGTGGCTGCAACAGCCGATAGAATAGTGGAGACAAGGACTCTAACAGCACTCATATTCCATCGGCGGACAGCACACTCCGTGACGATATACTAAAGAAAATGCAGCAGTAGATTGACAAATTGTCCACACGGTCAGACGTTAAAGAACATTACCAGTACTCACGCAAGTACGGGAAGTCAGAACTTCATCCTGGAGAAATGCCAAACTTGTAGCGGACCGTGGCGGTGATGAGTATGTAGAAGAATACACGTGAGTTAAAATGTCCTGCTCCTGACTGTCTATGAATGCTTATTTAGTAGTGAGTAAATATCTCTTTTTAAGTATTGTAAGTAATTGATAGAAATTGTTCCTGAGAGAGCGTGATTGTTGTTTCCTGAGAGAGCGTGATTGTTGTTCGCTGGGTTTGCGCGGTAAAAGTGTAGTCGGTCAAGTTTTTGACTTGCATGGATTAGTTTGGCATCTTTCCGGGGGTGAAAGTCTGACTGCTTGAGTCGATTCAGATTCTTCTATTTATAGAGTTTTGGTCAAGAAAATAGGCTCCGGAGCGCTGGTCGCGAAAAGACATTTTCCTGTGAACTTGTTACAGTTCTAAGGGTCTGAGCCAATGAGAAGTCTAGAGTGTTGATTGGTTGATAGGTGATATTGGTGTAAAGTGGATTATACTGGAAGAGTGAAAAGGTATGTATGGACTATTCCATGAAATCCACGGCAGTTGAAACCATGCGCCAATCTTCTCACTCACACCACCACTCACATGCTGAATATTCCTTACACTCACATAATCTTTTTCCTTACACAGCAAAACTGTTGAAAACATTTATTACCAGAAACTATCACAACCTTCTTTCTTTCAGTGAACTTTGGAACACAGATAATAGTTAAAGAGTTTATAGTTTTACTCAATTCATGCCTTTCTTTCACATCCTTGTTTTTACATCTTGTTAAATACAAATTTTATGTGTAATGATGTCTTCACGTCAGTTTGGTTTCCTAATCTAAGTTAAATTAATGTGGTGAAGTCTGTCACAGTAGTACAAATGACCTGGAAAAATACTTCTACAAAACTTATGAATAATAAAAAAAAAATAGATTCAATTTTAAGTTCATTTATTAATGGATCTTATTCTTCTTCTATGCCTCTTGATTTCTTGGGGAACAATGGGCCGCAACAACATCTCTCCAACGGACGCGGTTCCGGGCGATCCTTTTCAGCTCGGGCCATGTTGAGTCGACTGCCTTCACTTCTGCGTCAAGTCTGTTTTGGTCGATCCCAATTTACTCTATATTGTTTTATTTTTTTTTTTACCCAAATCTCCTTATCTCGTTGCTAATTCTAAAGGAAGACTTCAAAAAATTACGTAGGGTGCAAGGGAGGTAAATCCGTATTTGATATACGAAATTAGATTGAACTTAGTCGAATGCGTGAATGTTGAACAATGGCAGAATTATTTCCATTTTATATGAAGGAACAGATGCACGCTTGAGGAAAAATACAAAAGTCAACACATGTTTGCAAAAGTTGAAGAACTAAAATGTATCTATTTCTTTCTTGAAAATAACCTAATCACTTTTTAATTTGTTATGGACCCAGGCGCTCATTAAATTAAAACATATATTGTAGTGATAGAGATAATCAGTTACCCCGAAAAAAAGTTCGTGTTCTGTGTGCGATCTGCCGAAGAAAAATTACCAAAAAGTAGTTAGCAAAAATCTACTTCAATGACTAGAATCTATGCTAATATTCTCCCCTCGCCTGAATGGCGTGACTAATCAGAAAGATCTCTCGATTAACCAAAGTCGTTGTTTTTCGCTTATAAAGGCAGAAGATTTTTTGAGCTGGTGAGCTGAACACGCGTTTTTGCTCGTGAGAAGTGAAGGTTGGACGTGTGACCCTATTTTGTTGTTTCTACTTTGCTTGTTGGACTGTTACGACGGGCTATGGTTTGAACTGCGTTTTGGCTACAAGTATTGCGGTAGAGAAACAGAAGAAATCTATTGCAGTTGCTACTATAAGTTGACAGTCTTTTCTTTACTACAGCAAGTTATTACGGCATTTACTTTGTCTCTAGCAAGATGGCGGAAAGACCGTTCGACATAAAACTGATCCCCGAATTCAGTGGTGATACGAGTGTACAGTGTGTGTTGAATGGAACAAAAATGTGGAACTGGTTTGCGAATTATGCGAGATCACGAAGATTGAACGGATTCTTCCACTGCGCTTGAAAGGCGGCGCTCTTACTGTGTATGGGCAGTTGAGCAAAGAACAGCAAAGTGACATTGAGCAAATAAAGCGCGCTCTACTAACCACGTTTGGAACTGACCAGTTCGTAGCCTATGACCAATTTCAGGCGCAGTGTCTGTGACCTGGCGAGACAGTAGATGTATATTTGGCGGAATTAAAGAAGCTCGCCGTACCGATCGCACCGCTTCCTGAAGAATGGATGACCTGTGACTTCGTGTCTGGATTGCCTAGTCATGTTAAGCAGATACTCCGCGCATCATCCAGAATGGAAGACATGACGCTCAATCAATTGTTGACCAGAGCCCGTGCTATCATGATCGACGAAAAAGAGGTTGATGAACCAGTGGCCGCAGTCGTTCAACCAATTGAAGCCAAAGAGGATCCGACCTCAGCTATCCTTCGCCATTGCGATGTCACCTGCTATCGGTGCTCTGAACCGAATCATTTTGCCAATGTGACGGTTACACACCTGGCCCAGTGTCGGATCCTTTGGTTACGGCGCCAACGGTGACGTCGCTCCTCCTGGTCGCTCCTCCTGGGTCCAAGCGTGCCGCTCCAACCCTTTGGTCAGATGATCACCAGCCTCGCCTTTCCCGACTCGCTTCCAATACCTGGTCACTAAAGCAACTATACCGATCTCCGGTCTGTCTACCCACGCTGTGTTTAGATCTTAGACAGACGGGACCAGCAGGGATCGGGGCCGATACAAGTTGAGTCCGACGGGGGTGGCAAAACACAAATAAAATAAAAAACTCACGACACCAAACAAAATTGCTGATAAAAAGGGTAACAACCTTTTATATCTTAAAGTCCGTTACATAAAAACAAAAGTGTTCTCATTTCCCGACCCGCTCTGTGGACTATGGCACCAAGCTTCTATCACACAATAGAAAAATGTCGAATTACCTACTTTCTAGAATCATGTATGTATGTCGGAGTGTGGTTCAGTTCGACATTGGGCTAATTTCTATCGGTCATTCGCAGTTGATTCTTCTCTCCGACTTGAGTTGTATTTCTTCTTCTTCGTCTGCTTGGGCTGGTAGTTTTCCTGTTTCAACTTGGTGGAAGATTTCTTGTTTCAACTTAGCCGCAACTCTCTGTCGTCTGAGGTGGTCTCTTCTCACTGCCATCCGGAGCTGAACTTTAACTCTCATCGACTTTCGGCTTGTCTGCAGCTCAATTCTTCTTCTCAGGCTTTCAGGCAATCTTCTTCTTCATCTACTTGGGCTGGAAGTTCTTCTTGTCTGAGGGTTCTTTTCTCGCTGCCGTCCGGGATGAACTCTTCTGTCTTCGACTTGGGCTGGAAGGATTTCTTGTCTGAGGATTCTCTTGCCCGCAAAGGTCGGTCAGATGCTTTGACGATATCTGGCTTCCATCAAGCGGCCCGTTTTGATATCATGTCTTTTTTCCCTTTCTTTCTTCTTATTATTTATAATTCTATTCTTCCAATTGTCTTTCGAAAATCGGCCAAGACGCTGACCTAAATCTCTTTCTGACTCCTATCTCCACCCTCAATTGGGTCATGCATCATACAACTCTTTTTTCTCTTCTTCTTTCTTTTCTTTTTTCTTTTCTTTTCCTTCTTCTTCCCTTAAGATCGTCTAGTACAATCTTAGTGAGTTATTTTCAACTCAGTTATTTTCCGTTTTAAAAAAAATCAACAACCTGTTTAGTAACCGAGTAAGAAAAAATTAAATCATATTTCTATGAATATTTCTAATAATGCAAGGTGCCACAATCCTCCCCTAACCGATTTGTCATTTACCCGTAAATGACACCTAAACCCAATTACATCATTTAACATGCACCATGCATTTGTCTCATGCAATTCTATTCTACTTTCTAACATGCAAGGGTAATGTTCTTTCCATTTTCTTTTGTTCTACATGCAATGAAATGTTCTTTTCATTTTCTTTTGTTCTACATGCAATGAAATGTTCTTTTCATTTTCTTTTGTTCTACAGGCAATGTAATGTTCTTTTTTCTTTTTCATTTTCATTTTTCTGTTCTACATGCAATGAAATGTTCTTTTCATTTTCTTCTGTTCTACATGCAATGTAATGTTCTTTTCATTTTCTTCTGTTCTACATGCAATGAAATGTTCTTTTCATTTTCTTTTGTTTTACATGCAAGGTAATGTGTGCGTGTGTTTGTAGGTGCAGATGTGTTCACTAGGGTTTGTCCTTCTTGGTCAATGTTTTCCTCTCTGCCGTGGGAGGTTTTCCCGCCGCACGTGGTGGTCTCACGCCAGCCTTCTCCATTGGTCTTTCAGCAATTTCTTCGCCAGTCCTGTCTGAGTAAGGAACACTGCTCGGCATCTCCCTCTCGAGTTGTTGCATGCTCACTAGACTGTCGTTCGCTAATCTTCTCTTACTCTTAATCTTCCATATTATTACACCCCCGATGGCTATAACTAGGAATGTACCCATCACTATTGACCAACTTATCGCGATCTGCTCATCGTCTTCCCAAGCTACACCTTCGTCTCCCAACGCACTTAACTTATCCCCTTAAGTGATCCATATCGATCTTTTCTATTGGCTTCATTAATACTGGCATCTTATTTAAGGTGACATTAGAGAATCTCTTCACTATCGGCTCCCATAATTCTGTACAATTGACTAAGCCTCTACCAATCATCTCTATGAGTGAATCTTTTCTTCATACCTTTCTTCCATCTGGTAATAGGGGGGCAAGGAGATGGACACCCCCAACCGCCGAACATCCCATGGGTAGCGTCACCAGGGATAACGGTGGCCTTATTCTTAATGTCCTTGTGGACTCTCCCCACATACCCTAGACAGGCTGATATGTTTCTGGGTGGCTACTGCCCACACCCCGTCTGAAACACTGATAGCTTGTGGTAATGCCGAGTTTGTTAATACCTCTACTTGGCAGATTCTTTTGATTCCTTCTCCCCTCCCTTCAAACAATTCTAGTATGCACAGTTTGCGGTTACCAGTTTTATAGATAGGGCTCAACGAGGTACAAGTCCCCAGGGTATCATCTCTACACCTTCTAGCCTCTTCAGCTGATAGCAACATGAATTTCGTCCTCCCCGAATTTAATGCTATGTAGTCTGCTTCCACCTTGTACCTTGCTATCATTCCTGAAAGATAACAAATTCTCTTGTTGTTATTCTTCACAATCACTTAGTCTCGCCTCGACTCATCACTCAATCATTTCATAACTTTTCTCTTAGTTCGGCTCTTCCCTCCTCTAACTAACCCCTAGCAGACAGAATGGTCTGGTCAGGTGTGCGTGGCGCCCACTCTAAAGGTCGTACTTCATGACACCACTGGTGGCCAATCAATAATGCCAATGATCTTCCGTTCCTCGTGAGGTGCAGCCCGCATCTCCATCCCCTCCACTCACATCTACCATAGTCAGCCAATAGGATCTTGGATGAGCCAGTGTCGTTATCTGTTGACACTAAATGCTTCTATTCTGCACAGCCCTTTTGTTCTACTGAGATTTGGGGTTCTTCTCCCTCCCTGATCTCATCTTCTGAGGTGATTCCTGTTCAACCTCTAACCCTTCTTTCTGTGTTTAACTCCCGTCCAGGAGGTTTTTTGTCCTCTTCTTCATCCCCTGATTCTTCTTCCTGTTTAGAGTCTTCACCTTGAATGTCTTCGATACCTCTCGACTCTATGTGTAAACTTCTCCTGTTCTTTATCCTTTCCTTGCTGGGAAAGGGTATTTGATCCTCCTCCTCCCACTCGCTGGGTCCTTCGTCCTGTTCAGGGTGTCTCTTTTTAGAGCCTTCGACTGCCTGATTGGACCTCTTCGTCTTTTTCTTCCTTTTCTTCGGACATGGGGGTGTGATGGCGATCCCACGGGGTCTTCTCTGCACTGACTCAGTCGACGACTGAACATCGCTAATCCCCGCTGAGGGTTCCAACTCTGTCACTCGGACTGCTTCGTTTATCTGGTCAAGTCGACCTATCTCATCATCTTCTTCGGAGTCTTCCTCCGTCTCCATTCCTTCCGGTTCAACCAGAGTTACCTTCCTTTTCCTTGTCTTCTTAGGGCCTCGGCTCGCTCATTTCCAGGTTAGCTATTTCAGCCTTCTTCAGATCATTGGCATGAACCTCCTCGCTCGTCCTGCCACTTGATCCCATATTACATATGATACTGGGCCCGTCTGCTCTACTATCCGGTAGTACGGTTCCCATCTCTGGTCCAGTTTTCCTTCCTCTGGTGGATTTTATAGTAGACAGGGTCTCCAACCTTCAATTCTACCACCTTTCTTTCAGCATTCACCCTCTCATTTTTTCTTCTGGGCCTCTTTATTCTTCTTCTGGCCTGTACGAATATCTTATGTTGCTGTTCCAGCAATAGTTGATGATGATCTTCTCCCATATACCTTCTTCGGGGGCTTCAGTAGGTTATCTACAGGCAGGACCACGTCTCTGCCAAACAACAAAAAATAAGGAGAAAATCTGGAGGTTTTCGTTTATCGTAAACCTCACGGCCGCCAGAGCCTGCGTCAAATACAAGTCCCAATTTCCAATGTTTTCTCTGACCAACTTGGCCAATACATCTCCCAAGGTTCTATGAAACCTTTCCACTTTAGCATTTCCCTGGGGGTGATATGGGGATGTTTTTATGTGCTCTACATTCAAACCTGTCAAAACTTCTCTCATGATGCTGTTCACATTCTCCGTGCCATTATCTGTTACCAATTGCACAGGGGCACCATACCTAGGGAAGATTTCGCTTATTATCAACCCGGCCACAGTTCTGGCCTTCTTGTCTGGTACTGCAAATGCTTCAGGCCAATTTGTTAGCCAATCGACAAAACTCACTATATAGTTGTTTCCTTGTGCAGTTTCCCCCATATGGTCCTGATACATCCATACTCACTTTCTCGAAGGGAAGTTTGGTACGTCTGTTTCCTCCAAGGGTGCCATTTCCTGCCTTCTGCTCTGCGACTGGCACACTACACAACTTCGAACATAGTTAGTGACTTCTCCGTACAGTTTGGGCCAATAGTACTTTTCTTCCTATGAGATCACATGTCCTATCAATTCCCATGTGACCCAACCTTTCGTGGCACTGTTCCAATATCTCTGGTCTTAAACTTTTGGGCACATACAACTTGGGTTTGACTTCTTCATCCCTTCCTGAGAGATAATACAGCCTTTCCTCTATTATGGCATACTTGGTGGTCTCCTGACTTCACCTTCTCTCTCAGAGCAGCTATTTCACTGTCTGATTGCTCCTTCTCAATTCCTTCTGTCCAGTAAGGATCGGTTATTATCTGGGCGTCCCTTCTTCGTCCGATTCTAATATAGGGCGATCTTTTAGCTTATTAGAGTTAATTACTCCTATTCTATAGGCTTTATCATCTACTCCCTGTTCTACCCTTACAGATCTTTCTTCCAGTTGTTTCGGTATTCTTGAGAGTAAATCTGCGCACGTGTTTTCCTTTCCTGCCAAATACTCTATCTTACAGTGGTAGCCACTTAACTTAAGTGCCCACTGTTGAATTTTCTTATTATTTGTCCTCCGCCTGCAATAGGTACTGCAGAGGCTTGTGGTCTGTCTTTATAGTGAAGACCGCACCATTTAAATAGTAGTCCAGTTTTTGGAGAGCATACATGATAGCATATGCTTCCCTCTCTCTATTACTGGCCACCTCTGTTGTGTCTCTGAGAGCTTATGGGAGAGGAAGTATATCGGTACTTCCTCTGGTATGCCTGGCACTGGTCCTTCCTTATCAGGACACGGCTGGGTAAGTACTGCCCCTACACACTGCTCACTGGCATCCGTGTATAATATCATGGGCTTGCTGAGGTCTGGATACGTCAGCAGTGGAACGGTCGTCAACTGTTCCTTTAGCGAATCAAATGCTCGTTGACAGTCCTCTGTCCACTTGAACCTAGCGTATTTCTTCGTCAGGGCCACTAGCGGTATGGTATTCTTGAAAATGCCGGGACGAAGCGCCGGTAGTAGCCTATAGCTCCTATAAAACCTCTTACCCGCCTCACTGTCTTAGGCTCTGGCATTTCCCTTATGACCTTTTACCTTATCCATGTCGGTTTAATACCGTCTCCGTTTATGACGAAGCCTAAATACCTAGTTTCTTCCCTCAGAAACTGACACTTTGACAATTTCAATTTTAATCCGTGTTTCCTCAACCTTCCCAACACCTGTCCTAAATGAAAAAAGTGTTGTTCCACTGTCTCCGAAAATATCAAGATATCGTCCAAATACGCCATGGCAAAGCTCGTATCCTCCTAACACTATTGACATTAGCTGTTGAAGACTCCCGGGGCATTAGCTAAACCGAATGGCATCACCTGAACTGAAACAGTCCCAGGTGACACGCGAATGCGGCCTTCTCCTTGTCAGTCTCATCCAGGGCTACCTGCCAATACCCGGACCTCAAGTCCAACGTAGAGAAGTACTTTGCCTTCCCTAATAATGCCAAAATGTCGTCTATCAATGGCAATGGCACCGCCAACGGCCTCGATATAGAATTCAGCTTTTAAAATCTACACAGAAACGGTGGCCGCCATCTTTCTTACCTACTATTACTATTGGGAAGCTCCAAGGAGAGATCGATCTTTCGATCATCCCAGCTTCCAACATTTCCTCTACTGCCTCTTCTACAAGGGGTCTTTTATGTATAGGTGTTCGGTAGGGTTTTAATTTCACGGGGGGTGGTCTCGGTGTCGATTTTCATTTCGACTGTGTGGGTCTGACCTAGTTCCTTATCTGACTGGGCTACCACATCTCTATTGTTCCTTAACAGACCCCCCACTCTGGTTCCAAACCGATCCGGCGCCAATATATCCTCATCCAAGATTCCTTTTGTTTGCTCTACTAGCTTCCTTCGTTCCTCCTCGAATCTCACCCGATTCAGAGTTCGTGGGGAAGTGCTCTCCCTATCTTCTCCCTCTCCTAACCTTTATAGTCTTTTGGGCCTGGTTCACCATCATTATGAGGCACCAACTCGGCTGCTCCACTACCGTTTCGCACAGGGTTATCTCGCCATCTTCTAGGCCCTTTCCTTCTACAGGGACCAACTGCAGAGGTCCTCTCCGTACCTTTTTTTTCTGACATTAGCCTACCCTTTCCTGACACTGCGGTCCCTAGGAGGTAACTTTTACATCTTCCTCCACCACTATGGTTATCTCTTCCTCTGGTGGGCATCCCAATGGCGTTCTCTCGCCGTTCACCACCAACACAGTAGGATTAAACTCGATCTGGGCCTTCTGGCTCCTGGAGCCAATCTTCTCCCAAGATTGCCTCTGTACACACAGGTCGGGGTTACGTAAAAAAGTTTTGGGTGCTTTTCACCCTCCCAATCCTCACTGGGGCCTCACCATCCCTTTTTTTTATCTCCAGGGGGGCCCCATCTGCTTGCGTGATCTCTATGTCCGCTTCCCGTAACCTTCCCTTCCGTTTCACCCGCCTGTATGTCTCCTCTCTCATCAATGACACAGATGCTCCTGTGTCCACCAAAGCCCCTCATCTCTCTACCACCTATCTCTGCTCTACAGGATAGTTCTCTCTCTTGCGTTAGCGAAGAGAACACCTGAGCTTTCTTCTTCCTGGGTCCCCACCTTTGGGTTAACCCAGCCATAGGCGCCAGTAGTAATAAATCACCTTCATTTTTTTTTATGAGGTGGAGTTCTGCGCCCCCCTGCACCTGGGCGACCCCGGCCGGACCTCTCCTGGTCTCCCATGGCCGTTTCTAAGAATACAGTTTCTTTTCAGGTGTCCTGGCCTCCTGCAAAACCAGCACCTTCTTGCTGGACAGCTTGCCTGCAAAGTGGCCCGCCCGACCACATGTCCAACATTTTGCTCTTTCCTTTTTTTAACTGGGTTGGCCTTGTGTGTCTATCCTCGGGGAACCCGTCCTCTATTCAAGCGGTTCGCCCACCCACTGGTCCAAGTTTTTATTTCTCTCCTTTTTAACTGGGCCACCCCTCCTCTTAATTCTGGGGTGGCCCGCGCTGGCTTTTCTTGGGCTCGGCCTTCCTTGTTAATATCGGTGGGGCACCCTTCCTCAGCCCGCACCACTTAGCCAGGTGTCCTTTCTTACCACACCTGGTGCACCTGTCACGATCGAAGTCTGGGGGCAACCCCACTTCGTCGGACATTCTGCCGCCCTGTGGTCCTCGTACCCACAGGTCCAGCAGACCAGCCCGTATCGACCCGGCGTGGGCTTATAAAAGCCATGCCTGGTCGACCATGCCCTTCTATTGGGGTCCTCCCATAATTCTGCCCGATCCACCTCTTCCTTAACCCTCTGATTCCACACGGGGTTCTTCCGCCTACCCCTTCTTCCAGCCTCCTGACTTGGTATCTGCTTCTTCCCCACCTCTTCACTTTATCCCACACCCCCTGGCTCTCCCTGGCCAGCTCTATCGCTGCCGACAGTCTGAGCGGTCCTTCTTTCCATACGTCGTGACGAACACGCTCGTCGCTCAGCGCCTCTACACACACAGGTCCGCCAGTTGAGCCTGCATAACCGCGTTATCCCTGACCACTTGGGAATGCCAATGACGATAGCTTCCCCTGCTCGGGCCCTAATTCTCCCGGGGTTTCATCCCGCAGCTGTGTCAGATTAAAAAAGGGCCCTCATGGCCTCTATGGCCGTACCTTCGTCGGCGAATTCTTTGGTCAGCAGTTTTTTTTATTTCTTTCCCAAGCCAAGCGGGGTTGGTTCTCCACGAGCCCCCCTTACGAACTCAGACGCTTTTCCCTTTGTGGCATCGTATGCCAGGTACAGGGTTTCTTGGTCCGAGAGCTCGTAGATGGTTCGGCTCTTCTCGAGGATTGCCAGCCAGTTCCTAAACTCCTTCCCGCTGCCATCAAATACTGGGACCCTCGGTCCCGCAACAACTTCTTAGATCCACTGACAACCCCCGCCCTACTTCTTCTTCACCCCCACTGCTCTATCCGAATCATAATCTGACATGTCTACAGAGAAAGACAGTCTATACAGCAACAATCGAGGTTGGGAAACAAAATAAGGTGTCCTACCTTACAGACGATTCTGTTCTTTCTTTTCCTTTGGTCCCAGGTCGTTCTGAGTTCTGTCTGAATTTTCAGCAACGGCGGTCGATCGTGGTCTTCTCAGGGTTGAAATCCTCGGTCACCACGGCACCATATGTGACGTGGCTGTCTCAGGGTTGATCCGTTGGTCACGGCACCACTTGTGACGGTTACACACCTGGCCCAGTGTCGGATCCTTTGGTTACGGCGCCAACGGTGACGTCGCTCCTCCTGGTCGCTCCTCCTGGGTCCAAGCGTGCCGCTCCAACCCTTTGGACAGATGATCACCAGCCTCGCCTTTCCCGACTCGCTTCCAATACCTGGTCACTAAAGCAACTATACCGATCTCCGGTCTGTCT
The DNA here is from genome assembly GCA_903632075.3 of Acanthosepion pharaonis. Classification (NCBI taxonomy): domain Eukaryota; kingdom Metazoa; phylum Mollusca; class Cephalopoda; order Sepiida; family Sepiidae; genus Acanthosepion; species Acanthosepion pharaonis. The sequence continues at coordinate 4,278,554 of CAHIKZ030004539.1, forward strand.
ACCCACGCTGTGTTTAGATCTTAGACAGACGGGACCAGCAGGGATCAAGGGCCGATACAAGTTGAGTCCGACGGGGTGGCAAAACACAAATAAAATAAAAACTCACGACACCAAACAAAATTGCTGATAAAAAGGGTAACAACCTTTTATATCTTAAAGTCCGTTACATAAAAACAAAAGTGTTCTCATTTCCCGACCCGCTCTGTGGACTATGGCACCAAGCTTCTATCACACAATAGAAAAATGTCGAATTACCTACTTTCTAGAATCATGTATGTATGTCGGGTGTGGTTCAGTTCGACACTGGGGCTAATTTCTATCGATCATTCGCAGTTGATTCTTCTCTCCGACTTGAGTTGTATTTCTTCTTCTTCGTCTGCTTGGGCTGGTAGTTTTCCTGTTTCAACTTGGTGGAAGATTTCTTGTTTCAACTTAGCCGCAACTCTCTGTCGTCTGAGGTGGTCTCTTCTCACTGCCGTCCGGAGCTGAACTTTAACTTCTCATCGACTTTCGGCTTGTCTGCAGCTCCAATTCTTCTCAGGCTTTCAGGCAATCTTCTTCTTCATCTACTTGGGCTGGAAGTTCTTCTTGTCTGAGGGTTCTTTTCTCGCTGCCGTCCGGGGATGAACTCTTCTGTCTTCGACTTGGGCTGGAAGGATTTCTTGTCTGAGGATTCTCTTGCCCGCAAAGGTCGGTCAGATGCTTTGACGATATCTGGCTTCCATCAAGCGGCCCGTTTTGATATCATGTCTTTTTTCCCTTTCTTTCTTCTTATTATTTATAATTCTATTCTTCCAATTGTCTTTCGAAAATCGGCCAAGACGCTGACCTAAATCTCTTTCTGACTCCTATCTCCACCCTCAATTGGGTCATGCATCATACAACTCTTTTTTTCTCTCTTCTTTTTTTTTTCTTTTCTTTTCTTTCCTTCTTCTTCCCTTAAGATCGTCTAGTACAATCTTAGTGAGTTATTTTCAACTCAGTTATTTTCCGTTTTAAAAAAAAAATCAACAACCTGTTTAGTAACCGAGTAAGAAAAAATTAAATCATATTTCTATGAATATTTCTAATAATGCAAGGTGCCACACCAAAGACTGCCGCTATCAACGCGAAGAAATGCGCAGCGGGTCGGCTTGAAAGGCACATCTCGATGTACGATGTTTCCAATGTCATAAAGTAGGTCACATTGCCTCTAAGTGTCCGGGAAAATGGAATGGGGGACGTGACGCCAGTGCCGGTCTCTTCCCCGCACCGAGCATGAAAGAGGCGCTCCCTATGATTAAGGTGCGCATCAATGGAATAACACGTACCGCTTTAGTAGATTCGGGATGCTCTCGGTCAGTTACGAATGTTCGATTTGTCGACAGTGGAGCAGACAAAACATGGACGTACTAACGGCCGATGGAAAGGTTCTCAGAAGCCGGGGAGTTGGAAACATCAAACTTAGTATCAACAACGGTGACCCCGTCACAGTCAGTGTGTTGGTCGTGGACAGCGCGTTATTAGGTTTTGATCTACTCCTTGGGATGGACATTATTGCGGAGCTGGGCGGCGTACGCATCACAGTTTTACGTGTCTTGGAATTCCATCAACCAGCACAGAGCGCGAGTTACTTATTCCAGTGACATGCCCTACCCGGTACCGAGTTGTACACCGGCTATGTGGAGCCTTCACCCACACGCGATCGCCCAGGTCATGTTTTTTAAAAACATGAACCTGGATACGTAGTTCATTTTTTATTTTATTTTTTATAAAATGTATCCAGGTTCATGTTTTTAAAAAAGAAAATGTAAATAAACTTTCAATTTAATTTCCAAATCTTGAGAATGAGAGAAAATATTGCCAGCCACAGATGTAAATGAAATGAATGACCATTAGGAAAACATGACACTAAAAAAAAAAAAAAAATTTTTTCAGACAAATGTAAGTGTGAAATTTATAGAACTAAAAATATATCCCGTTTTATATTTTTTATGAATTCTGTTTGTGGAATCTTCCACGTTTGCCAGTTACCCCCGCGGGGAAATGCACTCTTCCCCTGTGGTGATTATCATCACATACATACAAATCACGCGATAAGCATTCATTGGTTAATCTCCTCAAACCAAGCTCGCTGATTGGTCAATTTCGACCAATCAGATCGCCTGCACGCGATGAATGATATTTCCCGCGTTTTCGCTTCGGTGCCTTATATAAACAAAACATGAATAAGCTCCCTCATGTTTTTCACAAGAGCTCCCGTCTTAACCACACGGTCAGACGTTAAAGAACATTACCAGTACTCACGCAAGTACGGGAAGTCAGAACTTCATCCTGGAGAAATGCCAAACTTGTAGCGGACCGTGGCGGTCATGAGTATGTAGAAGAATACACGTGAGTTAAAATTTCCTGCTAGCCGGTCCAACTACATGAGAATATTGGACTTTAATTAAGTCCAAAGAAAGCAAAGAAGACCTATAAATATATGTAAACAAATATATGTATTAATAACAAGTTAAAGGTTACAAGCACATGGACAGTTACATGGACAGAGTGCGTATGGTGAATATTATGTGTGTGTGTTGTGGTGAGTGTTCGTACGTACGTGTATTGCTCTTAGCGTGTTCCCAGAATTTGGAAATGCTGTATCTGTGAGAGCTCACATCTGCGAGGTAGTATAAGGCCCAAGGCCTGAGGAAAAAAGAGATCGAGGCGAAGGGTCAGCCTATAGTGGACGTCTACGTACACCACGCCCACGAATTACTCAACAATTGTTCTTAGCGTGTTCCCAGAATTTGGGAAAACGCTGAATCTGTGAGAGCTCTGTGAAAAGGCCTGAGGAAAAAAGAGATCGAGGCGAAGTGTCAGCCAGTATTTATAGCCAGGGGAGAGAAACCCCTGTTGAAGGATTAAGGAACTGAAGAGGAGCTAACTCCGACAATACCTCCCCTCAGATTGAAAGTTGTAAGAAACGAGAACATTTAATATGTAAGAAAAAGGTTCATGAAAGTTTTGAATATTGTCCTTGTGAGCTGAAAAGAAAATGTGTCAGAAGTGTGGTTGATATGCGTGATTCAACGAAATGTGCTTGTCTTGTCGCCAGGGTGCTCGGTGCTGTGTATTTCTCTTGTCGATCAGAGTCGGGGCACGTCCTGGAAAAAAACGTCAGTAGTGGTCTGCGTTTTCTATCAAAATTTGTCTTTTTTTCCAATGCTCCTCGTTGAATTGGCTTTGTCGTCCCGTCAACCTGTTTGCTGACCTGGTCGTAGTTTTGTTTGAAAAACGAGGTTGTTTGTTTGTTATGCGTGGATAAAATTGGCGCGCAAGATTTAATAGAAGCAGCGTTGTGGCGAATTTGAGCTGATATAGAATCTCTACCGAGTGTCGAATGCATGTTTAAGAAAATTTGCTACGATTGTCGATTGAATATCGCACTTGCAAATTCTTACTTGCGTTGTTGCAAAGATAAAAGACAGTGAGTCGCCTTTTGTGGTTGAAGATAAAGGACAGTGAGTCGCCTTTAGTTTGAGATGTGATTCACACTTTATCTATTTCAGTCCAGAAGAAGAGAGTTGAATTAGTTGAAAATGGCGTTGCGTTTTCAGTTTGGTAAGCCGGGTGAAATTAGGTCAAACATCGCCGAGAGAAAGAAAGGGTCAAGCAAATATAGACCAGTGGGGAAAGAGTTCTAAGGCTCGTCTCATAGTAGTAATTGTGATTCTTGTAGTGGCGATTAAGGCTTTCGGGATTTCCACGTGTTGAAAATTCTTTTTGCTGCGCAGGAGAAAATTGTTTTGTAGACCTGTTGTAGTGAATTAAAATTGTGATTTTGTACTTTCATCAGTTTAATCACAAATTTTTGTTGCTGTATAAAAGTTCTTTCATTAAGTGTACTGTACGGCGTGCGTATTAAGATACGAAAAGAAGTTTCCAATATTATGTTTTGACTGGCTCACATTTGGAAGTTCTGTATAAGAACTTGTTTGTACATATATATCGTCTTGCGTGTGTTAGCAGGAGTTGAAAGATATAATCAAGTCGGGGTCACCATTATGTGGCGGATCGTGGCAGTGATGAGTATATAGAAGAATACACGTGAGTTAAAATTTCCTGCTAGCCGGTCCAACCACATGAGAATATTGGACTTTAATTAAGTCCAAAGAAAACAAAGAAGACCTATAAATATATGTAAACAAATATATGTATTAATAACAAGTTAAAGGTTACAAGCACATAGACAGAGTGCGTATGGTGAATATTATGTGTGTGCGTGTTGTGGTGAGTGTTCGTACGTACGTGTATTGCTCTTAGCGTGTTCCCAGAATTTGGAAATGCTGTATCTGTGAGAGCTCCCATCTGCGAGGTGGTATAAGGCCCAAGGCCTGAGGAAAAAGAGATCGAGTCGAAGGGTCAGCCTGTAGTGGACGTCTACGTACACCACGCCCACGAATTACTCAACAGTAATTGGACGGAAAATAAACAATACCTTTTGTACAGACAATTTACGCATCGCACGAGCCACATAAAAATTTTTCATGTTTTTGCTTCACCAAACTAGCTATAGAAAAAAAAAATCAACGATAGGTCGATTTTTGGCCAATGGCATTAAATGACACTTTCTTCAATATCCTTCCCGTGCTCGTCCTTGGAGCCACCTTACATTTATAAAAAGTAGAAATTAAAGAAATAACTTCAGTACATTATAAATTTTCACAACCTAAGCCACGTACGTGTATATTCAATTTTCTACTCACAAACACACACAGATATAAACTGCACTCACACAACACAGTGTACTGTCTGTTTACAAGCCAACTCAATTATCCGAACTATATCATTCTCCTGCACGAATATTTCAACTTTCAAACTCAAACATTCTTAAACTACCAACAAACTTAAACAAAAAGACATTATTACAACATACATTGTTCTTCACACAATACAAGGGAAACCACTTCGTGTGACTTAATCTTTATTGTTATTAACAGAATTATATGTATATGCTTGTTTTAGATACATGTTTACTTGTTGATTTTCAGTGATCTCTTGTCATTCATTCTTGTTTTCTTTACAAATTTAAAGTGGAGTGTTAATATAAAAACGCAACCTTGATCAAAAACTCTTCTGATTCTTTTCTAACCAACACCATTAACTACCCCACAAGCCAGTGGGAAAGAGACCTCTGTTGAAGGATTAAGGAACTGAGGAGGAGCTAACTCCGACAAACTAATCCATGCTAGTCAAAAACTTTAACCAACTACACTTTTCCCGCGTAAGCACTGAGGAATTATATCTTCATGTAGAAGTGATTTCTTTTTATTTTTAATTTAATATTTATGATTGACATCTAAAATAAATTAAATATTTTCCTAGAACAACACAAAAAAATAAAATAAATTCAGCAAGCAGAGATTAAACTCTGTCTGAAACAGTGTGTGTCCCCTTCATACTTAATACCATTGGGAAAGATATGTATTCATCTTTTCCTACAGCTAGATTAAAATAGCTGGTTAGATTGTGCTCGCTAATAAAACTAAATTAATCGCTAATAAATAAAACTATAAATTCGCTCGCTTGAAGGAGGAAGAACATCTTTGAATTCGAAACTGAAAGGTATAGGAAACCAATCGAATAATTTTCTCAAGAACAACCATATGAATACACAGTTTATTAAAAGAAAAAGTAAGAAAAAGAACATAGTAGGGTCATAATTGCCTATATCCAGAAGGGACATGGTAGAAAGAAAAAAATGAAAAACAATTGATTTTCTTTACAAATATATTCAACAATTATCTCCCTTGTTTAGAATAGTTTTATTTAAAATCTTGACTAAGAGTTATTCCTGTGGCTGTTTAACTTTACATTTTAACTTTTTCATTGAGAAAATTTGGTATTGATGATTTAATTAATTTAGTAAATTTCCTGAATAGCTATAATGTGGAGTTTTATATCCAATTATAAAAAATATCATTTAATTTTTCCAAGAAGCCATAATATCCATATTACCCTCAACAAAGAGATGTAAACTATATCCACCTGAATCTTGTCTGAAATTATGAGATGAATGCTATTAGGATTTACCCTTGAACAAATAAACATTGGTTTTCACACAATCAATGAAGTTAATCAACGTGAAAGTCTGGTCAGTAACTACATGAATGACTGCTTTGGAATACTATGTGTTGTAAGCTTGGATGTGTGGGTGGTATAATGGATAATGGTTTAGAATTGGGATTGTAGGAATCCTTCTACTCAGTTTTTTGTTGAATATTAAAATTTGGAGTGTTGAGATTCAATACATTAATAAAATATCGTTACGGGGTCGCTCGTAATTTGGCTGTCTAGAATAATCAAACGCTTTTCATTGAAGGAATAAAATTCAGTAGAAAAGGCGATGTAGTTTCAACAAATAAACATTGATTTAATATAACGATAGGAATACAAAAAGTTGATAATAGATTGGAAAGTAATGTCTTTTGTTTGGGTTGATAAAGTTCTTAAATAAAATATAAACTGTCTTTGTGTACGTGTGTGAGAAACAATAAAATGTTGTGATATGTGTGTTTGTATGAAAAAGTCAACATGTGTGTGCGTGATTCATAATAAAAACGGATATGAGAGATACGAATTGTTTCTTACTGTTGGCGGTGATGCCGTGGTCTGGAGTTTGTCAACGCTGTCGTTTTTTACATGAGGTCATGAAGGTCATCGGCGAAAGGTATGTGTAGCTTGCTGGCAGCTGCGTGTATATTGTTTTGGGAACGGATTTCGTATATTTTTATACACTTTTCCAAACAATATCGGCTCCAGAATTAAATTATTTATTTATTCTTATTGGCCCTAAGAAGTCACATGGTATGTCTTCTACTATGTCCGTACGATATTTGGTTGGTATCTACCTAAAAATGACGATGACTAATACAACAAACATTCTGATTTGTAATCTATGATTTTATTGGTGTGTTTTAAGACGTAAATGTTTTCTTGAGTGTGATTGGTTTATAAATATTGTAGTTGATATTTTAGTGGGCACGACAGGATCTGGAGAGCTAAGTTCCAGTTTCAGTTGGGTTCAATATATTCACTGATGTGCAAATACCTTTGTGAAATCTTCAACTTCTTCCCTCAGCTATGGGTTAATTAGTAGGACTTATATCAGTAAATAATTATTATCTCCAAAAAATACTTCCAAGCTTTAAATAATCTGCAAAAGATTGATAAGCCATAAAAAACAAATCAATCAATCAATTGATTCATCAAACAACATTGTACATTGAAATGAGTTTAGCTTCGAGCCAATCCGATATTGTAATTTATGTTATGTTGATAAAAATTCATAAAATCCTGACTTATGACTCTGGCCGTAAGAAATGAACTTCATGAAAAGCAACTTTCTTATTATTCTGTAAAATAAAAAAAACTGTTCTTATTTAGCTAGAAAATATTTATGGGTTAAGCAAATTCTGAATGTTAAAAATATAAGATGTCATATTAAAAGTCTAATTTTGAATTCTGTGAAGTTTTTTGATTTCTTTTTCAGTTTTGAGATAGAATGAAGGTGAATAATTGTATCTCTTGTTTGCTAAAAAATGCTTTAAGGAAAAAGAATCTGTTATGAAAATTTGATGAATTGACAATTAAAATTTGTATTTCTCATCAATTTGGTCTTTGGATCATATTGGATGAGGTTTTTATGCATTCCCAAGGATTGTTCAGCAAATATAATTCTTTATTGTTAATAAAGAAATACAGTTTGGAAAGTAGTTAAATATATTTCTACTGTGATACTTATAGAGTATTGTCTTCTTCATCACAGGTTTGGAAGAGCCACAAAGTTTAACATATTAGGTTGAAAGGATTGTGTCTTGTTTGTGACATAAAAAATTCAGATTGTAGTGCTCATAATAAATATTTGAAAATTCACTATAAAAGATAATTTGGTTGTGAATATTGTGTCTCAAGATTATCTCAAACAGTACATGACAATACATACTGGAGAGAAACCATATAAGTGAAGTATATTTAACCCAAAGCAATAATCTCAAGTATCATGTAAGATTGCAAACTCAAGAAAAACCATTTGACTGTGAAATTTGTGGGACAATTTTTTTCAGAAAAAGTGGCCTCCAATGGAAAACACACACACTGGATGGAAATCATCTTTCTGTGAAATTTGTGAATCAAGATTTTCCTCAAATTCCAATTTTAAGTGTCATATGCAAATACACCCTAAAGAAAAATCCATTTTCTTGTGATATTTATGACTCAAAGTTTTGTTGAATTCGTATCATAAAGTTCATAATGAGAACACACACTGAGAAGCCATTTATTGTAAGATTTGTAGATCAAGTTTTCCTCACATGAATAAGCATGAATTTCCACTCAGATGTCTTAAAAAGCATAAAAAGACAGCGGGAAAAATCAACATTAATCATGCAAATAAAGATTTTTTTAAATTATTTATTTAAAAAAAAACAAACTTGCATCTCCAGATTTTATAGAGCAATGTTTTTTTCCTCAATAAGAACATTGCAGAAGACAAAGATTTTAATTTTATTCTAAAGTTTGCATTGAATAATTTTTTATTTTTTTTTCTAATTAAAGCATTTAATGGCATGACATCTGTTCTTATTCCGGCATTATTTCTGTGTTTCAACATTTGACTCTTAACTGCTGACTTTTTCATTAGAAAATGTGAGTAAAGCAAACAAATTTGGGATCAAGTTTCAGGAGCAGTTCCTCCCTCTTTTCACTAATTTATCTGAAGAAAATCCATTAATGGAACAATAATCAAGCAAATGTGTCAGTATATTTTGCCTCTTTCTATTAATTTTAATCTTAAATGCCTTTTGTATTATAACAATTCACTAACCCCCACCACCTAAAAAAATTTGAGGTTAAAATTTCAAATTCACTTCACAATATTCAATCTTTTTAGAGAAGGTTGCGTTTGTGTAGATTTACCTACCTTTTTTTTTTTACAGAAAATGGTCTCAATCTGTGAATAAATATTTTGTATAATCTATGTTCATTTCTTTGTGGTATTACTAAAGCATTCTTTTTGACAAACTTTTTGGCCTATTTTAAAGTTAGCACAATACTAAATGTCTAAATTTAATATAGACATGAACCTTATCATAATTTTTTTCGAACATGCCTTGAACCTTGAAGTTCCTCATTAAACCTGTTTCATTTTAAGAAAGTGTCTCTTCGTTTTCAGTATATTTATTGAGGATTGTTTTTGGCACAATAATAAAAAGCTGCATTTAATTGTTTTTATTGTGTTGATATTTATTTTGCTATGGAAGACATGACAATTATTATAGCAATTTTCAAGACTAAACAAGTTAAACTTGTATTTGGCTCCTCATACAAATGGTTTCAGTTGAATTTCAAAGAATCAATTGAATTTTTTAAGCATTGCTTTTCCCCCTCATAAATTAAATCCTGTTGACTGCAATATGTTTTTCTGATTGACTAAATATAGAAGTGTTTCTCTGCTTGTTAAAGATTTTCTATACATTGGCAGTAGAACAATTCAATTTGAACATTTTCCTAGATAAGAACTTTTACAGAAAAATGAATATACTGAAAATATTTTGTTGTTTGTAACTATTTTTTCTTCATCAATGAGGCAAATATTGGGAATGGATTAGTAACAATAAAATAAAGCAACAACAAATATATTTTTATTATCTTGGTTAGAAAAAGAATGAAGGGAAAAAAATTATTTTGACCATTTTTGTTTTCTCCCTTAATCTACCAACCTACCATAAGTTTTAAATTATTTATTTCAATATGACCTTGAGTCAGAGGTGAAATAATAAGTTCA
>CAHIKZ030004540.1:0-42500 GCA_903632075.3 Acanthosepion pharaonis
AACACAATTATCTTTGAATGAAACCAATTTGAAAACACAATTAAGAGGCATCGCTTTAAGAGAATGAAATGGGGACAACTCATATCGATTTATACTTATTATAAAACCCAGGTTGGTTGTGTGTGTGTGTGTGTGTGTGTGTTCCTTTATATATGGGATCGGATTTCCCACATTTTTCAACCGATTTCAACAAAACTTCACTTTTTTTTTGGCAGGTAGTGTTTCTTATTGTCTTGCACACTTTTCTTTATTTTTACATTCAGAATGCTTTAAAAATTCCATTTACAAGACAATTGTTTATAATAAAATTCTATTCAGTTGGTAGACTTATAACAATTGAAAACAATGTTTTTGTTTGAGTTTGACCAATTCGTTAAAAAAAAAAAAAAACAAAAAAAAAACTAATTAAGACATGCGCGTCCGTCAACCTTAAACAATAATCTTTGTCAATTTTATTTTTCAGTCTTTACGATGGTCGATACTTGATCTATCTCTTACTGTTACATTCCTGGGCAATGCTGGGCTTTACTGCTAGTATTTTATAAAAGACAGTATTTGTAAGTCTACTTAAAATGGTAATCATGCTATTTTGTCCTGAATGAGGCAAGAGAACTTTGCTAGCAAAAATGAAAAAACTGAAAAAAATATCAAAGTAAATAATTGTCAGACCTGGTAAATTGAAGACACCCTCAGAAAATGATTGGAATTACTCACCTGGAAAAAGAAAAAAGAAAAATCGAAGTTGAACATGACAAATAAAGAAAATAAGAAAAAAGCTTAAAAGTAAAAATAAAAGAGGATTCAAATGAAAATTGCCAAAAAAAAAAAAAAAAAAAAAAAAAAATTAAAAAGCATGATGGGAATAACATGAAAAAAAAATCCTTTGCTAAATGCCAACCAAGATGAACCAAAAACCTAATTTTTTTTTCTTTCTGTCTGTAATGTCTCTTTGCTACATTTAAGTTATCTCTCCTGCAGACATGGCAGTGGCTTTTGATATTGGTAAACTGAAGATGTTTATGAAACAAGTATGTGAAGAGGTTGGCTCCATTAAAAAAGCAAAGTACAACAATAATAACCAGTGGGAAAAAATTATCTTGACTGACAAGTGAAAACTTAATGACAGGATTTAACAAAATGTATGTTTATTTCTCTTATATAATGCAAAAATTCTTCAAGCATTTCATCAATCATTCTGAAGCTTTCAGTCACTTTCTCCTTTCTCCAGAGGATCTTCACCAATAAATAACAAGTCCTTTCTCCATTTCAGAAAGGACTGTGCGTTCTCCAACATAGCCTAATAAAAAAAAGCAGAGGTAATATCTGATGGTTGACTAATTCCAGATGTGACTGCTGGCAAATTAGAATGGCTGAAAACCTAATGCAGGTTTTCAAATTGATGATCTGCTACCATCCAACTATCTTATAGGCGCCAAGTGTTAATAAATGTGATAAAACTGTCAAACTGTCTGTATATGCCTTAAACGTCATATACATTTGATTTTTGCATGCACACTGTGTATCTTGATTTTTGTGTTTTTTCAAACGTAAACTTGGACTTGTTGAATGATGAAAGCATTAATGGAATAAACAAAAATGTAATCTGATTGTCAGAAATTGTCATATATTTAAAAAAAAAACTGTCAAATATACTGGGGGGGGGCTTTAAAGAATTGTAGAAGAATACAATAGATTTAAGTAGTGTCACTGGAAACTCATTTTTTGTACATAACCAGCTCACATAAGAATCAACATCTTCTTGTGCATTTTGTAGGCTACAGATTTGAATTTCCACATTCACATATATGAACTAATCACCGATGTCATGTGAAATGCACTGGACTCAATTTTCAAACAACAATGTTTATTATCTATGAAATTTTGACTCCAGAAAATGATCAAAACAATATTTTCCCTCCTTAAAATAGATATTTAAAAATTAGGAAACTATTTATTAACCAATAAACTTGTGAGTTTAATTAAATCTAACTTAGTCTTCTCAGAGTCAATTTATCAGTTATAAAAGTGCTCATATTAGTTTGCAAAAATTAGTCTTTCAGTTAACATTTGACCAGGGTGATTTGCTGTCATACAAGCTGAAATTCTCAAACCTTAATCACATCTTTGCATATTTATTCAAATATACTATATGACAAAAAAGGTTTAGTGATGTTGAATTAAGAAACCAAAGAAAAAAAAAAAACATACAAAGTTATTTGTCAACAGATTTTAGTAGTAGTATTAATGCAGATTCACCTGCTATCCATTAACTGCTGCTACTAGGAAATTACATGCATACATAAAACTATGTAAATACATGACACACTCATTCTCATATATAGATATATTCTATTTTCTATCATATTAATGCAACTGATTCAGTTATATTGTAAAGAAAGATAAACCAAAATGTGTGTGTGTGTGTGTGTGTGTGTGTGTATATGGGAATTTGGCTACAACATTTGCTTTCTGACTATGAAACCCAGGTTTGAATCTTACCATAGTCAAGATGTCAGGGAGAGGACTCCTTGATGTTGTAAGCCTCAAGAGGTGAATCAAGTATTTGTCAGTGATGGAAAGTACCTCAAACCATATCGTGGGTTGACCAAATCCTTGTGAGTGAAATTAGGTAGAGGGTACTATTCAGAAGCCATTGATAATTATGCTAGCACAAAATCACAAGTCATTGTGACTGAGGGTTTAAGTGTAGTGGCCTTGTTCAAAAACTGTTGATCATACCAAATTATGCACTTTCTTCCAAAAAGTTTCAGGTTCACTCAATGTAGTTACAGTAAAAACCAGGTGGATTTTGAAAAAATACACTGTACCTGAACAGGTGTCAGCAACAGAGATTGGCTAGCAGCCTAAGACAGGTGAGCCCTTAAAATGAGTGACCAGCCATTTTATATCCTGAAGGGATATCCATCACGTCTCTCCACAGAGTAATTTTTTCTTTATTATCTGCAAATTGGCAGGTATACTCGAGAAAGATAGTGGAGTGGTTTCCTGTTACTCTCTACATGTTTTGGAATTCAGATATTTTCTGACAGATAGAGCCCAGCATACCATGCTATTTAATTTATAGATGGGACAGAAGTGATTAATACTTGTCTTTCCCAAGGGCATAAGGGCCAAAGGACAATCACGTTAGTTTTGTGATGCACACACAACCACCAAAATATACCTTAGTGTAAAATTACCCCTATTTTTTCTTTTAATCATTTCACCCCAAACAAGATAATGCCACTAAGATGCAAAAGGTTACTGAGAGTGAAAGAGAAAGAAGATTTTACTGAGAAGAAAGAACAGGATTCAGGAAGACAGAAGATGGCAATTGGCATTGCATTTAAATTTTTGAAGAATTTAGATGGCAAGGAAGCAAGAAATAATCTGGAGACTCAAGAGACAGTTGCTACTGGGAGATGTTCCTGAACACAGACACCAGGGCTATATATACGAGTCTTTTTGAAAGGGAGGAACAGGGAATTTAGTGGAAGCAATTGAAGAGTTTAAATTAGTTTCAGAGAGAGTTAGGATGTCTAGAGAATATTCCAAGAGAAATGATTCTGCACTACAAAAATTGGTACAAATATCATGAATATTGGAGAAAGAAAGGTTGAGAGGCTTAGGTATTTTTTTTCGCATGCTAGTTTAACTTTATTTTGTTTAATCATTTTGGTCTAGATATAATTTTAAAGAAAAAAAAAAAAAAATCAATATTAATAATAAATGCCACAAAAGCCCAAATTGTAGAGGCAGTGAAGACATGACAAATAAGTGTAACACTTTCATGGTTGGTTGGGTTTTATGGCATATCAACCACTGTAGGTCATTTAATGCCAAATTAAGTTTATATATATATATATATATATATATATTAAATATACAGTACTATTAAATGCATAGCTGGCAACATTATTGTTTCCAAAAAACGCATAGCTGGCAACATTATTGTTTCCAAAAAACGCATAGCTGGCAACATTATTGTTTCCAAAAAACGCATAGCTGGCAACATTATTGTTTCCAAAAAACGCATAGCTGGCAACATTATTGTTTCCAAAAAACGCATAGCTGGCAACATTATTGTTTCCAAAAAACGCATAGCTGGCAACATTATTTTTCCGTAAACATTATCTGAGGCCTTGCTGTTGGACGTGGTTCGTCGTCATACCCAGGACGCGGATGTAGTTCGTCGTCATACCCAGGACGCGGATGTAGTTCGTCGTCATACCCAGGACATGGGGAAGATCTGGAAAGACTAGGAGTTCACTATTTGCCCATAGCTGGGACCCTAACAGGTGCTACCACCCCGGGTAAAGGTGGACCTGGGAACACCAGGAATTAAGAGGTGGTTCCACGCTCCTCAAAACCTCCTGATCATAGGCCTTGCTGTTGGATGCAGTTTAACATCATACCCAGGATGACGCTTTCATGATATTATTTACAAGTACGTGATGTGTACAGTTATTCTACTCTTAGATGGTTGGTGATCTCATATATGAAAACAACACTAAGGCTGATGAAGAAAAAGGTTGTTGATTTACTTTCCCATGAAAAGCCAGGGTCAATGATTATATTTTCTCAGTAGAAACCATTATCTTTATCTCTCTTAAGCAGCCAAGATATCAAAGTTCAGTATTTACTGGCTTCTAAAGTGTCTTCCCAGAGAAGGATTTTAAAACAAATAAAATTAAAAAATATGATTCCTTAAAAATTTACAAGGATCCCTACACCATCCACCCCACAAAAAAAACTTTATCCAAAAATGCATAGGTTGCAGGATACACAAAAATAGAATATATATTTTATCTTTTTTTATACAAAAATATAAGGGTTGCATGACAGAGCTACAGAGTAATATGCTTATCAGAGATTCCAAAATCACGCAAGTACAAATTTAAATGTTATATATAGCAGAAATATAGAGACCATTGTGAGATTTATTATAGGAGAAGTCAGAACTGGAGGATGTTTCATGATTGTCAATTTAGCAGCTTGGCTGATGTATTGAGGGACATGTGACAGACATTAACAACACTGGGAGAGAAAAAAAAATTAACTTTTTGCAGAGTTATTTCATAATAGCTTATTTTTGTAACTTTGACGAATCTGTTCAAATTCCAAAAATTTTTGGGCAGCACATCCTACTATATATAAGATTGTTTATATCTAAAAAGAAAAATAAATAAAAACAACAGACAACCAGTATATTACTGGATGATAACACTTTTTATCTTTCCTTTCAAGTGCATATTTACTCCTGTGAAACCGAGTTGGGAGATAAGTCTCTAGCCACATGTGTTAGTGTGTGTACACAATTGCAAAAAAAATGAGAAAAAGAGAGAAGAGGTTAAGGAATGAGTGTACAGCTAAAAAAAAAAAAAAAATATCAGAAAGGACAAATAACAACCACATTCTACATGTATGCACATAAGCTCTAACAGGCGCGAACACACGTACGTATATATACACAATGAAAAAAAAAAACTTGCACCCATGAAAAGTGCATATAAAAAATAAAAATCAAGAAGTATAAGCAGTCAATTGCTGATAATTCCTGACGAGTGGACAGAATGATTCCCAGAGGGTCTATCTAGAAAACTCTGGTGTCGGAATGCTAAAGATAACATCAGCAAAGTGACAAACCTTTTATTTGTATTAATTCTAATTTTCTTTATATATATATATATATATATATATATATATATATAGGACAGTCTGTTTCATGCAATATGCAACGCCAGGCCACATATGCATATGTGGCCTGACGATTGCATATAGCATGAAACAGACTGTCGCCCTCTAAGTGTTGACTTCTATGTTCACTTTTTATTTTTACACACTATCTCTGATATTGAGCACTTTATTCCATAAATATAGCACACCTTAAGACTATATTTCTTATATATATATATATATATATATATATATATGTGTGTGTGTGTGATAAAATAGTTTAATGGTATGTTATATTTATGAGTTAAAGTGCTCAATATCAAAGATAGAACATTTGTAAATATAAAAGTGGCAATATTGGCTAACATTTGCACCGAAGAATGAAAACTGTCACCGCTGTTTTCAATGTTCACTTACATTTTATATATATATATATATATATATATATATATATATATATATATATTGCTTTTGATGACTACACAGTATAGTATGGTAAGTTGGGCACGATCGGTAAGAAAAAGAGCACAATGACAATTCACTCAGCCAGAAATTTGGAAACGGAATGTTGTACTACTTGGCATTTGCATCAGAAACTCCAACACAAACATTTCAGAATTTTTGGGCATCAATCTGTGGACAGTGCAGAGGAAAGAGTTGGATGAGTCTAAGGTGATGACGAGGCGACAACAACTCAGAAAAATCATTCTGATAAGAATAAGGACAAATCTCCTGAATTTGTTGGGGAGAGCCTCAGACTCAACACAAACGACTACTTCAAGTACCTTGAGGAAGGAGTGCTGCCCTGGGTCAAGAGGATGACTGCTCGAAAACCCTATGTCTAGCAACAGGACCCTGCACCATGCCACACAAGCAGGAGAACCCGGTCACGTCTGTCATACAATTTCTGCAACCACATCATCCCTTACATCTGGCCATGTAACTCCCCAGACTGCAACCCCACTTGATTATTATGTGTGAGGCATAGTTGAACGAAAAACCAACAAAATTCCTTATAACACTAAAGATGAACTGAAGGCAAGGATTACGGCAACATTCACAAGAAGACTGTCCAGAGGAGTTGCAAGAGATTCCAAAGTCATCTGGAGGCAATTTTATTGAATAAATTTACTCTTTAGTATTTCAAGACAATTTTATGTAATTTTGGTAAATATATCTGTTAAAATGAGATGCCAGTGTTATCTTCATTTATTCATAATTTAGACAATTTATCCATCAAACTGTGTGTGTGTATATATCAGTGGAAACTCCGGGGGGTTAGACTTGTCGGGTTTTGCCAGAGTTAGTCAACATTCAAGTATATCTATTTCAAAGCAACAAAAATCTTTTATAGTATGTCATTTTCATTCTTGACTTCAGCTGGATCCAAAATTAATTGTTTTAACTCCATGCCTGAAAATATTGACCAAAGTACATTTCACTGATATTGTTCATAATAAATAAAAATAAAAAAAACAAAGAGAACAAAATAAAATGAACATGACTAGTTGGGCTGCATAGGTTTGAGCCCTATCTGAGCTGGAGACATACTTAATGTATTTCTTGCTTTAATTTTATACATAATCTTTTAAAAACCTCTTATGACTTGTATGCACTGTTTTTCAAAGAACATATTTCAACTTAATGTTTTCAAATGTCCATTTTAGATAATTTATTCTGTACAGTATGAGGTTCTGTAGTAGAATGTATCTCTGACTTAAATTTGTCAAAAATCAAAGAAAGTGGCAGCTTTAACCTGACAACTGGAAGGTTGGGGTGAGGAGTCTGTGATATCAATCAACAGTACTGATCATAAGCATGCAAAAAATTAAACTAAAACTTCACACAGATCGATACATAAACACACACTCAAGATATATACACATTATTTAAAAAAAAAAAAAAAATCTGATCAGATATTTTTAAAAATTACATATCTTAAAGTAAAGGAATCATTTTAGCATTTAAGTTATACCAATAGTATATTTTGTTAAAAATTGTAATGAGCCTAAAAAAATATTTATGACTAGAGTAAATACTTTTTTTTATATATATATATATATATATATATATATATATATATATATATATATATATATATATATATATATATACATATAAAGTACTTACTGGAAAGTGCTCGATATGTGTGATAGTGCTAACAGTTGTATGGATATTAGTTTGTAACCCCATGTTTCACACTTTGTAATCATCAGATAAAAAAAAAAAATTTAAAAAATCCAGTTTAAGTCGATCTATTTATGATTATTTGTGTGTGGTGGTGGTGGTTCTTTTGTGTTTGTTTGGGATGACACTCACACATACATACAGGTATATGCATTTTAGTTCATACAAACACTCCCATAAAAATAATTTGAGGTTAGACGCAGTTACACATTCATACGTTCAAGCACACATATTACATATATATATATATATATATATATATATATATATATATATATATATATATATATATATATATGCAGTTGTTATTCTATTTCAGCGTCAAGACTGTAGTGTTACATATGTAGTAAATGTTCTCTTGACAAGGAACATGTCTTGGGTGATGTTGAGGTTTTCAGATCAGCCATCTACACCATCAGACAAGTTCACATTTGCTCATACATACACACATATATATATATATATATATATATATATATATATATATATGCGTATGCACACTCATTACTCTGGGTTCACTAGCACCACACTGGTCAAGTTGGGTTCTGTCTGTAGCCATGATTATGAAGATGTTTGTAGTTTTAGCAACAATAACTGGCTATTTACTCCACAAATTTTCTGTCTCCTTTTCTTCATGCATAATCTCATCAGTGTCGACATCAATTTAATCCAATGAAGTCCTAAAGGACAAAACGCATCACATTAATTTTCCACATTATCATAGATTTTCCTAAAAGTACCATCTGTCACAGTAAAAGAGAGAAACAACTGTTATAAAATAAAATAAGACATATCTCGGCTGATTTACAGGCAAATACTCAAGAGCGAGAGCCGGATGTGAACGGGACAAAACCCCATCACAAAATGACCATTATCTTCATTTACAAATGTTCCCGACACACGTGTTCCAGTCGAATAATAAAATAATATTTAAAGTGTTCTATTTTTCGTCCAATAAAAATGCTCCCCTCCTAATTATACTTGCTTCGTTTTTTGAATCTGTTAAGCCATAAAAAATGCTATAAAAGGGATCACACGGAAGTTCAACAGGCAGTCCACAGATGCCCAGGGTAGAGACCTGTCACGGTCAGCAGCTGACAGCCAGAGAGCAAAAACCACCGTCAAAATGTGAGAACTACTATGAGAGATCGACCTAGATCCAAAGTCGGCTTATGAACTATACCACAAGGTAGCTGTCCCAAACCCTCACGTTCCTGTTGAAATAAACTACGTAAATCTATTTCTGCTGTTGTCGTATTTCTTTCTTGCAACCATACGCTTGTCTATAACACAACCTTATTATAATCAAATTTGAGCACTAAACAAAGTGATCTATGAACAATTATATAAAAGATAAATTAGTTCTTTTCACAAAAGTTTATATGGGATGTCTTTAAAGTAATATAGTACAGGGCTATTTATTGAGAATTTTTGATTCAGTTGCATTGTTTTTTTTTTGTGGGGGGGGGGGGGGGATTGTCCTTGTTCCCCCACACACACACCCTTTTTTTTTCCTTTTACAGTAAGGTTCACTCTGTACAAAGCCCAAGAGCTACTTGAGGAAGAGGGTTACATTAAGGAGTAATTTATATAGACAAGAGGGGAATACAATGGTTAACTTTTGGGAGTCTGTTTGCAGGAAGAAGCTGTTTGAATGGAACTTATAGCTTACTGCAGGAATACAGAGGGAATATATGGAAAGTAGTAGTCAGTGACTCAATAACCCTAAGGCCACACCCAGTAATTTTACAAAATTACTTAATAATTGAACAACATAAGTTAACATCAAGCCTCTTGGCAGGCCGATTCAGTAGGCTAATTACCAATGATTGTAAGCTGCGCATCTATCTCCCTCAAGTAGTACCATAAAAGTATGTCAAATCTCAGAACTTTCCCCGATAGCACCTTAGAAATCTGCATCTTTTTTCAAATTAGCCTAGTGCTTCCATTTCACACAGTTCAATAACATTAACTTATATAATGAAGAATAGTAAAATTGATAATATTAATATGCAATCACTCGGATAATATGGGCAAAGACACTATATGCTTTAAAACTCAAAATTTTAAGTTATTTGCTTGTGCCAGCAGACGTATAAAGATATGTCATTCAAATTAAAAACACTACTGAAATCATTTGTTTCCAGGACACTGCTGATAATATGAAGTCTTACATGTTAGAATATTTTGTTTTCACAGGATGTTTGGGATTAAACAGCTTATCTACAAATTGAACTATAAAGACGAACATCCTAGAAGCTGAAATTTAACACTAATTTTTCCCCTCCAATATGAAGTGCTGACATCTTTGATGTTTGTTTACATGTAGTAGTACAAGTGGAATTTTATTATGAGAGAACTCATTAGCTGTTATTAGATTTTACTTATTTCTCTCACCTTAATTTCTGTTGCTTTTTATATCAACTCCTCATAGAATAATTCTATAACCATGAGTAAGCATGTTTTTTCATACCATACCAAGCAAGACAATAAATCCATTAAGATGCAAGAGGTTATCAAGTGTGAGAGAATATGAGAAAAAAAGAGAGGGAACACTAAAAGAATTGGAAAGAAAGGTAATGATTGACATTGCATTTAAATTTTTGACTGGAAAAGCAAGAATCTGGAAGGAAATTCCACAAGTGAGAAGTGTAGTTGGAGAAAGTGTTAGCATAAAAGTTTCAACTGTAAAACAGTGGGACCTAGCTGCCAATCTAGTACTGCTCTTAAATTTGTAAAGTTGAGGTACCAAAGAGGAAAGTTCATCAGAACAATTACCATGAAAATATTTATAGGAAAGGTCCAGTGAAGCTAGGTTACAAAGTGGGAAACTAACTGAAGCCAAGATGCCAGGTCAGGACCAATAACATTGCAAATTCTTATTTGGGTTTTATAAAGAAACTCTAAATACATAGCAGAAGTACCAGACCAGATGTGGCAATAATATTCATTGCATGGACAAATGGCAGACTTATAAAAGTTTAAGATAGATTCTGGCAAGGAAAACATGTATAGCATGACCATGAACCAACTTTCCTAGCATTTGATTCAATATAAATTTTTCATTGCATGCCAGCAGAAAACATCAGCTTGAGAAGGTTACTGATGTTTAGACAGAGGATATATTTCAAACCTAGATTTATACAGAGGGTTGCCTATTCAATATATTGTATGGCTAAGGTTCTCGAGTAAACTTTATGGTTTGATTTTATACAAATAAAAACTCAAAGAAGGGCCTTTTGTCAAGTTATGTTCAGAAAGGTAAACAAACTAAGTTTATACTCTATACAGAAAAGATAGGCAGAAGTTGGGTCTTAAATAAAGATTTTTAGGGGTCTACTTTGTTTGCAATAGAAATTTATAGTAAATGGATCACATGGCGAGAAGCCAACCTCTAAAATTGCTTTCTAACATTGTCACAGTTAGGTACACAAGTATATTTCATAGTTAGGGGTTCGTAGTATCCCAAAAGACAACTTTATATAAAGAAACACTTAAGATGTTTTTTGAAGTTAGCACCAAAAATGTAAACAATGTAGATCATATACAAAAATGGACTATTCTATATGTTTGTTACCTGCTTTTTATTATAATTTTAACAACTACATATGTTTAAATTAATAAATTGGCATCGCCAATAACAGAGCAATAAATAAGAACATCATGTAATAAATACATTGTTTATGAAGAAACCAAGACTACAAAGAAATTCAAGGTCCAGTGAACCAGTTTGATCATGAGTAATGAGAAAAAGATATACTGCAATTTTAAACTTCAATATCAATATCTTTGATCAATTTATTTGCAGAGTCATAATGTTGTTAGAGTTTGGATGAAGCTAAATTTGAGAGTATTTCTTTATTACTAAAGATATAATTTTTAGTGGGTACACTTATTTCAGTTGTTACCTGTTTGGTTTGTTTTATAGCATATCAACCTCAATGGGTTATTTAATGCCAACAAAGTTTTTATACCTGGTAATATTTTGTTTTGTCAAAAATCTATTTCTGGTAATAATTTTTCCCTTCAAAAATCTATTTCTGGTAATAATTTTTCCCTTCAAAAATCTATTTCTGGTAATAATTTTTCCCTTCAAAAATCTATTTCTGGTAATAATTTTTCCCTTCAAAAATGTATTTCTGGTAATAATTTTTCCCTTCAAAAATGTATTGCTGGTAATAGTGTTTTTCTTCAAAAATTTATTGCTGGTAATAGTGTTTTTCTTCAAAAATTTATTGCTGGTAATAGTGTTTTTTTTTTTGTTTTTTTTTACAAAGTATTCCTGGTATTAAAACCCATTTTTACCCCAGTTTCAGGGTTAACTATTTGCCCATAGCTGGGACGCTAACAGGTGCTACCACCCAGAGTCAGGGTGGACCTCGGAACACCAGCAATTAAGAGGTGGTTCCACATTCCTCAAAACAACCTGATCAGAGGCCTTGCTGCTGGATGTAGTTTATCGTCTTACCCAGGACATGGATATAGTTTATCATCATACCCAGGACAAAGTTGCTATCGTTTTTTTTAATTTTCTTAAACAGTGAAATAACAACTGGCCTATATTGAGGGGTCCTACTAAAGAAAGACTCTGCTTACAGCAGGAAGCTAACAAGTATCTCCTTTTTCATTAGGGAAACTGTTCCTATAGGCAAAACATGCCTTTACCAAGTCAGTTTGAATTAACTATTTAAGGAATGTTCATTTCTCATCAGGACTTCTACAAATCTATATCTGCTAGCTTCAGTTTTGTAAACAAAACATTTTTGTGGAATTTTTATAAGCATTATTTTTGGTGGGTACATATATTTGAGGTGCTACCCCTGTTTTTTATTTTCTTCAGCACTGAAATTAACAACAACCAGTGGATCTGAACCAATATTCACTTTTCCATCAGGGAAACTGCTTATATAGCAGAAATATGCTTTTACTAATTTGGCCACAGAGGCCATGTTGATAGATAATGGTTCAATTGCCGATTTAAGGAATGCGTGTTTTTCATTAGGATTTAAACTGTATCTGCTAGCTTCAATTTTGTACCGGAAACAATGATTTTTTTTAATGGATAGCAACTCAAAGCGAGAATATGAGAATAAAAGATATTATTAAGGAGAAAGCGCAATAAAAGATAGGTTCGCCTATTGTTCAGTTTACACTTGTCACACTCCCCAGTTTTTTAACAGGGGTAGAGGTTTATCCTTTATTTCTGGTTGAGGACTGGGTTTCTGGTTTATTTCAAAGTTTATTACCACATTATTACCTCTAATGTCTCTGATTGAACACTGAAATGTTATGTTATCCATATATTAAAAATAATGTTTATAGTCATAAGAAATAATGTCAAATATAAAATCCATTCTAAAATTACTATACACTAGTATGTCATATGAAAAAAATTTCCTAACAGGAAGCAAATGTGTCATATACCAAGCTATGGGACTGATTCTAAAGATGACCTTAATTAGAAATACACTCTCAACCACTGCTCAATATATTCACATAGAAATATTCAGGTCTCTACTTGGTTCATAGTTCACTATAAACTTGTCAATAAATTTAACCAAAACCCAGCAACAATTGACAATTGATAGATAACAATAATTGTCAGATCTACTAAAGCTTGACAGTAGAAGAAAAAATGCATTGATATATAGCTTGAAGTTAACCACAATATAAACAAGTGTGCCTGTTATCTGTCACACACCCAAATTACTTTGGGTACCAAATTTTTCTTAGAAATAGCAAAATCAAGTGACTTATAATCAAGATATATCATTCTGTCATTGTTCAAATTCCTTATTTTACAATGGAGCAATTTTATTTATATGCAGACTGTTATCCTCATCTTTGTTATTGTTATTACTTTTCAACCGTTGTGCTCCAGCCCTCATCAAATCTGAGTAAGCTACAGGGAAATTCAAAATGAGCCCTTTATTTAATCTACAATACTAGATTGTTCTCATTCCACTACCTATGCCTAGGGATATCTTGACTAGTTTTTATTTTTAGAAAAGCTGAGTTATTGCTCACTCTGCATCCAAATCCACACTGCCCAGGGATTGAAATTAGAATGTCAGCAAATTCACAAATCAATGCTTTAATCCATGAGGGAATTCTGTATGGAGAACGAGGAATTTTAAACCTAGCCTAACTGCTGATGAGTGTTACTTCTGCTTGCTGCACTCACTTTTGTCACAGCTGCTATTGAAGACATGCTGTCATTTGCATTTCTTATTTGAATACATCTGACAAAGGCCAGAGGGCACAACAGCCAAAACTTTGGGACAACAACAATGAAGACAATAGTCCACATGTAAATAATGATAAGTCTTCATTCCAGAAATCCAAACAGAACAAGTTTAGTTGTAAAAAAAAAAAACAAAACACAAACACAGTTGGATATCAGTATTACAAGGCTTCACTTACATTTATATAAGGGGAGTAAAACTAACAAAACCCCAGATTATTTAAAAATAATAAAAAAATAGGAATAGACTAATCCAAATAACAGTATCATACTGGAGATAGTCAAATTTCTGCATTAGTGTATTTTCTGGTCTCAAGTACACACTACATTTTTTTTTTAAACAAAAGCTAAAATTAAAAATGAAAAAACAAAAAGTTTGGCCGAGATGATTAAGGTTATTTCAAAAGAAAAAAAAAAAAAAATAATGGTTAATCCTATCTAAAGGGACCAGCTAAGCAACACCAATATATTTTTTTTTTTATTACTTTTCATTTCAGTAGAAATACTAAGCTCAAATGCCTCTATTAATCACTTGAACATAATCCAGCCACAATTAGAGAGAGATAGCTGAATTAACATGCAGATAGTTCAAATTAAACTTACATTTGAATTACCTTAAAACTGGTAAAATTTGGGATTAAATTTTATTAAATTTTTACCCAATTAGTTCAAAATTTAAAAAATATTTTTTTTAAGGTTTCAATTTTACAATGTGTAAGACTACTTTAGATTCAGTGAAATTTATGTGAGTGGGTTCAAATTGAGCAACATTTTTCCAAAAGTACTCCAAGATTAAAGAAACTAATAAAATGGTGATTTTAGCAGATATTACGGATTTAGCCAGATATCTGTATGCAAGCAGAACCAAAAAAATCTATTTTAGCAAAAATTCTTGAACTGATCAAAGCTCAAAGAAAAATGTTATCTTTTAACAATTTAACCCAGAAAAATCATTTATCAATTAAAATCTAGTCAAGCAATAAGAGATTAATTTTGTTTCCTGGAAATAAAGATGTTAGGAGACACGAATTGTTCCAAGTAAGTAAGCTTGAATACATCAGCTTTAGAGAGAAAACAGTTTACCTCCCTTGTTCTCAAAGTTTTCCGAATGTCATATTCATCTTTAGCATTCAACACTCAAATACACCCCTAAATATCAGATTTCAAAGTCTCACTGTTTGTGTGACTTCCTGCATTATTTGTGATAAGGTTGTCATATATTATGGCAGGGCATACACAGGGTGGGTTACAATGGGTTGAACATTGAAAGCCGATATTTACAGGGTGAGTTTAGCCGGGTTGAATGCTAAAGGGTTAAAGATAGTTGACATTGTAGATAATGTGGTAGTCTAATTTACATACATAAAGAGTAGAGACTATAAATAGTCTCCCCATGGCAAGAACATAACATTGTCTACATTCAGCCTGATTGAATACTTACTTGAGCATTGGCCACAACATACTACCTTACAAAAGTAGAATTACAGTCTACAGAAAGATCACTATTCCAACAGTTTTAATCTACCTGTCTTTGGTTTAGATTCCTCCCTGAAACACTAAAATTATGAAAATTATATATATATTTATTTTTTTTTTTTTGGTTTTTGATCAATTCACCCCAGACAAGGTAATAATGCTACTAAGACACAAGGGGCAACTCCTCATCCCATAAATTCAGACTGAAATCTTCTCAATTATTTGAAAACACTTAATATTTGTTATTCAGATTATTAATGATATTGTTTTCATTTATATCTGGCATAATTTGTGTTTTGCAGAAGTTGATTAAAAATTAGTTCAGTTCTTTGTGCTGAAGTGTGATCTCGTCACATTTACTTTTAAAAATACAATATTTACTCGTTACAGGTAGTGAACATGAAAACGGTAAACAACTATAAGTACAATGCACAATCAACTATATTGGCAAGCATTTAAAAATAGAAATTGCTTGTAGCTTACTCATCAAAATAATTTTATTTAACTAGACACAATAGTCTTTCAAGAAATTCAAGTAATATTTTTTAGAAGAATAAAAAGGTTAAAAAGAAATTTCCTGCTCCCATTTTTCTGAGTGAAAGGACAGCAGCTTCAGCAAATTAAGAAAATCCATCTCCTGATTAAATTTTAATAACAGCTTAAGCTCAGTAAAAATTATGCAGATTTAAAACCCCAAATCACCAGGATAAATAGTTTCATTATTATTATTTACAGTGATGTTCACCTTGTACAAGGCCTAGGAGCCACTCGAGATAGAGGTTACAGGGTAAAAGCGACAGTTTATGGGGATATGTGGGAAAGATAACTGTTAACCCTACACTTGAACAGGTTAAGACTGTAGTGATTGGGAAAACATACTCTTGGGGGTCAGTTCCAGAGAGCAGCAAATTGGAGGAGGAAGAAGCTTGAACAAAACTTACATCTAATCAATGGAATATAAAAGGAATGCGGGTGGTTCACTACTATGTACATAGCATGGTGTATCTTAGCCGTGATGGTTACAGTGGGTAGAACTTAAGAATGTAGGCTGTATGAGCACTTTCCATGGAAAAGAAAGAGCAGTGGGAGGGTTGCAACATTTTTGTTTGTGAGAAAGCGGTTGTAGAGTGGGGAATAATTTGCCACCCATATAGGATACGGAGATGCTTTTGGACTCAATTGAGTCTGTAAAGTGAAGAATGGACAGCTCCGGCCCATATATGGTAGCAGTACTTCATTTTTGGCCTGATCTGTCTCTTGCAAAGGTAGAGGATAACTGAAGTAGTGAAGTACTTACTAGAGAAGTACAGAGAACTGATCATTTATCTAACATCTTTTCCTACAACTATTTCTATATATGCGTGCGTACACACACACACACATTTAATCCTTGTTCCTTGAACCTTTTGGGGTTGCTATTCAGGTTCAATAAATCTCAATTCCTGACACATAACATTTGTTGCCATGACCTTAACACTTTGCTCTCATTAGCCACCTTGATTGAACTATGGCACTCACAACCTTTGACAACAAAAAAAATGCTGACGGGATACAAAGACGGGGGGAAGAGAAAAAAAAAATGCCGACGAGATACAAAGACGGGGGGAAGAAAGAAAAATGCTGACGGGATACAAAGACGGGGAGAAGAGAAAGAAAATGCTGACAGGATACAAAAAGACGGGGGAAAGAAAAATGCCGACGGGATACAAAGACGGGGGAGAAGAGAAAGAAAAATGCCGACGAGATACAAAGACGGGGGGGAAGAGAAAGAAAAATGCCGACGGGATACACAAAGCGGGGAGGAGAAAGAAAAATGCTGACAGGATACAAAAGACGGGGGGGAAAGAAAATGCTGACAGGATACAAAAAGACAGGGGGGAAGAAAATGCTGACGGATACAAAGAATGGGGAAGAAAAAAAATGCCGACGGGATACAAAAGGCGGGGTAAGAGAAAGAAAAATACCCGACGAGATACAAAAGACGGGGGAGAAAGAAAAATGCCGACGAGATACAAAAGCAGGGGAAGAGAAAAAAAAAATGCCGACGGGATACAAGTCAGGGGGAAGAGAAAGAAAAGTGCCGATGGGATACAAAGACAGGGAGAAGAGAAAGAAAAATGCCAACTGGATACAAAGACGGGGAGAAGAGAAAGAAAAATGCCAACAGGATACAAAGACGGGGAGAAGAGAAAGAAAAAGGCTGACGGCATACAAAGACAAGAAGAGAAAAAATTTCCAACAGGGAGATTAGAATTGACTCAAAATTTAAATTTAAAAAAAAAAAAAATACTGAACTGAAATTTTTTAATTTTTTTTTTAATCTGACTTTTTGTTACCCAGCACACTAGCTATTTGTGTACAAACATCAAATGTTTCTTTTATCAATGGTCACATGAAAGCAAGAATGTGGATGAGAATAATTTATTTTGATTTACTTAATGTCATGTCTATTTGAAATGTGTGTGTGTGTGTGTGTGTAAGCAATACAAACTGGACATCAAGAAAATTCACAATCAAAATAAGGAATTTCTGAAAAGAGAACAAAGGCTTTTAAAAGGTTAAAATGTCTTTGAAGAGAGCACTTAACAATAGCATAATATTTTTTCAGACAATGTAAAATGAATTGGCTCTGTGGAATGCCAATTTCTGGTTTTATACCCAACTGTACATCAATTATCCTATTAATAAGTTAAGCTTAATTTAACTGAAAATTTAGCTTGAAAATTACCAATTTTCTAAGTGGAGAAAATCTACTCAAGAAAAGCACAATATATTGAACAAGATTTCTGTTCTATAGGACTGCAAAGAAGTAGTTATATATACAGAGTTTCCCATAATGATAGGACACATTTTAAATACAAGTATCAAGATTTTCCTTTTAAAATACAGCAGAGTACCGAACAATGATATAGACTGTTCAACTGTCGAACTCTCTGCCTTGAACAGAGAGGAACCTGGACGGGGCTTTGCCAAACGGTAAAGTTTCGACTGGGGAGATAGACAGACCCTGAACCCGTTTATGCGGGTTTTAAGGGAATATTTTTGGCCAAGCCTACGGGCTTGGAGAACCCGCAGTAAACTCGGGCTTGTGCCACATACATCCCTCGTGGGGGAGGGGGGCTGTTAAATATTAACAGAGTACAAAATATATTTATTACATAACTGATATATAAGATTTACCCTATTTACCTTGCTTGAACTGTTGTCCTCAACTTTGTCATATTCACAATGTTTCAACTGTTGTATATTCCTGCCTTCTTCAGGTGATATACATTGGAATTTCAAACCAAATCTTTTATGAAGTCCACCGGTGTAGATTGTTGTGAATATGACAATAAAGATGAGGAGAACAGTTTGAACAATGTAAACAATGTAAATTGTTACAATATCTCATCTCAGAAATATAGCCCAATATACAAGAGTTCAATTTATTATCTAAGATTTGAATATTACATCCCTGAGATGGTCACCACTACAAAGAGAACATGCATAAGCTTGCTCTCTAATTTCAAACAGACATTATGAGGGTCCACCATCAGTAAAAAAGATAACAGAAACCTGTAGGAAATAGCAAAACTTTAGATATGTTGAACTCTTGTATATCAGTTATGTAATCTCTATCTATAAAAGGCAGGATGTGTGTGTGTGTGTGTGTGTGTGTGTGTGTGTGTGTGTGTGTGACGAACGCATGGCCACAATTTTCGATGGATTTGAACCAAAATTTACATGCACATGCTCCAAGTTAGTGGGAAGGCCAAGACCGACTTTGCATTTCCCAACTCCCATCAATGGTGGAAATAATCGATTTTTTCATGGTTCTCCGGCAATTTTCATGTAGTTTGCGGCCATTTTCTACTCGCCAGATTGAGAGCCTATAGCTGGCTGCCACAAATAGGCAGGAAGATTCTACTGGCCAGCGTGAGAGCCAACAGCTGACTGACACAAATGTTAACTAGCATGCTAGCATGCAAAAAAAATCAATAGCTGCATTTCGTCACAAGTGGAAAAAATTTAAATCTGCATGGCACTTTACTCCAATTGGATCATTCACTTGTTTGAACTCAACATTGATTCCGATTCCACAGAACTGGGTTAGGTATGAAAAAGTATTTGTTGTTAACATTCTTTTTTCATTCGGTTTTTCCAGTTACGAGTCCTTTTTTTAAAGCTGATCGTTTTGTGTTCATTTTGTTTAGTTCTTTTTTTGTAACAGATTTAATGTTTAGTATAGAGCTTAGAAAAAATTTGCAGTGTGAGATAGGCAAGAAGTAAGGCATGTAGCAACATCAGCACGGCAAAGGAAGACAAGGAAGAGCAAAAATATTTTAAGTCAAGTGATAGCGATTGTTGTAAGAGTCGTACAATTTTTGAATCAAGCACGGGCAACGCCGGGCCATGCTGCTAGTATGTATATATTGGAAGGCTTGGTGGAGTAATGGATAGTGACTCAGAGCCGAGTTCAAATTCCAATCAAATCCATTAGATTCACTTACGTGCTAATACCCTTGGAAAAGGTATGAATCCTCTTCTCCCTCCAGCTATGGGTAAATAGCAGGATAGACCAGGTTCTATAGCCTTGAATGGCAACTGGTCTACCGCAGAAAGAAATGGTAACCTACTGCAGGAAAAAATCTGCCTCGTCAGTCATGTATCAAAAGATACATGATCACCTGAGTGTGTTTCACATATGGCACATAACTGACTGAATAAATATGTTTGGTACTGTGTCATTTTTATAATCCAAGATACTTGCATTTAAAATGTGTCACATCTTTAAGGGATAACCTGTATATTCCTCTTGGCAATTCAGGAGAAATGTACTATTTCAAAAAAGATACTTGTAGGATTAAAATCAGATATAAAATTCACTCTGGTCTCCAAGAAAAAAGTCAAATTAAAACAGTAAATATCCTTATCACTAAAGAAAAAGTAAAAGCTGTTGTTTATTCTTTCTTGTAAGTTCCTTTTACTTAAGTTGCACTTGAGAAGCAGCTGGGTGGGTCCCTGTTATGAGGACAAGAAACATTAAGATTAGTAAAAAAACAAAGAAGTGGATTTTGTATCTTGGCAAATTTATTTTTAATCCTAACTAGATAATCTTTGCTGGCTTCCATAAAGCATTGAGAAAAGTTGTTTCAGATGCTTATTTTAATTTTATTGCCCACTTAATGCCACAAAATATTTGAAGGGTCAGGTTACAGCTTTCAAAATGGGAAAATAAATAAAGTAAGAGTATTTGTTCATAATCATCAATCCCATGGTCACTGCATTGCTGTTCAGTTAATTAGCTGACCACCACCCTCCATATGTCTCAGCCATGTACCATTATCTAACTCTCTATGAATGATCTTCTGACACTCAGTGATGTTATCTTCCTCTGATTCCTTTGCTTAAAGTGGTACCTTGTAGAATGGCAGTAGCAAGACTGCAAGTATAACATGTCTAGGGCATAGTGACAGCAAGAGAAATAGGGGAAGGCAGCAAGCCTGTGAATGGATGGCAGAAAAGAGGGTAAAGAATTACGGAAAGGAGAAATACTGCTAAGAGCCATAAGGGATAGGAAGTTTTGGAGAGCCACGATGACCCATGGCCTGAATGAACACAATATAAAAAAAGATACCATTTCAATTTTATCTTTCTGATGATGGATATGACAACTTCCAATGGGCTTGTTTCTTACCTGAGGATGTCTTTCACAGTGTCATTTTAATGTAATTTACATCGATGTCTAGGATTTCTAAAGTTTGGATTCTTTGCTGTTAATTCTGCAGTTAGTGTCCAAAATTTGCAAGCAAACAGAAAGATTGGGAAGGTATTTGTTAGCCTCCCATAAAGTTTAAAATCTGGCTTCACATAAGTGTGAAGGCAGTGGCAAAAACTGCCTACTATCACTGGCAATTGCTACAGGCATTGAAGTGTACCCACCAATATCCCCAGCCTAAACATTCAGTAATCCCATTGTATGTTAATCATTATAAAAAAGAGTGTAATGAATCTTTAAATTGTCCTGTGCAACTGTATTATATCATTAACAAGCTGAGAAAACAAGTTATCACAAACTTAAAGAGAGAAATATCAATTAACATTTTTTTTTGTTTGACTTACAAATATGTCATTTTTGGACAAGTTGTAACAGAATTAATTTATCAAGACAATTAAAAAAATTAAGTCTAAATTCAAATTGATTGATTTGTTTTTTAGGGCTTTTTTTTTTAACAGCAAGATTCACACTTTACAAGGCCCAGAGTCCACTCAAGGGTTACATTTGGAGGACGTTTGTGGAAATAGGAATGTAAGATAACAGTTAAGCTTAGCCTTGAACAGATTAAGATTGCAGTCATCAGAGAAATATCCTGTTGGGAGTCAGTTCCACAGGGCAGTGGTTTGTGTGAAGCTGCTGCTCAAGTGAAACGTATATCTCACCTATGGAATACAGAGAGAATGTGGTGGTTTGCTACTATGTAAGTGACATGGTATGTTCTTGTAAATGTTTGCCTTGGTGGAACCAAGGAGTGTAGTTCATCCAAACACCCTTTTGCAAGTTATTTAAAGCCAGAAAATAATATTAGATTGTAAGAAGGTTTTTTTTTTGTTGTTTTGTTTTTTTTTAGATAATGATTTACAAGTCTTAGTAATTAACCCATAGCTGGGCAAAAAAGAGGTGAGTTCATACCTAATCAGAATTTGATAAAGAAATTATATGGATATAATGTGAGGGATCTATTCTACATGATAATCACTATATAAACTGATCCCTCACTTTCTGGATTAATTTTATTTGTTTTTTCCACTCTTAACATGTTTTAATATTTTTAAAATAAGACTAGTAAAATTTCTTCTAATAATCTGAAAAAAACTGAAAATCTATCGCATGCAAGAAATGCAAATTTACAGTTCTCATCCTTATGAAGATTTTAATCATTTTTAATCTTATTTTTATTTTTTTTTATAACAGACCCTTCTTATTTTACAATTAATAGCAAACTATTATTAGTTGAATCTCCACACAGAAACATTTTTTATTTAACAGCGAAAAATTTAAATTTTAACTGATGTTTATTATTTTCAAACCCCAATTATGGCAAATGTATCCAATGCCAAACAGAAAAGTAGTTTTTAATTTTTTTTTTTTTTTTTTTAAGATTTCTGATGATAACCAAAATGAAGCAATATGTCAACTGTAGTTAGGTACTTACTTAAGTGATTTACATAAAGAAATTGTTCTCTTTATTGTTTAAACTCCAACCCAATTTTTTAAATAAAAAGGATATCTAACTTTATTTCATAAGCTTTTGTATTCATTTTTCTACTAAATGTTTTATTAATAAATGTACTTTGGTCATTAAGTTTCCCAAACCAACTGTAGGGTCTGAAAATAATGAATTTTAATCATTGTCAGTATGAGAATCAGGAATTATACCAGTATCAGAAATTGTAGGAGAATCAGAAATTTAGAACAGTATCAGGAATTGTAGAGGAATCAGACATAATATTGGTATCATCCCATCACTAATTTCTCGATTGAAAGAATTTTGGTGGGGAAATAATGATTTTGTGACAAGCCTTACTAATTAATCCATAGCTTTGGGTGAAGAGATGAATTCATACTTTTTTCAAGGGTATTTGCACAGAAATGACTATAACGGAGCAACTGGAATTGGAACTTGGCTCTCCGATGAACAATTCAGTGCCATCATCCATTTCACCACCTGCACATCCAAGCATACAGCATCTGGTAATTCCAAGTAGTCACCTATCAAGGTACTGACCAGGCTTGATGTTGCTTAATTTCAATGCTTATACAGAAAGCAATGTTGCAATATGATATGTCCATAAGCCTACTAAATTCAAGACAGGCATCAACATATCAACTTGAATGATATAGAGGATGAAAAATTCTTGTTTCAAGTGAAGAAAAAGAATTTCAATGGGAATTCTTTATGAATTTTTGCAATGTAAACAAAATTTTTCTGCCCAATGCTAGTGAACAATTGGCTCATTTAATGCTGCATTCAAAGAGAAAATACCTTTATTTGCTGATTTTGCTGCATGACAACAAGTCGTAGATGTGACATAGCAAATGAACATAGAGCAAAGAAGATACGTGCTTCTTCCTCTTAATGGATCTGTCTCATTCATCCAATTCTTCAGCTCAATGCAACACTTTTCTAATCAATGGTTCCAACAACTTCCCCAAAAGATTTGTCCTTCTCAGCTACCTACTACCCAAAGCTAGAGATTCCAGTTTACCCTGCTATTTAACTAAAAGGTTAGAAATGAAGAGAGGAATTCATACCTTTCCCCAAGGGCATTAGTGCAAAAGTGAATGCAGCATACTTGGCTGGAATTTGAACTTGGCTCCCCAATTCTACTGTTTACACCAATAATTGGTACACTAATGTACTCTGAGGTTCTGAACAAAAAAAAAACAAAAAACAAATGTGAAAAAACATTTTAGTGAGTTCCAAAGAGTTCATTTGAATTGGATTAAATTTATCAATATTACAAAAAGATAACCAACAAGAAAGTTTAATTGGCTGACAGATACAATCTTTAAAAATTTAAAGCAGAGTATCAATTGCCATCTTATGTCTTCCTGAATCCTGTTCCTTTGTCTTTTTCTTCATTAAAGTCTTCTCATTCCCTTTCAATCCCAGTAATCCCATGCAGAGAGAATTAGAAGTTCATTATTGGTGGTCACAATCTTAACATAAAATATGCAGATGATACAGTGTTGATAGACATAAAAAGAAAATTACAAAAACTCCTACAGGAGGTAGTGAAGGCAAGCTAGAAGAAAGGATTAAACATCAACAGCAAGAAGATAGAATGCATGGTTGTTAGCAAAAGGATGAGACCAAAATACAAATTACAAATCAAAGATACCAAAATCAAACAAGTACAAAAATTTAAATATCTGAGATTTTTTTTTTTCACAGTCGACAGCAAAAGTGACACTGAAATTCAAAGGTGTATTGGAATAGCCAAAGATACATTCCAAAAGAAAAGCATAGTATTAATAAACAGAAAAACTTACTGAACTGTTACATGGTATCTATCCTCCTATATGACAGTGAATACTGGACAATCTCCTCAAAGATGAAGAGACTTGAAGCAACAGAAATGTAGTTCTGCTGAAGATACCATAGACTGAACATGTGAGCAACAAAAAAGTTTTAGAGAAAATGGAAACAAAAAGGAAACTTATACTTAACATCAGGAAGAGACAGTTAAAATTTCTAAGGCATATAATGTGGAAAGCAGGCTTAGAAAACCTGATACTTACAGGACAAATTGAAGGTAAAAAGGTACAGAGGAAAACAATGCATTCCATACTTAGTGAGCTTGACTAAATAGATGGCAGAACATAGTTTAGGTGAGATAACAAAAAGACAAAATTTATCAAGAGCTACAAAAAGCCAGAAAATTGTGGAGAGCCTGAGAGAACATTGAATATAAACCAGAACTAGAATATGTATCTAGAGGCATAATCACCTTGCTTACAATGAAATGATTAAAAAATAGATAAACATAATTAAAATAATCTAAGTATCATCAACAAAACAATTAGAATTTAATATATATGATAAACACTTCTATGTAACCATTGCCATTGATCATAATTGTATAAAATAAATTATATAGAGTAAGCACTTAGGATGAGAACATGACTTCCATGGTGTCATTTTTTAACATAGTTTACACAGAGGTCTAGGATTTTTAAAGCTTGGATTCTTCACTATTAATGTCCAAGATTTGAAAGCATACAGAAAGATTGAGATGGTATTTGTTAGCCTCCCATAAAGTTAATTGCAACACAAGGTCAGTTTCAAATTTGGCCTCACTCAAGTGTGAAGGCAGTGCCTAAAACTGCTTACTATGACTTGCAATTGTTCCAGGCATTGAGATGTACCTACCATTGTCCCCAGCATAAATATTCAATAATCCCATTGTACGTTAATAATTATAAAAAGAGTGTATTGAAAATATCAATTCACATTTTTTTCTTGCTTGACATACAAATATGTCATTTTTGAACAAGTTGGAACAGTACCAATTTATTGAGACAATTAAAAAGTGAAGTCTAAATTCAAATGATCGAGTGATCTGTTTTCTACAGTCTAACCTTTTACAGGTTATTTAAAGCCAGAAAATAATTTTAGATTGTAAGAATTTTTTTTTTTTAGATAATGATTTAGGGACACAAGTCTTAGTAATTAACCCATATCTGGGGGGAGAAGAGGTGGATTCAAATCTAATCAGAATTTGATAAAGAAATTATGTGGATATAAAATGGGGGATCAATTCCATGTTACAATCAATATATAACTGATCCCTCACTTTGTAGCCACACTGTTCTCTATACATTTACATTACAAAGATATGCCTGTGTAGCTGATCAGTATTTGATAGATCGATTCATTCATTCAATTTCTAGTTATCTCAAGGTCTGCAGGTTATTTAAAGTCAGAATATATTTTTAGATTGTAAGAATTTCTTTTAAATAATGATTTAAAAAATTAAGTCTAAATTCAAATTACTCACAGACAACTCATATATATAAATGGACTGCCTGATTTATTAAAAAAAATTAAATACAATGTTTTCAAATCATGAATACACACACCACTTTGTAACACTCATGAAGATATTGCATGGCTTCAGTAGTTTGTTGACTAAAAGAGAAGAGAATGCCATCTGCTATTTTAAGTTAGATCAAGTTACTGCTAACAGCGTTAAATGTGTAACTTTATATTTTTCCTTTATTTACACTTATAACTATGCTGATAAAGCATAAATCCAAGGCAAGTGCTAGTAATGCATCAAAGATAATGTAAACAGTCACAAGCAGAAATAATAAAGTGGTTTTCTAAAATGCAAAATACCACTGAGCATTGAAAAAAATCTGAAGTTTCAATTTGGCCAAAGTTTGAAACAGTTTTAAAGAATAAAGTAAGAACTATGGAGTATGCGAGAGCCTCTTTCCCCAACTTAAAGCGCTATCAGAACTTGGCAATGGTTTAATTATAGAAATGCAAATGCTAACGGAAATTTGATTAGACAATCAAAATATGCTTATAATACAGCATAAGCCAAAAGTAGGCTTCACTATTTGTCCCACATTTTAGATATAATTTATCCAAATCATAACTGTTCTTTCAGCAAAACGGAGTGCCTCCCCATTATGCTTTGGCAATAAGGGACGACCTTAATCAAACCTTTCCAGTGTTGGGGCATCGTCAAATAGCCACCATGTTCACCTGACTTAACACCAATGGATTTCTCTTTTTTGAGGGAGTGTAGTAAAGAACAAGGTTTATGAGAAAAAATCCCACACAGTGGACGAATTAAAAAAATACATCTCAGAAGTATTGAAATTGATGCAGATTAGGATTTGTGTTGTGCTGGTTTGGTTTGTTTTACAGCATATCAACCTTAATGGGTCATTTAATGTTGAAAAGATTTTTATTGCTGGTAATATTTTTTTTTTTTTGTTTCAAAAATGTATTACTGGTAATAATTTTTTCTTCAAAAATTCATTGCTGGTAATAATTTTTTTTACAAAAATGTATTGCTCGTATTAAAACCTATTTTCACACTTTTATAGTATTTTGACCTCAGTTTGGGTGTTCACTATTTGCCCATAGCTAGGACCCTAACAGGTGCTACCACCCAGAGTCAGGGTGGACCTGAGAACACCAGCAATTAAGACATAGTTGTTCTGTGCTGCTCAAAACCTCCTGATGAATGCAATTTATCATCTTACCCAGGACGGTGTGTCATGCTGTGTGTCAGTGTTCTGAAGAGAATCAAGGAATGTTTCAATGTTTAAGGAGGACATTTTGAACACTTAAGAGATTAAATGATGTTAAACA
Organism: Acanthosepion pharaonis; assembly: GCA_903632075.3. Lineage (NCBI taxonomy): Eukaryota > Metazoa > Mollusca > Cephalopoda > Sepiida > Sepiidae > Acanthosepion > Acanthosepion pharaonis. The sequence goes on from CAHIKZ030004540.1 coordinate 27,460, forward strand.
AATGTACATAAACAGTTTTGAACAAATACGATTGTAGCAAATAAATATAAATGTAATAGAATGTTTTTAAAAAATGTAATGTGCATACCTACTAAGTGTAAGCCTACTCTTGGCCGACCCTCTATGTAACATGCTTATTTAATTCTGTGCAGTGAAAGCTCAAAGCCTTTTCAAGGATTTAAACCAGGAGTCGGCCATATCAGGCCCATAAAGGATTTTCGTCTAGCCAACCAACTTAACACCTGGACACTAATTATCTAATTAATTTGTGCAGAAAGTTACAGAAAAATAACAATTGGAGTTACTCAAATTACAATGCATCAAAATTTTTAAAATCAAAATGTAATTCTTAATCCACTGATGATTTCTACAAGAAATGTTTTGCCAAGCGAAAAATATAAGGCCTATTGAATGATGTGAAAATGATGATATCATTATAAGGCACTACACATGCTTGTGAACAACTTTTTAAAAATGCTAAGTATACTAAAAGTGGTTTAGGAACAAAATTGGGTGATGACCACCAAGATGATGTTTTGTTCCTGTCATCAACAAATATTTCACCTGGTGGAGAAGTTATAAAATGACAAGCAGAAACAAAACCTCATTAAATAATTCACCATTTTTAACTATATTTCATTTGTAGTAAGAAATTTGCATTTTTTTTTTATTGTGTTAGTTGTTATCCTGTTATTCTTGCAGTAAAATAAGCAACCTTGTTTAAATAAGGTAACATTATCTGTTTTTTATTTAAACCTCCAGACCAAAGCAACCTTCTGGATGGAGTGGTTTGAGGCCAAAACAAGTTATTAACATATTTGATATCATGGACCACGACAGAGATACTGCTTAGCTTTCTGGCCTACTCTCTCTCCAAAATGTTGCCGACCCCTGATTTAAATGTTGAAAGTGAAATTTGATTTAAAATATACGCAAAAACATATTTGTCAAACTAACAATATCACTGTTCTAATTTGACTGACAATTCGACTTGAATACAGATTTTAAAAAAAAAAAAAAAAAAGAAAAAAGGATTACATTTGTAAAGCTGGTATTGTCTGCATATTACAGTGTTAACAAATATATAATCGTAAGGTGCTTATCAGTAACTTTTACTTAAAATGTATGTTTCATTCATTTATTTAGTTAGCACATTTTGTGCCGTTGTGGTCACCACTCACCCTCCGTCTCACAATTATGGTTCATGGCGAGTTCTAAGTGCAATGGTTTGGTTTGGTTTTACTGCATATGAACCTCAATGGGTTATTTAATGCTGACAAAATTTTTATTGTTGGTAATATTTTTTTTTAAATCTATTTCTGGTAAAATTTTTCCTTCAAAAATTCTATTTCTGATAATAATTTTCTTTCAAATATGTATAGCTGGTAATATATATTTCTCTTTTTTTTTTTTTCAAAAAATGTATAGCTGGTAATATATATTTCTCTTTTTTTTTTTCTTTTTTTTTCAAAAATGTATTGCTGGCAACATTTGATTTTCAAAAATGTATTGCTGGCAACATTTGATTTTCAAAAATGCATTGCTGGCAACATTTGATTTTCAAAAATGCATTGCTGGCAACATTTGATTTTCAAAAATGTATTACTAGCAACATTTGATTTTCAAAAATGTATTGCTGGCAACATTTGATTTTCAAAAATGTATTGCTGGCAACATTTGATTTTCAAAAATGCATTGCTGGCAACATTTGATTTTCAAAAATGCATTGCTGGCAACATTTGATTTTCAAAAATGCATTGCTGGCAACATTTGATTTTCAAAAATGTATTACTAGCAACATTTGATTTTCAAAAATGTATTGCTGGCAACATTTGATTTTCAAAAATGCATTGCTGGCAACATTTGATTTTCAAAAATGCATTGCTGGCAACATTTGATTTTCAAAAATGTATTACTAGCAACATTTGATTTTCAAAAATGTATTGCTGGCAATAATTTTTTTTTTTTTTTTTTTTAAATATTTCTGGTATTAAAACCTATTTTTACACTTTCATAGTGTTTTCACCCCAGTTACAATTCCATTGAATAATGTTTTGCATCTTGATTATGTATTACGAATTATGAATTTTTACATGTCCATTTTTTTTTTTTTTATATGGGTGAAGTGTCCATCATTTCTATATACTTAAGACTATTAGTATTTTGTTTTTTGTTATGTTTTGTTCTTTGAACTTCTTTTGTTTCTAATTTCTTGTTTGATTTGGCTCCCTTAGTTTTACCATTCGGTTCTTTCAATGAACTTTGTCTAGATGATGATCTTTCCCTTGTTTGTGATGGGTTAGTTTTGTTCCTCTATGTCCATTTTCCTTGGTCCTTCAATATTCGTTTCATTATTTTTTTTTTTTTTGTACCTTTTCATTCTCTTCATAATGTTTCGATGTTTCTATTTCTTGGATTTTTTTTTTTAATTTGGATTTTTTCGGGTTTAATAGTTTTGTAGATGTAGAGTCATTTTTGTTTGCGGTTGACAATATAGGGTTTGTTTTTCCATTATGTTCTTTTAATGACCTTTGTATAGATGATGACTGGTCCCTTGTTTGTGATGGGCTAAAGTTTGGTTCCTCTATGTCCATTTCTCTTGATTCTTCACTAAAAGTTGAGTTACTTTTTTTTTTTTTTTTTATGTACCTTTTGATTCTCTTGAGAATATTCAGAGGTTTCTATTTCTTGGATTTTTGGACTTTGGTTGGGAATTTTTGGATTTAATTGTTTTGTACATGTAGAGACTTTTTTGTTTGAGGTTGACAGGATACTTTTGACTATGGGCATTTGATTTATGAGTGATATACTACATTTTAGTAGTTCTATTAAACTTTGTTAATAAGAGTTAAAAGATCTTGGCTTCTTAATGCATTGTTTCCTTGGATGACTTTTTGTTGATTTGATATTTTAGTGATATTTGCATATGATGCTTCAAGTGAATTAGATTCAACTATTTCCTGGCTTCTTGGAATGAGATATTTTGTATGTATTTTCTTCTAATTATTTCCTTTTTCCAAATGTTACACTCTTTGGAGTCTGTTGGACATTTTTCTTTACAGTTTGATCATAAAGGAGGCCTTTCACAAGGTGATTCATCATGCTCAGTTTCTGGTTCCCCACATCTTCAACAGACTGAAGTTCTCGTACAAACATTTTGAAGATGACCAAATTTTTGACATTCATGACATCTACGGGGATTAGGAATGTATGGCTCTACCTTGGCTATTGTGTAACCTCTTTTAGTAGAGTCGGTTTGTCAAATGTCAAAATGTATGTGTTGGTGTTTATTACTGTGTCATTTCTTTTTACTTGCATTCTTTTAACATCTGTTACTCCTTGCTTTTTTAAGGTGTCATCATTTTCAATTTCTTCTGATGAACAATGTGACAGTTCTGGGCATTTTATTACTCCTTTTGATGAATTAAGGAATTGATGGGGTTTGGCCTTAACTTTATTGTTGTCAATTTGCTTGATTTTTAGCAATTTCTCTGCATCTTTTTTGGATATCACTTGAATTAATAGAGTATTATTTTTCTTTATTTTTTTAACAGATTGTGGTTTGATCATGCCTGAAATAACCCTTTGCAACACAAAAGGAAACACTTTTGATATATCACCCTCTACTGATTCTCCAACAATGAAAGTTGGAAAATGATTTTTTTTTTTTTTCATCTTCGCTTTCAGAAGTCTCATATTGTCTCTTGGTTCACTTATAAGAGATAGCCATATAATTTTAATTTTTGTATTTGCTGTCTGTGCTCCTCACCCACCTCAGAGTTCCTTCAGGGGACTAATCCCATTCACCCTAATACACCAAGGCTACACACACAGTAGAGTTGTGATGAGAGTGGATACAAGCACCTGCACTCCCCCACCATATCTACCCAAGTATAGTGTGATGTAAGGTTTCATGACTCTGTCGGACCCATTATCTATCATCCCAACTAGCCCTTGCCACTATGAGACTAGCCAATTGGAATGGATTGGGCTATTCCATCCGCCTGTCTATCCCAGGTAGGGACTGAAGTGATGTGTTGTGGAAACTCCTGGTCATTTTATACCAGATACTCCGTCCCCAGGCATCACGAGTCATCACCCATGGCAAATGGGTGGCCCCATTTATGGAAAATTTTAGTTTTTTGAAATCGGGTTTTGTCAATGTGCCCTTTATATACTGCAATTTGTGTTGATGGTATTATTATTACAAAAAACCCACTCTTACACTTTCCTAGTATTCAGACTCCAGATCAAGGGAGGGGGGAAACTATTTACCCATAGCTGGGACCGTAACGGGTGCTACCACCCTGGGTCAGGGTGGAACCAGGAACAACAGCAACTAAGAGGCAGTTCCACGCTCCTCAAAACCACCTGATCAGAGGTTTTGCTGCTGGATGCAGTTTATTGTCATACCTAGGACACAATAGTGCAATGGCTGCCCGCGCCTTTTGCACAGGGGATGTTGAGGTTACCCCATCACTTCTCTCAAATGTTAAAGAAGCAAGACCTACAAGGCAACAGATGATTAGAATTCAATTTCCTTCTCCTAGACTGGCAATCGTTTATAGAGATCCTGCACTGCCCAGAATACATGGCCCCTCTCTTGGCCATACCAACAAGATCCAAAGGAATATATTAATATTCCTATGAAAACTAATTCAGTGAAATTATGGCAAGAGAAAAATAGAAGTTAATAAATGTATCTTAGTATTTACAAGTTAATTTTAGCAAGCTCTAAATGAAACAATCAGGTGGCAAATGTGAAGACGAGGTATGTCACAAACAAGAAGAGGTGAAGGAGTCCACCCAGACAGCAAACTTGAAGAAATATATCATTCATGGAGATGTATCAGGTCACAAAACCTAGTTTTAATAACTCATGTTTAACTCAAAGGTAGAAAATGATAAGAAAATAGTTTATTTTCAGTTGGTATAGTGACATAAAAAAGTGTGTCAGAAATTAGATTCAAATTGTTGTTAGACCTTTCTGGAGATACCATCCTAAAGTGTGACTAGAGTAGTGTGTGCGTGTGTCTGTGTATATATATATATATATATATATATATATATATATATATAAATAAAAAAAGGCACATGCCATCAGTAATTACTCAGGGTAGGCATGTAGTAAATCAATAAAAAAATAAAATATTTCACATTTTATGCATAATAATCAGAGTAACCTTCATAATTTTGTTGGATTAGGTGCATATTGTGCCAAAGAAGGCCGAGATCAAGATGGGGGAGAGAGGGAGAGAAACAGGGAGGAAAGGAGAGAGGGAGAGAAACAGGGAGGAAAGGAGAGGGAGAGAAACAGGGAGGGAAAGGGGAGAGGGAGAAACAGGGAGGAAAGGAGGAGGAGAAACAGGGAGGAAAGGGAGGGAGAGAAACAGGGAGGAAAGGAGAGGGAGAGAAACAGGGAGGAAAGGAGAGAGGGAGAGAAACAGGGAGGAAAGGAGAGAGGGAGAGAAACAGGGAGGAAAGGAGAGAGGGAGAGAAACAGGGAGGAAAGGAGAGGAGGAGAGAAACAGGGAAAGGAGGAGAGAAACAGGGGGAAAGGAGAGAAACAGGGAGGAAAGGAGAGAGGGAGAGAGAGAGACAGGGAGGAAGAGAGAGAGGGAGAGAGACAGGGAGGAAGGGAGAGAGGGAGAGAGACAGGGAGGAAGGGAGAGAGACAGGGAGGAAGGGAGAGAGGGAGAGAGACAGGAAGGGAGAGAGGGAGACAGGGAAGTAGGGAGGGAGATATAACTACAGATACACACATTTTACCATAATCTGAGAGCGCTGTTAATACACAAACACACAGAAATAGAGATCTCCGTCTAAGATAGTACATCTAATGAAACCAGAAAATGTATTCCTTTATATAAGGGATTGCAGATAAATCATAAAACATTCAAATTACATTGCATCAGACTTCCTCTGAGGACATAATATTAAAACTCCCTCATAAAATACATCAGCATTAATTATTAATCTCGTCGATATTTCAACCAATCCTCTTAACCTGTATATCACAAAGTTTTAAGAGAAAGTACAATATTAAATTTACATAAATATTTTATAAGCTCAGTACCCACAAAAACTAGTAGAATTATTCTTGTGCAGATCAGCATGTCTGTGCCAGATCAGAGAAAAATATTCTCTACCCGACAGGGTAGATCAGTGTAATATATGTGCATTTTGCCTAGCTTAGAGATGGCAAGTTAATTTTACAGGGCTATTTAAGAAAGAAAATGTTAGTGTAATGGGTACATCACTTTATTTTGCTTCGCTCTAGATCATTCAAATTAAAGAAAGATTCACTTTTCTAATTTTATGTATTTCTTTGCTTTAGTATGTCAATTTGAAGACACAGTAACAAAGAAAATGTCACTTTTCATATGACCAATTTCATAAATATTTCTAAAGTTTATATTGCCCTCAGATACTAATATATAAATAAAATAAAACCAAGTAGTACGCCTACCTAATAGTTTCTCACCAATATTGTCATTTTCTTTCTAACTAAAGTAAGCTATCTGTCCATATTTCTGACATTGCAACTATTTACACTGCTTGGGCTTTTATCCTTATTGTTGTCACATTCCCAACTTTTCATCTGGCCTTCTTCAGGTGATATTAGTTTGAATTTCAAACCAAAATTAGAGTAGTTAATCTGTATGATGGCATTTCTGAAAATTGGTTCGATGTTGTTTCTGTAGATGTTCTTATGTTTATTTACTGAAATGGGCTGACATACGGAGGAAATAAAACAACAGATTCTCAGTAACATTACTGAGCGGCCCAAGAATGTGAAGGTTATACATCAGCTCATTTTAGAAAATAATTATGGAAAGAAAATCTACACAAATACCATGGAACCAAATTTAAGAAATACAAACATACAGATTGACTAATCTGTGCTTGGTTTGAAATTCAAACAAATATCGTCTGAAGAAGCCCAGAGCATACAACAGCTGAAACGTTGTGAATGTGACAATAGATATGAAGACAATCAAACAATGTAAATAGTGTAAAGTCAGCTAGCTTAGTAGACAATAACTTTTATTGGGAATTTTATCTTCACTTAGTAGCCTAAATGATGACCTTGTGCCAAACTAATCTAATTAGTGATGAAATAGTTCAGTTTCATAGTTTTCTGGTTCCCACAGGCATCAGTAGTTGGTGTTAAAAACCAATTAAGAAATGCTATTCCAAATGCAGATTTTCAAGGCATACAAACTTGAAAACTCTGTGCAACATAATCTTCCTACATACAACTTTGTGGTTAACTCTAATGAAGATAAAAACAATTTTTTAAAAAAAAAAAAAAAAATTACCATAAACAGTGTAGTGGTCAATGTGTAAGCTTTACATAGTAAAGTGTAGTTACAAGTATAGTTAGTACTAGCTGTAGAGCCCGGCATTGCCCGGGGATGTAACAGTAAGAGATAGATCAAGTATCGACCATCATAAAGACTGAAAAATAAAATTGACAAAGATTATTGTTTAAGGTTGACGGACACGCATGTCTTAATTCGTTTTTTTTTTTCTTTTTACGAATTGGTCAAACCCAAACTCAAACAAAAACATTGTTTTCAATTGTTATGAGTCTACCGATTGAATAGAATTTTATTATAGACAATTGTCTTGTAAATGGAATTTTTAAAGCAAAATTTACTAAAAGTTATAAAAAACAGGAAATTGTGGAGAGTCAGGATTGCCATCTTCATGAAGGGACACAGCACGTAGAAGAAACGTATGGCATCACAAGCGCTGAAAGGGAGAATAAGGGTAATATTAACCATTTCCTTATATGGAATCATTTGGCACTCACTGAGGAAACAGCCAGTGGTGCTTCTTGGTTGATATTTACAAAATCTTTCTATTAAAACTATTTTACAAAAATAAAAAAAAATGGTTTCACAAATTTATTTCATCACTCTTTCCTGTATTCATGGGTACTTTCATCTTAAGCTTTTGCTCAAAATTGTGCGGAACATTAACATTTTGATTATATCATTTTCTCTTTGAATGACTATCCATTCTAGTTGTTGCTACTGTTGAAAGTCCTCAAGTGATGTGATTTTTTTTTATTTGTTATAGTTCTTTGTGATTCTGTACTACCTACCAGTCAACAAGTTTTGAAAAAGGATACTAAGAACTAAAAGGTTCATCCACTTGAAGCCATTTTTAGTCATTGATCTGAGAAAACTCTTGTATACAGATATTCCTGAACAAGTTTTGCATCATTTATTACATCCAAAAAATTGTGATCTGACAAGACTATTTAAGAATATGACATGTTTTTAGATTAATAACTATAAAGGAAAGTAAATTGTGGAGAGCCACAATTACCAACATCCTGAAGGAACATGGCACATAAGATTGTAAATGAGTGAAAAGCAACCTCTCATCTTGAAAGTCAGTGAAACATTTAAAAAAGTCACCTTGTGCCAGACTTTGCTTAATCCTGAAAAAATAACAAGTAAAAATTTGCAATTGATTCTGAAAGGTCAATTAATGGAACACTAAACAAAGGCTACGTAGGAATATCTGAATATTATCTGCCCAGTAATGGCAAAAAAAAAAACAAAAAAAACTCAACTTTTCTACTTCAAGAGTAATGACACTAAATTAATCAATATATTCTCTCAGGATTAACTATCTTACATAGGTTGGGGTGCTGAAAAGTTATTAGCCCAAGTCACTTTCCAACATCTGATTAAACAGAATTATTTTAGTTAGGTTAACAACCATAAACAACTTCTGACAAGTGGACTAAACAATTGCAAAAAGTTTAGTGTACTAAACTCTGGAGTCAGGGTGCAGAATAAAACATCAAGTTTCAAACTGTCTACTTATTTTTAAGAGGATCGTATTGTAATTACTTAGTTTCTTAGTATCCTTATTAAAGGAAGAAAGAAAATTACCATCTTAATGTATATTCATTTTATTCCAAGTACTTCCAACATTAGCACAATGTCACATCAAGGTCTTTTTTTTTTTCTAAAACAAAAAATTGTTGTGTTCATCATTTTTCTGAGATAAAATTGTTGTGTTCATCTGAAAATTAAATTTTTATGTGTGAAGTGAAAAACACTAAGGTTATATACTGCACAATTTTTAAATTTTATCATGCAGACATGCTTACAAACCTCAAGGGAGGTAACTAAGTTATTGAAATGTCTAAATAATTATTTTAAATGTCCCTTTAATAAGGATACTAAAAACTTGTTGAATTACAAGTGGATTCTATTAAAAATAAGTAAACAAAACTCGTCTAAATTATTTAATGAGAAATGTCTATATATATATATATATATATATATATATAAAGGATGAGACAAAGTGGAACATTTATTAATGACATGTATGCTCTCTTTGGCCTCCACAGTTTAAAATGAAAAAAGACAAAACTATATGTAAGGAAAAGTACCTTGTGATCTCAAACAGCTTTAATATAGATAAAACAAACAAATAGGCAGGCAGACACTCTCTGGAGTCTGAACATTGGGAGGTGATGTGATTTGATTTATGATTCCCACTTACCATCTGAGATCCCAAGTCAATTTTCCTTATATACAGTTTTGTTCTTTCTTTCATTCTAACTGGAGGAAGCAAAAAAGAGCTTCCACTCCCAGTTAAATGTGTCATTAATAAATTTTCCACTGTCTTCACTTCTGTTTAGGATACTATTATACATCCTATACATGCATATACACACACACACATTTATTTATTTTTATATATATATATATATATATATATATACATAAAAAGAAAGAACAGTATATAATCCGGTGTTCTTATAGATATTTTTATTTTTACAAAATAGTGCTCAATGTAAATTTACAGAGCATTAATATTATAAATTAATTGATTTAAAATATTTTTTTTTTTTTTGCTACACAGTTCTAACCATGTTTCAAAAATGGAAGCTGAAAGCTCCGAATTTAACTTTGTAATTAAATTAAAGGCATTAGTTCTATTTCATCCTCAAGCGAATTGCTAAATTCGGAGCTTTCAGCTTCCATTTTTGAAACATGGTTAGAACTGTGTAGCAAAAAAAAAAACATTTTAAATCAATTAATTTATAATATATATACACAAAGAGAGAGAAGGGGGAGGGTTACTGTAGAAATTGTTATAATGAATAAGGTGTGTGATATAAAGAATAGAGGATGTGTTATGAAGATAAGAACAAAAGATGACAATTTACTTTTAACTTGAAGATGTCAAATCAGAAGTGTCCAGAAAAGTGTGAGTCTTACAAAGTGGCAGTTTTAAAGAAAAAACTGCTTCAATGGAAATTTGTGCTAACATTTGAAACATGGTGGAAATTAGGGTGATCAGGCTCCATGAAAGAATGGAGCACTTAATTGAACATTTGCCATAGAAATAACAATTGAGCACCAATAGGCTTGCAACATTGAATTTGTGGGGAAAGAGGTTACAGAGTGGATATTGACAACCCAATATAATTATATTTGATAACAAAGACTTTGCTAGCACTGAGATTTATGGACATAGATGTGTCTTTGATTCAAGTATAAAAATGGTATCAGAGCAGACAGACAGCAAATAAAGAATGAAAAAATGAAATGACTGAATACTACCAGGAAGAGAAGTTATTTCATTTAACTGCCCCATATAACAAAATTATATAAAAGCGAGAAATGTTTTTAAACTAAATGGAAAACACTTCCCAGTACACTCCATAAAACATTTAATAGAGACACTGACAATATATTCAGACAAATAAAAAACTCCAAAACATTAAAGCACTGTTTATACAAGATCAAAGCTACGGGAATAGAAATAGCTACTCCCTGGGAGGTTAAATGTTTAACTAACAACATAGTTTACTAGGCAACTATTAACTTTTACCACATTGCAGGTAACAACAGTTGCTGGAGAATTCTCTCCCTTCGCTACTCTAGGCACATTCTGCTGGCACACCAAGGTTACTATAAATAAACACTTGTCAATTATTATTTCTGGTATTTTAAGCTGGAAATAATCTCATACCCACTTTGAAACAAGGCTAAACTTTCATTTTCTTACCCCATTCTTAATTCTTCTTTACTTTATACATGTGCAACATCAAGTAAACTCGCAGTAATTTTGTCACAATTTTTTTTGTTTACAAAAATGGCCACTGGAACAATGAATGAAGCTTTTATTCAGGAGTTTTTTGGTTTTTTTTTATTCTGACTGATGATGATGAGTTTGAGGGATTTACTCAGGCAGATATAGATGGTGAAGTTGTTGGAGATGAAGACAGCCACACTTGTGACAAGGAAGAAAACTATGACAACCCCAAAACGCTGAGCAGCTACTACCATCCCTGGCTGACTAATTTTCTAGAAGCTACTGGACCCATGAATTTACCTAATAGCCTTTCTGAAAGTATATTATTTCATTTATTCATAGACGATAAAATAATTACGTCATTTGTCAAGGAGACAAATATGCTTGTCAAATGAAAGAAAAGAAGGGGTCAAATGCAGGTGTCTATGCATATGTGAACATGTAGGACAAAGTCACTTTTGCCAAAATTAATCTTTTTACTTCTTGTTGAACTCACAAAGTGGCCGTCATTTCACTTATACTGGTCAACGGATGTGTTTATCAAAATGTCAGGTTTTAGAAATATTATGCAACAAAACCGCTGAGAATTCTGTCCTTTTTTCATCTTTCTGACAATACACGTGCAAAACCAAATCACCAACCTGAACAGCATACAAGATCTGGCCATTTTCTGATAAATTCTTGTCACTTTCGCAGAAATACTTTTATCCCAGAAAGGAACTTTCAGTAAAAGTATGATAACTTTCAAAGGCAGGACAAGCTTGTTAATGTATATGCCAGCAAAACCAACCAAGTGGGACCTGAAAACCTGAAGACGAGCAGACTCAAAAACCATTACATTTATAATTGGCAGCTATACTTGGGTTGCAAAACAGTTCAGGTACCAAGGACAGTTGGTGTTGCCCACAAAGTTATGTCTTCCCGGTCAGAGAAAATACAAAACGGAGGACATTTAATTTATACGGACAATTTTTTTTTTTTCATGCCTTGAATTGTTTCACCACCTAACCCAACACAGAACAGGAACATGCGGCACAATACATGTGAACCGTAAGGGTATGCCAAATGAAATAAAAGCAGCAAAACTTCGACCAGGCAAGCCCCTAACATACACAGAGACAGAAACATTTTATATATATCCTCGGTATGACAGAAGGCCAGTACAAAAAGAAAAGATTTATGGTCAAAACGACATGAAAATCATACCAGGATTGTGTACAAGCCTTGTGCTGTACAGGCCTATTCTCAGTACATGTGCAGGGGAATAGACAGAGCTGACAAGCAGCTAACATACTACATGATGCTGCACTGACCTAACAAGTGGTGGGAAAAGGTTTTTTGGGGTTTTTTTGGGTTTTTTTTATTTAGTTGAACTCTGCTTGTGCAATGCCCTGGTCATCTGAAAAGCAAAGTCAGCTCACCAAGTCAATGCTGAAAAGTGCAGGCTGAACATTGTACATTCTCTGATGGAAGGCTACAACTCAGGTGTGCCTCAAAGGAGAGGTAGGAGGACCGAAGAGCACCCCCGCCAGAAAGGCTGGTGATCAACCCCAAGCACCTGACTGTGTTGTCTGTTCAGAGAGAAGGGCCACCAGTTTGTGTGCAGAAAGTGTGATGTGCCACTATCCATACCCCTGCTTTCAGAGGTTCCACACTCTGATAAGGTAGAATGTAAGGGCACCTCGACGTGGTAATGGTTAGAAAGCTTGTCTTGCTAGATCAGTTACGATTGTGTAGCGAGTTTGATCCTCACTGAGTGCCCCATACTTTCGGCCTTGTGCCACATTTAAGCCGCATTTAGAAAATCACTATAAAAGGTAGAATGTACCCCAGAACTCCACAAGCAATAAAAGCTAAAGTATGTGAAATTATTAATGTATTTGTTTTTCATTTTTTATTTTGTTTCAATTTTTTGTTTTCAACATCAAAACATGCATGCAAAACGTAATGCATTACATCAAAATATTACTCATCTATTCTTTTATTGCTATACAAAAAATTAAATCTATACACACAATACAAAGAAAGTTATAACAATTTTAAAACGATTAGTGCTCATGTTTTTTTTTGTGACATCAAAAAGAATTCAGTGGCAGGGAGAACAATTCTACAAGGAATTTGGTGTGGTTCTAGTGTTCCCGACATGCGATTTACAGGTCAGGAACACTAGAATCAAGCAGATGTAGAAGTTTAAATATCTGGAAAAATGCAGGAATTTTAACACCTCTAGAAAAAAATTTACCTATGCATAGTTCAACTGGTAACTGAAAATACATGATTTTTAACCTCTTCAAAAAATTTCCTGTTTGTAGCGCAACCCCCTATTTTTAATCTGATCATAAAAACTTGCACTATACTTGAGTATATATGGTAGATTTAATATGTGCAAATTAAATTTTCATGGGTTTTGAAAATTTCCAAATATTTATATTCAGGTCTCGCCTGGTAAAAATATTAGATTCTTATGCCAATGCAATTATAAATCAAGGTCCTACTATTTAATCTATCTGATCCTCTGCAAACAAACATTAGATTCAATGATTGTATTGCTTTTCAGTTGCTTTCCAAGTATCTTGGTACAATTAGCACTCACAACACCTACTAATGATTGCCAGGTCTCATTTTCTCCTAGTCAAATTCCAGTATATCCTAGTTCGAATTCCAGTAAGGTCAGTTACATTCAATTAAGCGCAAATACCCTTGGGAAAAAATATTAATCCATCTCTTCTTCCCCCAGCTATAGGCTGAATAGCAGGACAGATGGTATGTGGGGGGGGGGTCTATACCCTTGGGCGGCAACCAGTCTAATGCAGGAAGAAACAGCAACTTACTTCAAATTCATAGTCAGTGATGAATTGAAAGACACGATCACGTGTATCATGTATGGAAATTTAACAGACTAATCTCCTCTTCAATAAAAGTTATGTTCCTCCGCCAAGCAGATGTAAGATGTGATCCAGAATAACAGTTTGTCATTATAGTCACCGCCATCTTTTATCAGCTCTCTGCATTCCAAAGATTACAAAGTATAGGAAAGAGAAAAAAATAAAAGCTGAGGATAAGCCAAGAGATGGGGAAAAATCCGAAAGTAAGGCATTCGAAACAAACTAAGAAATTCCTAAGATGAAAGAAAAGTTAATGTATAAAAATTGGTTTAAAAAAAAAAAATAAATAAATAAAAAGAAGGATATATAAAAGGAAGCATTTTATATAAGGTAAAGAAAAAGTAGGAAACAGATATTAATCTAGCATGTTTCTCTTTATTAAAGGTTCATCAGTGATCAAGATAAAAATGATAAAAAATGATAAAAAGCAAAGAGATGCAGATTAATGGTATGCTTTGTTTGGCTATTTCTTAGTGGTTAGATACATGTCATGTGTAAAGAAGTAACAGATGATAATCAAATGTGTGAGGAACATTCTGGACACTAAAGTGTATAAAAGTGAGATACTGAAGGATGGTTTGATTTTTCATTAAAGTTTATCTTACACATATTTTATATATATATATATATATATATATATATATATATATATATATATATATATATATAGAGAGAGAGAGAGAGAGAGAGAGAGAGATTTTTATGTATTCAGAAGAGATAAATTAGATTCATGTTGGATCTGTAGGAAGAATGGTGATATAATGTATAGTTTTTTGATGGTCTTCATTATTTCCTTCACTCCAGTTGGCTGTTGAATTCAGTATACAAATAATATCTGATAATAATTCAATAGATTTATCAGACCCACTGAACCTGACAAGCATTGTGTTGCAAAAATCTGGAGTTGAACAATGAGATAAGTCCAACAGAACATTTATAATATATATATATATATATATATATATATATATGTGATAAAGAATAAGTAGGAAAATGTTTTAATCTAGCATGTTTCACTTTATTAAAGCTTCATCAGTGATCAAGATAGAAATGGTATGCTTTGTTTGGCTATTTCTTAGT